>OY292528.1:7608833-8019730 GCA_958496365.1 Subacronicta megacephala
TTAATAAAAAAAAAAAAACGATCTTTCTAAAATAATGTTAGAAATGGTTTTATAATCATTCGTTTTAATTAATTTAAAGTAGATGTTGATAATACAATTTTGTAATTGACTATCCTGTATGACCACAGGACATTGGACATTGGACAATTAACATTGTTTTTATTTCAAATAAGCTTTTACGAGCGACCATGAAATGTTATTGAAACTTCGAGTTGCTACTGAGAATGTCATAGAAAAACCCAATAAAATTATGGTCGATCTGGTAACTAAATCTATGACTTCAGTTTAGTTTTCATTTTCGGTAGGGATAAACGAGATAATTATGGATTTGTGGCAATACAGCTGGTAATCTTGAAGTCTCCAATGTAAAATACATTAACATAATTAGAAATACACTCGTTCAATCGCACGACTACATCACTATCAGGCTATTGCCTATCACTAAGGAAATCAACCTCAATAGATAGCATGCATGCAGCATTAAACAATTAAATATAGATTATGCAAATAATCGCAGACGGTACACGTTTTGTTGAATGCCTACGGAACCTTGACATGATATTATGTAATATTTTGTTCGTTTATACGCCGTAATAATAATGTGCGTTCACTTGTCTTAGAAAAGTTAATGTTCTGTTCATTTACTTATTTGATTGATGGATCGGCTCGACTTCGAGTTAGAAGTCTTTGTATATGAACAATATAATATGTACTTAATTTATTTTTGCATTGATATGAACGAGATCGAGAGTTAGATATTAACGTAACATGCCATCGCGCCTGTATTCCCCGAAGGGTTAGGCAGTGATGTACTAATGTTGACCCACGCTTCGCCGGTATGTTTAGGTCCCATGTAATAGGGGGCGAGCCTATTGTCACTAACCAGGCACAAATAAGGACAAACACAAAAACAAAAACGATAATAAGTAATAACGAAAAGGTCAATCAAATATATTTATTTATTCTTCTATTGCCATATTGCAAGGGCAATATGGCAATAGAATAGAATGCTGTATTTTTAGTATCCGCTGAAGTAAATAAGGATTTACTTCAGCGGATACCAAAAATACAGCATCATTAGTGTGGTGATCGTTAACGTGACTGCTTCGCTGTAGGTCCTGGGTTCGGTTCCCAGTTCGAGCAAAGTGATAATGGGTTTTTCTTTGAAATTCTCAATAACAGCTTGGAGTTTGTGTTTGTGCCCGGTCAACGGCACTAGTCATGCCTTCTATTACATGGTACCTAAACATATCGGCGAACTGTGGGTAAAAGTACACCTCGGTAAGCGACGGTACCTATGTTATGTTATGTTAAACTTTAATGTTGTAAAAACAACACACTTATATTATGAAGCCTAGACTGAACGATGAGATCAAGAGATAAGATTGCCTTGTTCTTAAGCTTGCACGATAAAAAGACTGTTGATGTATATATTGTTTTATTTTTACTTTTTGTTCTTAGTTCGCACGGCTACACAGCAAGCTATACGAAACCAGTTTATGCTGGCCTCTTACTGTATGGGAAGCCTATTCAAAACGAAATCAGCTTAAATTGGATTTGTATAGGTTGACCTGTAGCAGTGTGTACCACAGGTGTGGAAGTGGACAACATACATTTGAAAGTATATGATAATCGTTTTCATGAATCATCATAATCAGCCTATAATGTTCCCACTGGTGGGACACAGGCATCCTCTCGGTGAGAGGAGAGGGCCGTAATCTAGCACGCGGGCCCAGTGTGGATTGGTAGATGTCACATGTCTTCGAATTTTTGGTTCTAGGTCATGCCATTTCCTCACGATGTTTTCCTTCACCATTTTTGGGAGCAGTGGTGAAGAAATAATTTACACTAAATAAAGTGCCACTCTGGGTTCGGATGTATTACCTAGTCGCGGCCTTAACCACTGGGCGATCACCGTTTTCATGAAAACCTCTATAGAATATACACCGTGACATAAATGTAATGACCCGTGCCCAAATTTATTATACGTGCCGACAATGGCACGCTTGCCATTGGTTCGTCATCAAGGGCCTAGAGCATTTTTACCACTACGCTACTGGAATAAAAAAGATTTGAAAATGTTTAAAATAAAATAAAATTCTAAATTAATATCATGTCATTGGTTTTAGTCCAGCACTTCGCTTCAAATCTGGCGCAAGCATTCAAGCTTCGCAAGTGGACGCAAGTGCACATTGTTACCCTCTAAACTACGCACAACATCTTACATGCGACCTGCTAACCAGTGGAGTTAACTCTTTGCTGCTCTGAAGGTAAAGTCTAATTTTAAATAACATAACCATGGTTGTTACAATACTTTGTACACATCAATAAAATTCTATCTGCAAATTGTAAAGCAATCAGTTTTATACGTTATGTTGTTCACGATAAGTTTTCTTTTTGGATTTGTTCAGGTTTTCACTTAAGCTTATTCGTTGAAATTCCTAGGCCATTGTTGCGAAAAATTGATTTACGAACAACATCTGTTAAAGCGTAGCTGTAACATTATATTATAGTATTGTTTTAGCTTATGTTCGATATGTAGGTCGTGCGCAGGTGCTTAGCCGAAAGTTTTGTTGGTAAACCGAGCTAATGTTGTTTATTACACCGATAATTCACCGAGAAACACTGGGAAATAGAACAACGGTGTTGTTTTGAAATCAGATTAAAATCTTTAAGCTCATTTGCGCTTAGGAACTTAATTTTAAGTGCCTTATAACTTCCACTGTAAGTGACATTACTGGAAATGAGCAGTATAGATAATAATGTCGTAATCTTTGAACAAGAATGCTAAGTAAGTAAACTCAGTTTAAACAAATTTTCTTAATAAAGATAGGTGCGGACGGCTACACATCAAGCTATAAAAGTCCAGTTTAGACTGATCTCTCACTGTAAAGGCTTTCCATAAAATTTAAGACCAGGCTATACGTACTAGATATTTTAACAATAAAATTAATTTCGGACACGGTTTTTTGCCAAAAATAAAATAACAAATTTTCTTAATAACTATCAATAGTATTAGTAGCATAGTAGCCATTTCTTCATCCATCCATTCAAATATCGTTGATCAAAAGATTGCAAATCAAATCTAAACCAGTTGTAAAGAAATCCACGTCCGTTCCACAAACATAACCGACCCGGCCTCCTTTGCATAATTACATTTTCTTAAGCTCTTGGATATGTCATACTGCATAATCGTTCGAGATACGGAAAACGGCATAAGATTAAGTTAGATCAAGTCTAGTTTATGATCGACTTAACTTAGGTTAAGTTGCGATTCTGAAAAGGTAATCAGGTTATCTGCAAGTCAATTTGCTGTTGTTTATTTTGGTGTTTCTATGCTTTGTGCTTTGTTGAGGACCGGTGAAAGTTTTTTTATAGTTACGACAACTAACTTACTAATACTTTTGTTAAGCAAAATTACGACTGGGTTAAGTGAAATTATCTCAAAATCAAATCAATTGTTTTTATTTCAAATAAGCTTTTACAACAGTTTATTAAACGTTATTGACTCTAGTTGCACGGTTCCAGAAAGTTGATCCTATGGAGATTTTCTTGATAAAATGTGCATTAAATATGAAAAGGTATTGGACATCAAGATTAGTGCATAACTAAGTAATACTCCAAGTTTTCGGAGGCACTTCTTGGACGACATGTCACATACATAGTGTAAAAGCATCCAACGTAAAAATAAAAACCAGTTATTCTATAGCAAGGAAATACCAAGACAAAGCAAAAGGTTCTTTATGATTTGCCAAACAAATGACGTTCACTTCATCATTAATCATAAAATATTCTCAGCTTTTACAATCATTCTTCACATTTACCTCCTAACATTACGTCGTATAACAATACAGATAACTTTTCCTCTCAAATGCCATAACCATTGACTAACATGATGAATACATATAAAAATCGCCGGGACAAATGAACAAACAACAATTACAACACAACGAGCGATTGTACTCGGTTCGTATCGATTAATTTATCGATTCCCCGCCGTATCGTAGAGGCGACAAGTAATCGATCATGATCGAGAGAGGCGGCGAACTGATCGATTGTTTTATAAGCTGTGAATAAATTAAAAATGGGATTGTTATCTTGGATAATGATGTATAAGCTTGTTTGATGGGAATGTTATAAGTTTTTTGAAGAAATGTCTATGAGAGTTCGTCATTATATGATTATTGTTTCTGTTAGTTCGTCAAAATAATGGTAAGGCTCAAATCATAGTGGCGCAAAGTTGAAACCGCATCAAATTCATAGAAATGTGATTGACTTCGGTATTTATAGTTGTCAAACTCTTGTAGGTACTTCAATTCATGGACATACAGTTTAAATTTTAATAACGTAAAATGATTTAATGCTCAATGTCTATCAGGTGAATCCAGAATAAAATCACAAGGTGATCTGGATTTAACAGGCCGCATAATAGAGTTCAATATCATTTAGCAATCAGTTAATCTTCAACTAGTGTAATTAGTTGCATGCGACTGTTCTAAGTAGTGTAGTGAAACAATAAATCAAAAAAATAGTATATTAGGTCACTCTCACACCTGTATAAGTATCGGTTTGAGGTATCTCTCTCTTTGATGTTTAACAACAGTTTCGTGGTATATTTTTATGTTCCATGTAATTATGTCGAGCCTTAGATGGCCAATGGATTCTAACCCCGCGTTCTCACTGACGACAATACATGTTGCAAACATCTATCTTACTCTATCTAACTCTAAAAGAGTGAGTGGGACAGGTAGCTGTTTGCAACATGTTTTGTCGTCGATCAGAACGCAGAGTAAGAGATTAATTAACCTACTGTTAATCCCAAATGACGGATACGCTAAATATCTCCTAGTATTACACAACTCTTACATTTTTTAAATCTTCCATAATATTACACAAGTCAGTATTAATTAGGTTCTCACAATGTTTGGTAATAGATTTCAATATTAACTTTTAATTAGACACCTAGCTTGTTCTGTAAATCAAAATGATCGTAAAAGTATGTTCGTCTATTATAAAACTATATTGCTGCCTGTCATTATGTTATATTACCTACATATTTACTGTATATATTGCGTAAAGTAAATATGGATAACTCATAAAAAAACGCGAAGAGTATAAGTTGTTTCTCGTCATCACGAGATATATTTTGTTAATTACTATTTTGATGGATCATTTAGATTGCCGTGTGTAGTCTACATACATCACGCCTGTAGATTCCGAAAGGTTAGGCAGATGTATACTTATGTAACAGTCACAGCCTAGTAATATGATTATTGAACTGCGAAGACATATGTTTCGAGTTTTAATCCAAGACACACCTCTGACATTAATTAAGTAATTTTGCGAATATAAATAAATGAATAAATCGCTATGCTTAAGGAAAATCTCGTAACGTAACTTGAACATTGCAGCTATTTTACTTGACAAGGAATAATTAGTAGACACAATAGAAAAACAATTGTCACGACCCTTTGGAGGGTCATACCTAAGTGAGATTGCTACACTAGAGGTCCTAATTTCGATTCTCATTTCAAGCAAAGAGTTAGATATTGGATTTGTCTATGAAATTATCTCATTAGCAGCTCGGAGTTTGGATTTCTGACCGGTTAATGGCAATAGGATTGCCCTCTATTACATGGTACCTAATATACTGAAACTAACTGTGTACATCTCTCTGCCAATGTGTGTAGAATTTAATAATCTTGTAACTTAGATTTAATTTTAACAATTCATAAACAAAACTTGGATTCCTAATACTCCACGGTAGTTAGGTCCCATTTATCATAAGTTCGTACGCCAATGACAGATGGCGTGACCTATCCCCGCCCTCCTAGTAACCAATGTTCAAAATGTATTATTGGATTGTGGATTTTCTCACAATAATTACCTTTTGAATTTTGTTGGAAGTGACACAAATAGATGTTATAGGTACATGATAATACACATACATTTTTTCGTCATCATCTTCCTCATAGCCTTTCTCCAGCGCAATTATAACTTATATTTATTTCTGTTATTACATGCTTATTAACGTTTTAAATTTAACGATTTTGGATTGCAGATTGGATTGTTGTATGGATTTTGAAGATAGAGGGAACACGTTGAGAGAGAGAGAACTTTGCCCTACAAACAATTATGTATGAACAACTGTTGTTTTTCTAAAAAATAATTCCAGCTGGAAACTACCAGCTAGAATTTTTGTGCTCGGTTAGTGGCACCCCTATCGCATGGGACCTAAAATCATAAAGGTGAACTATGGGTGTTACATTAGTACACCAGTGCCCAAAGTGATGGTACATAATAAATGTTACGAAGAAAACTAGTTCTATTATTATTGACAAACTTACCTAATCTATGCGTTTTATTTTTATTAGAATAGCTTCGGTTTAGTACCTGTTAAGTGAAGTTATAGCGATGAAATCCGGCCAAAGCCGCGGGGCACGGCTAATATTTATATTATAATTGTGTTACCCAATGTTCGAGCTACCTACTACAGCTATTGATTTCTCACCATAAATTATATTATTAGACTCTAAGTAGAGCAACTGTCTTGCCATAACACTAGACTTCGAACTTACAGTGTGTTTCAATTATGAGGAGACAATATATAAATATAATTAAGTTGTTCTTTGAAATTTGTTAGTGTGATTAATCTTTAGATTGTTAGTGAAGAAATAGCCGTCGTATGACCAAATAATTTGCGTTTTAATGACGGTTAATTGCAAATTAAAATAGCAAATAAAAACACACACACTTTTTCTTATAAGGTTAGGCAGAAGCTATGTAACGCTACTTGCTACTCGTATGATTTTTGTTTTTCTGCTTCTTCCATATTATCAACAAAAGATACCGGTTTAGAGTACTAAGCGCCTTCCTTTTTAGGGTTCCGTAGCCTAATAGCAAAAAACGGAACCCTTATAGATTCGTCACGTCTGTCTGTCTGTCTGTCCGTCCGTATGTCACAGAATTTTTTCGCTGAAACTATAAGAGCTATGCTGTTGAAACTTGGTAAGTAGATGAATTCTGTGAACCTCATTAAATAGAAACAAAATGAAAACAAAAATTTTGGGGGATCCCCATACTTAGAACTGAAACACAAAAAAAATTTTTTCGTCAAACCCATACGTGTGAGGTATCTATGGATAGGTCTTCTAAAAAAATATATGATGTACATTACTATGTAAACTTTCAACGAAAATTGGTTTGAAAGAGATCTAGTAAGTTGTTTTTTTTAATACAGCATAAATCGTAATGGTACGGAACCCTCCGTGCGCGAGTCCGACTCGCACTTGGCCGGTTTTATTATTTTTTTACTTTACTTACTGAAGGACGTCACCGATAAGGTTGGTTTAATACCTATTAAACTAACCTTATTGGTGAAGTCCTTCAGTGTCTTAAGTCCTTTCCTTGAGGACGCGGAGAGAGACATAGGTATATCTAGCTCTCCGGCGTCCTCTCACCTCTTTCTCTCTCCACAATTTTTGTTAATCGTCCTTTATTAATCCACCCTACATATCCAAATTACCTCAGCATATAAGTATTCTTACCCATTCGTCTCCTATAAACCTGAAAAATTGTTTTATCACACTATTTCTTAATTATCGTACATAAGAATTGCACAGATCGTAATAAATAATAATGATCTCGAATTATTTCGAGTTTCTTTTAAAAAATACTGCATCGATAAATAATAATACGTAATTACAAAACGACTGACATAGCAGCTATATCAAACATGTTTGAAAAAGTAGTAATGTGTTTTGTATATTATCTAGATACTTGCTATTTGACAGGAAAAGACGTTATTAACGTTTAGATTTCACCCGTTCACTTTCTAATTTAATTTATAACCTTGTTTGTTATATTATCGTCATATAACCTTCGCCGGTAAGCAATTAATATAAATAAGAGACGGTCCCTTTATCTTGACATGCGTTTGTTTTGTTTTCTGTTATGCAATATTGATCATATTTGGCAAAACTGATAAAATGTTCCCTATTTGCAATGTTGCATATATTATCTACCTTATTTACGTATTATTTTCTTGAATTAATTATTTCGCTCAGATCAAATAAAAAGTTATGATGGAACTTTGCGAACAAAGAATTGAGGACTAAGCCTTGCCTAGTGTTACATTTACAACTACAAATGATTTCGAGATACCTACTGCTAGTCATTTATATGGTATTCCATACTACTAAAAAATGCTTTGAAAATTTATAAAATTATTCACCACCAATGCTTCAGCAATAATAATTCCTCTGGAGTAGTAGGTGTCCAAAGGTGGCAGCACTTACCATCAGATGGCTTGTGTGCTCGTTTGACACCCGCAAAATTATAAAAAAAAATAAAAAGCCGTAGGTTAAACTTCAGTACTAAATGTTGTCTCATCATCTTCAGGGGTTAATAAGATTACTAGTAAAGAAAGCTTTTTTTTAAAAAAAAAACTTCGTATAAAGGCTTCTAAAAGTTTAAAAGATTCCCACATATATACACAGAGCATAGATACATTTTCTCACACACTATACACACATGCGGTCGCCCACATCTCGCGATCACGAAAGTGGACGCTCCCAGTTGCGTAAGCGCAAAACAATCGAGAGTTGCGAACATTTATTAGATAACTGGTTTTTTGTCTTGCGGCACAGACTAGTTAATATGTAGAGGCGAACACGTATTTTTACAGAAATTAATGTTTAAAGTGCTTATTAAAATAAAGCCTATACTCGATTTTTTTCGTATTTACACAAATAAATTTGTAGTGTAAACCTCTTTTTTCATAAAACTTTACGACAACGACATCATTTAAAGTGATAAAAATGCGAAAAGCGACCGTATTTTATTTCTGTTCCTAATTATATATCATATTTTGTTTGTTAAGTAGATATATTGTTTATCATGAATATTGAAAGACGTTAATTAACTTTGGCTCTTTCGTCTAATGGACTTAAACGCGACTGTTATGCTAGAGATCTTGAGTTCAATTCCCAGTAGCAGCACAGGGTTTTAATTTTCGGGAAATACTGTCGTGATGGTATGTAACAAAACTATAATAAAAATACTTAATTTAATTGAGTCAGTATCACGAGATTATTTTCCTGCGTGCGGTTTTGGTAGTAAACCACAAAACTGAATAAATAAACCACAAATTACTTATAAGTTCCACGGAAAAAAATCCGTAAATTTTCGGTTAAAAGATACGACAATCTTTCGTCGTATTGCACACATTCCGAAGGTTGTATCACAAAATATCTTCAGTAAGTAAGTTGTGCTTGATTTTATAGGCAATTAATATTCTTAACTCACTTAAGACAATAGAAAAGTAAACAAGACGGCATATTACCTACCTAAGTAGGTAAAGTACCTAATAAGTGTGTAAGTGAATGTTTGAATCTCACTGTTTGAAAGTAAAAGTTATGACGCTTGGTATGCCTGCATGCTTATAGTCTAACCAGATACTAGAGTTATTTTATACGAAGCAACTGTTAAAGGACCTCCGCAACTCAATTTTTGTAATAGCAGTACCTATATTGGTGGTAAAAAGAAGCCCAGCAGTGGGCCACATAAAAAAATACCGATATTTATTTATTTACTAGCTTACTTACTCCAAAACATTCTGCTACGATGACGATTTTTAAGCAAAAGTTTTTTTATAGACGGACAATTGGCGAGAGAATAAAAAAAAGCAAAGTAATTTTAAGGCGTTAGACGACGCGGGAGGCCCAGGCGGAGATGGCGGGACGAACTGGACTCCTATTTAAGAGATTGGGCCGTAAAAGCCTTAAACCGTGAGGAATGGCAGGAAGGTAGGGAGGCCTTTGCCCAGCAGTGGGATCAACCGGGCTGATAAAAAAATAATGCGCTCAAAGTGAATTAACGCATTAATGCATCGACACACTATAAAGGAGGTCTTGAAGTTACATTAGGAATATCATAATGATAAATTAGTTATCAAGCTTTTCGGCCTTTTGACTACGACTAACAATTGTCATAGGCTAGGACAACTGGGCTGAAGGCGTAACCTGTTCTCCGAGGCACGGCAGGATTTTGAATGACTTGAATGGTCACCCATCCATAGACTGACCGCGGCAAGCATAGCTTAATCTTGCAAATAATTGTTCAGGCCTGTTGTTACTTACCTAAAATGTAGAGACGGCCTTGCTTAAAAAAATATTTGTTTTTTTTTCCGATTTAAAGAACTACTTATGTAGTTATTTTTAACTCTACATTATCAAACAGAAAGTGTACCAATCCGATCTATCGCAATCTTCCTAATTGATTGTTATTATTAGTTATATTTATTGGTCTAACATTATACGTGTGGATAGTAACAGTAACATTACCAACACCATTGAGTTATTAATCAAAAGACTACACTAGATAAAGCGAGCAGTTTCACTATCCGTTGCGGAGTTATCGCTGCAACTCATTTTACTTGGTCGCTTAAGCAAACAATAACATTAGAATTAAAAAAAAACATAATTGTTCTTAAAAACTACATACAATGATCTGTTATAATTCAAGAATTTATAAAATAATTCACCTGTAACTAAAATTATTTCTAGCCTAACTGATGATGATACGATAGTACCAACACATCAACATGACAATCTATTCAGTTGCTTACAAAAATCAGCGCTGTTACGATGGAAGACAGGCGGTCCAAAGGGAAAACTGGGGAAAACTGTATAGTTTGATGTGGACGCCGTGTGTACTTAATACCTCAATAACAAATACGCCATTTAAACTGCAACCATACATTATGTTACGAACTTAATACGATTGATATTTAAAAGCCATTTGATATCGAAACATCGTACAATCAATCTGTAGATAATATTTATGACTTTATTTGGAACTAAAAAGTTTCCTGCGGTTTCGCCCGCACGGGATTCAGTTATCCCGCGAAATAATAAATAACCTTGTTGATTTGGAATAATGTAGCTTTCTAATAGTGAAAGAATTATTTGAATCGGTTCAGTAGTTTTACAGTTTATCGATTACAAACCAACAAAACAGTCTTACTTCAATTATAATATTAGATTTAGTGGATTATCAAGTGTAGTGTTATTTTCAAGTGGTCTCTAGTCTAAAAAAACATTGACTTGTAAAAGTGTCTTTTAAGATCAACTTACATAAATAAATACCATTTATCATTTACTAAAACGGCAAGTCACTGTATTCTTTTTACAGAATGAAGTCGTGACTGAAAAGAAGGTTGTCTAGAATCTATTAGTGCATGCAAATTAGTATCGATATGATTGATACAATCATTCGTCATGACCGTATCAGGTGCAGGTAATAGGTACTAATTAAATGAACCTGCATTAACTGATCATTATTACTGTATTATTGATGATCCATTCTTCGTGAACAGAACCAATGCTTCGTGATTCTCTATGCCTATTACGATTACGGCTAAGCGCTGGACTGGCACGCCAAATTCAAATTATATTTTGGTTTTCGCCAAAAGGGTTCATAGCAAATAGTATTCGTACCAATAGTTTACTAAATTCATAACTTTAAAGATAAACTTTCATTGGAAAATCGTTATCTTCCTAAAATGTTGGACACTTGGATATTTACAAAAAAAATATATAATACTGGGAATGACAACCAACTTCAAAAAAGGAACATTTATTACGAACTCGACTACCTAGATTTATTTTAAATACACGAATTAAGTATTGTATCCCACACGTTAGACCGGTATAAAATCTGATAAGGATAACATTAGTATTCATCTATAATAAAAAACTTTAATTTATTTAAAATTAAAAATCTTTTTTTTTTTCTTTGTTTCTCTTTTTTTTTAATGTAAAATATGTAAATAGTGTAAGTAGTGTAAATATCTTCAATTTAGATAATATGTTAAAATTTGTAAAAAGTAATAAAAAAGATACTAAAATGTCTATCAGAATAACAATTTAATACAAGTAAATCTATAATAAAAAATGCGTCGTTTTTTAAAGTAAGTAACCTAAGTAAATCAGGCAAGTATTGACGAAAATACCTTTAGTGCCTCTGACTAAGAAATACTCATCTGCCAATGTCAAATCGACAATGATCAACCTCTGATCCAGGATGCCAAGTATTTACATCAAATCGTATTTTGATAACAAAAAAGCTTGATAGGGTGTTGGGTCAATAAAATGCTGCATGCTGAATTGTCGTTGTGAAATGTAAATTTTTTTTACAACGACCATCAACTGCATCTTTTCACGGTCACGGTCATCACGGTTACGACAGAAATACGAGTACAAAGTACAGTTTATTTTCAAACTTAAAGTGACTCATCAAGTAACTTTCAACCATTTTAGACAAAATGTCTGCTTGATTAGTGACTTCTGTTGTATTAAAAATTGCATTTTTTTCCTGAGACCTGCAAAAATATTATTGTACTTACTACCTGCCAAACCACAAGTCAATAATAAAAAAGGTTGTTAGTTATTTTCAACCACATATAGACCCATCACGCCTGTATTCCCCGAAGGGTAAGGCCGAGGTGTACCTCCTTAATGTACACCTACAGTTCGACGGTATGTTACGTCCCATGTAATAAGAGGCGAGCCTATTGTCATTCACCGGGCACATATCTAAACTCCGAGCTGCTATCGAGAATTTTTTAGAAAGTTCGAGTCGCGCTTAGGACCGCTAAACTAATGAGCATTTTCAACAAATCTTCTAGTAGTCATAATGCCATAGCAGAATGTGATAAGAAAGATTACTTCCTCTATGTATAATGCGAATATATTAAATCAAACGAATTCTACAATATGAATATTTTTAAAATCTTTCCCATGCAATCAATTCCATTCAATAGTATTAGGTTAATAGGCATCACCATCAGCAGCATCTTAAGCCCCCATAAAACAACAATAAATTCCAAACGCTAGTGACGTGCTGTTAATTAATTATAATTTTACGCATCAGCTAATTTAACAATACTTGTCAAGACTTATAACGAGAGGCAACAAGAATAAATTAATGAAGAAGTAAAAACAATCTAACTAGGAAGTGGTTATTATTATTAAAATCTATACCTACATGAAAATGTATTGTTTATTTTTAGCCGACAGAAAAAATGAGGTGGTTCTCAATTTGACGCGAATATAAAAAACTACTATTTAAAAAAAAACGAGGAAAAGCACTGAATGGCGTAAAATAAAATAAACCTTTTTTGTCTTAATTAAAAATATTGAGTTGACGCCAAAATCTAAACTATGTTTTAAAAAACAACCAACGTAGACCAGTCGGTGACAAACTCTTTCCTTTTATTACAAAATATGGACTAAAAACACAGCTTATAAATCTTATTTTGATATGAGGATATATTTATTGGCCTAACTTTTGCTTAGATTTTGTTAAAACCTGTTTATTAGTGGATTTTTTCGTCTTCTTAAAGATATCAAATACATTTACGTCAGGTCATGTTATCGATAAGACCGCAGTAAAAGTTTTGCATAAAAAATTCATTAAGTAGGTATATGTAGATAATATTCATTGTCTCATACTACATTTTGTAATTTCTCAGTATTGTTTTTTTTTATATTTAATCATGGATCCTAGGAGAAAGTCCATAACTTATGGAATTATAGAATAAGTACTATGTAGGTTTGTCTTATTCAATTTTCTCAAGTACAACTTCAAAACATGGTACCAATCAAAGCCGCGTGCCAATATGTGCAGGGTTAAAGATCAGGATAACGCATATGTATCTATCTAGTGAATTGGTAATGCTCTACATGTACCTCTTCTTTCAGTAACAAATAATACCTGAAGATTTCACACGAAAGAGACACGAACAGAAGTTTAAATTATAATTTTATTAGGTTATTTCGCTTGCAAACGTATTTTACGCAATACGCAAAACTATATATATATAGGATAGGCATCTGCTGTTTAGTATGATAATAAAAATAAAATAATTAATATTACCTCTGCTTTGAACAAAAGTTATGTTGAAAATGAACAAAAAATACTGCACTTCTCCCACGATCACGTTGGCCATATCCTAGTGCAAAACCAGAAGATTACACTGTTAAAATTGAAGTCAAAACATTGTATCAACTCATCATACAAGCAATCGAGTGCACATTAATTCTTCATCCATGATTGACAGCTGATGTTTCTATACTGTGCTATGTCGGCGCATAAATATTAATCGTTCATCGATACAGAACCATGAATATTATTTCCATCTATAACTAATAAACGTGCCGCTTATTTTTTAGAGAAATTGAGACGTTACAGAGTAATAAATTGACTTTTTTGCAGTAAAAACAGCGCTTCAATCATATTAGTGCTTCAAAATATGGCTTTATTGGTAATTTATGCAAAGTTGTACTTGTTTATGGCTAAATAGCTATACTAAGAAATGAAGTTTGTGATTAGGTATATACGATAACATACACATGTCACTATAAAATAACAGTTAAACATCTGCTAAATCGTAATACCAATGTCTTTAGGTAGGTATCTAAGTAATAGGCCATAAGACAACTAACTTCTATGAGCTTTTAACTCATTATTTTGACGTGTGATAAAATAAATAAGTTCCTTACTTAAAAAAATCTGTCAAGTAGATACCTATATCCTACCTAACAAATTTCTTTTTAATCCATTCAGAATAGTTTTTAATCCAGTAAAATAAAATATTTTCCTTTTTCTTACTGTTCCTTTTTGTCAGGTTCAAAATTAGAAGGAAAAGCTGACGTAACTCTCTAAAACGATGATTTATCTATATATACAATGTACACACGGCTACAGGTCAACCTATAAAAATCTAGTTTAAGCTGATCTCGCATTATATAGTCTTCTCATACAATAAGAGGCCAGCGTAAACTGGTTTTGCATAGCTTGATGTGTAGCCATGCGTACAAAGGCTTTAAAAAAACAGTTAAGTAAACATTTGAAACACTTGGATATTCTAACAAGAGTTGGTGAGCTCTTGACCTCCGCAAAATACATATGTTGTATTGTAACCATTGTGCACCTGATTGAAGTGTCTTCTTGATACTTGTACAAAATTAGAGACTCCTTGACTTATCAACGACATTCTCCAAACAGTGTCCATCAAAATCGTAACGCCGTGTGACCTAAAATTTGACTAAACAGTTATTTCACTAGAACGAGTACAATAAGAATTTGTTGACTCACTAAATAGTAAACGAGATAAACGTTCAAGTGGATAAGTAGCAATAAAATTTAAAGATAAAGAATGTACGACATTCTAAAATATATTTCGAAAATGAAGAGTCGTAATATTTGCGATATTTATCAATAAAAACAAATTTTTTAGACACTGATTAGAAAGAATTACGAAAGATTAAAAAAAAGAGCTCTAACAGCTTCTACGATCATTACCAACACAAGATTATAATAGCCTTTCACACCAAATTCTGTCACATCCCACAAACTCAATACATATTTGGAAGTAAATGTAGGTGGCATTAGAAATAGTGTACATTCTGTACATGTTAAGTAAAGTTCGTACTTGACAATGCGCGTGAGTGCTCTTGACAATCGGTCCGAATTACGACACGAATGAGCGTCAGGCAAACAAAAATTTAGGACCGTTTGAAGTTAAAAGTTCCGTTAAACAAATATTGGCTTAGAACATCTGTCGTTTGAATAAAATTAGAAATTGGCTAAGAACAATAGATGTGTGTTTGTTTGGAGATAAAAAATATGAAAAGTCTTTTGTAAAGTAACTAAAACTTAATTTAAATATAATTTTATTATAATTTATGGCATTTAAAATTGGATGATCAAAGTATTGAATTAAACATCTTATTTTAGCAGTGAAAGTAAAGGGGCTAATGACGATGACAGTTGATATTGTAATAGTCAAGAAAGTGACATTATTTTGGAAGAAAAGAGGTAACTTTAAAAAACGGATCAAGATAATGCTATATCTACTGTATACATAATTAGCTATGAATAACCAATGTTAAAAATGCATAAGTAGCCAAATACCAGATCCATGACATTCAAAATTGAAATACGAAATGAATATGCGTCGTAGGGTAAACACACCAACTACGGACGCTAATCAAACAAGAAAACTTGGTGTGTGTCCGAACTATCGTTACGGTGGTCCAGCAATTGTGTGGACCACCTCAGTTGTCGCGTATTGTGTGCAAGAGTTTGTTTTGTCGTCTTTTGTTTAAGCAACTTTCACAATTAACCTGTACATGCGAAAGGTATGTCTTAAAA
Organism: Subacronicta megacephala; assembly: GCA_958496365.1. Classification (NCBI taxonomy): domain Eukaryota; kingdom Metazoa; phylum Arthropoda; class Insecta; order Lepidoptera; family Noctuidae; genus Subacronicta; species Subacronicta megacephala. The sequence goes on from OY292528.1 coordinate 7,625,052, forward strand.
GGCCTACTTGGACATTAATAGAAGACAAAGCTATTGACTTTAGTTTCATTTGTCAAGACCTTTAAAGCACAGGGTAACTTCCTTAAGCTCAATAAATTTAAGTGAAATCGTGAAAGTAGATAAGGGATTGCGTATTATTGTTGAGGTGTGATGTTAATTTAAGGAGAACGTATTGAAATTATTCATACAAATGAAATCTATCTAAGTAACTGTATACCATCGACTCCTTTATTAAGTGGTCATAATATACACGGAGATGAAAGTTTTGTGTCTGTGTTAGGCTCACGTAAACCGGGAAATATATGGTTACTTGATAAATTAAAGGTCATAAAATATTAGTATTGATTACGCTTTATGAACTTCGAAAGCTTTATTAGCTACTTTCAAGTGTATATTATCAGTCATCTCAGTTGATTTGCTGTCACATATACTTAGTTGTGATCCCAATTTGGGCTAATTTAAATAGTTTTTACTGATAACTGTCTCCAGGGCCCAATTTGAAATAATAGCGATCTACGTCTAGGTCCTGTCCTGGTGAAAGATTACACTTACACTGTTGGTTCAACCAACCAACAACTCGGAGTTTGGATTCGTGCCTGATTAATAGCAATAGGCTCACCCCCTATTACATGTGACCTTAAAATACCAGCAAACTGGGAATGTACATTAGTAAACCTCTGCCTGACCCTTCGGAGAATTGAAGTGTAATGGCTTTTATTATAAGATTTATAGCAAAAAATCAATGCAGAGGCCTTAACAAATATTTGATATTAGTTAGATTAGAATACAGACTAGTAATTTGTATCCCTTTTGCATCTAACGGTACCCACCTAACAGGCAACTTGTCGAATTGAAATCTTCTCCAGCGTTAGACAATGACGGAAACCATCTATAAACTCAACTGGAATTTGAACCAAGACCTCTGACCGAGAAAGCAAACTACTGATGGGGCCAAAGAGTCATATTACTTAACAATAGAATTAAGTGTGGGGATACATCTTATTGAAGTCTTCTTATATTGTTATTTGGTTACGCAATGAGGTTAAGCAATATGGCTTGCGGTTTGGAAGTTGATTGGAGAATCTGATGCGATTTATCCAAGGACGTTTGGTAAACTATTGATTGTAACGTAATCATCGATAGGTGTATTGTCTTAGATTGAAGTTAGATTATTATCATGGCCTAACTGAAGTGACTACAAATCAAACCTTTTCATCTAAGATTGGGTTGACTTTCAGTCTCGTTATATCGCGAATAATAATTACTTTGGCACCGATGGCTTGAGGAACATCCTCAGAAAAAAAGCAGGTCCCGATGATGTTTCATAGTGACCACAATTTCTGATAAAATTATCTCTTTACTAACTTCACTTCTTTGTGACGACGGACAGTATGAGATTATATTCCTTCAAACTTTAATTAATAATAGGTATGATCAGAAAAAGTATGTTAAATTTCTTCTCTGACAGTTTTTTTCCTAATTGTTCCGCTAAAGAAGAAATAACAATGGTGTTAGTTGAAGTCATAGCTCATCTTCTTGTATAATATTTTGAGTAATCTTACATGCAAATTTATTTATATCTATAGTATATATGTTTATGTTTGAATAATTCTATTTTACGTCTAAACATTTTATATGCCATAAACGGTTAAAATTATCTTAAATCAAGCCGTCTAGCTTTCTCATCCTCTTTACAATATACATAATCGTTTTTTTGTTGAAAATAAAAATGAGTGATTAATTATGATTCTATGATTGCATTTTACTGTTGTCTACTGTCTAAGCAAATCTATAAAAAAATATGAGATCATCCGTTTCGAACTCGCGTGACTAGTGGTGATCGATAAAATAATTTATCGATTCTTATAATTTAAAACCGATACTATCTTTTTCGAGTTGATATCGATTACTGTGATAACGTACAGATAAAATCGCTTGAAAATGTTCGATGTTGTTAAATTGATAATAAAATGGATTATTGATATTTATCAATGCTTACTTTACGTCTTGTATTTGATATTAAGATATCGATACGAGTCGCTTCACATTTAACTTAACGTGAAATAACAATTAAAAATCTCATTTAACGGTAAAATACATCGTTAGTCGATCGATTCTACTATCGTTGGAACTGCTTCTTTTTATCGATCTATCGTCACTACAAGGTATTTAAATAGGGAAATAAAAAATCAGTAGGCACTTAACAAGAGGTCACGAGCGGATGATAATGTCTGTCAAATAAAATAATATAACTGACTATTCCAACGCTTTAGTTTATTCTTTAGTTTCGAATTGAGTTTTTTTACTATTTACCTATTTTGTAGTTAGTAAATTATTTGTTTAATCATACTGACAAATATATTATAAATGTAGATACCTAACGATTTCCCTTCTAAATAAAATCACACAAAATCGATTACAATCGGTACAAATATTACTCGATTTATCGACAACCGATTCTCAAACACTCAACACTAGTGATGTGCATAGATAGACGTGTAAAATAAACAACAATAATTCAAAGGCACTCAGCGAGCGGAGGTCATGAGGCATTGTTTGATGGGTAAAAAAGTTCAAGTGACCACTAGACCAGCCAGCTTAGTTAGACACCTTGTTACGTAGTCTTTGAAAGCGGATTTGGATATTTCTTTGAGAAATTTTTGTTAAATCTTCAATAGGTTTTTGCACACAGCTATTATTTTTTTAAGTACCTAACTATTTATAAATCTGTATTTTTTTAATATTGTGTGTTAACATCACCTTGAACCGGAACTTATCCGTAGTGCACATTAATATTTAGTTGGCTGAATCCAGTAGTGGCATAAGTCTAAATATTTCATTTTGTGTTTCTCGTTGTCAAAAACGTACTTACCTCTAATTTTTATGCAATCTAACATCAACTTGTTGTTTCATAATATTTTGGATTGTCACACTAGGTATTTATTTCAGTTATTCATTTACTCTGTGGGGGATTTGAATAGCGAACTTAGTGAAAATACTAATCCTTCGACTACGCAAGTATTTTGTAAAACTCAAAATAAAATGGTACTTATTTTATACTTGGCAATGAAAAAAAAAAACTGAAAAGTTTCACAATCAATGTACCTACCCATTTTATGGGATAATACCGACATATTGTCCCAGAAAATGAGATGCAGAGAACTGATGACAATAAAATCGGGTATTTACTATTTTTTGCAGTACAGACAGTCTCCATCTATGTAATATATCAATGGCCTAGTTTCAAAAACAAAATAAATACTTAGTTCAGACAAAAGATGAATTATAGATATAATTAAAGTAAAATATGTGAGAATTAATTTATATGCCTGTATAAATCTTAAAACAACAGATTGACACAAAATATATCAAAGAATAGGTCCTAACCCATCGATCTTAACTAGAATCCAAAACAAAGGCGCCTGTTTTAATGGCGTAGAAACTTTAAAACATATGTCAGAGGTCAAGCATTATTTTATGTTAATGCATAGTCCGCCTCGGCGTAAATCAATTATGCCGCGTGACCCGTAGAGGTCGCTGGTTCGATTCCCGACCAAGTTGCGCTTTACACCTATTAGTGTTGTGTAAGATTAGAATGCAAAATTATTTTCGCTCTTGCCCGTGTAATGACCGTAATGAGAGTCTGTACTTTCATTATCAGGTCTTAGAAGAGGCTATTTATGGTCTAATTTATGACATTTTGAATGGGAATTGAATAAGTTGAAGAAGTTATTCACATTATTTTAATTTACTTCACTATAAGTATGATTCTAGTAGTCCTAAGTGTGACTGCTAGGGGGTCGTCTTGGGTTCGATTCCCAGGTCGGGCAAAGTGTCATTGGGTTTTTCTATGAAATTCTCGGTAGTAGCTTGGAGTTTGGATATAATATGTGAATGGCAAAAAAGACTCGCCCTCTATTACGTGGGACCTAAATATACCGGCGAAGTGTTTTACATTAAGAACACTTCTACCTAACCCTTCGAGTATTAGGGCGTGATAGTTTGTAATAAGGCGATCACCATATCAACAAGCCTGCGTTAATTAAAAGAGTTTTCACTCCGAAAACTAAAAATTTCCATCGAAATGACCATTCTAACATTAGGTATGGTGGCCAGCACATCAAGTAACCACAAAATATCAAATTTTCTCAGTTGATTTTGAACTTTATCTAATACCGTTCAAGGTTTAAAAACATTTGGAGAAGTTTGACAGTTTTGTATTCCTTGACCTGCTGGCGACTGTACCTACTTAAGCTTGTTAGAATGTTTAATTTTTTAATAAATTCACTTGTTATTTTCTACTAGGCGTTTCTAATTAATTACTTCGGATCAAATGTAGGACATAGATTTCTCAACTGTTAATTTAATTAACTATGGAGATTTACAGGTTTTCGTTTACAAATAGTAATTATATTAACAGGTTAGCTAGCTGTCTGTTCTAGGGTTCACGTGGGAATTCAAAGATAAATTGACTGCTTTTCAAACTAGGTACCACTAATCATTAGGTAACATAGGTAAAATGACCATTAGTAATGCTTTAAAGTACTCTTCATCCTCCGTGCTTCTCTCAAGACACGGTTTCGGTGTGTTTAAAATGGTCACCCATCCTTAAACTGACCGCAATAAGTACAGCTTAACCTTCTAAATTTGCTTGATCAGCGTGTTATTGTGAGCGTCAAAATAAAACGATTGAAAAGGCAAGGTCATTGTACTTACACAGATGATGATTTAATAAGGCTTAACAGAATAATACAAGCAAGTACCTACTCGTACATAGGTACGAGTGCAAGTACGGATCTGAACTTAAGTTTCTTGTAATTGCACATAACCTACAATATAAAGTAAGAAATACACAAAAGAACTACGTTTTATTTGAATGACTATGATATTTCGAATGCCTACTGTACGGTCAACAAAACAGTAAGGCTACCGGTGCACAAAAGGAATTTTATTGCTGTACCGTGCGCAACAACAATGGACTCGTGATGACTAAGCAATTTATGGTTGATAATCTAATTGTCAGGTTGTATTCTGATTTGTTGATTGTATCGACCCCAGTTTTGTTTGTAACGTCAGCAAAAATATCTATAATTTCGTTGATGTAGAGAAATCTTCAAATTGTGCTTTCAGTTATTTACTTAGGCCTTATTGTATTCGGTAAACTGATTTAACTTTTTATACGATTAATACTTCATTATGCTGTCGAGAAATTTCTAGGTTTTTCCATAAGCTGGTACTTTTTGCAAAGAAGAACCTATTATGACGTAAAAACTTGTTTATATAAAAGCATTGTATTTAAAAATAGCCTCTGGCTATAAATACAGTCAATGTAATTAAATCACATTTAATGCAATTTTATACTAAAATATGAACAACTTAATGCCTAATTTCAGCTTTCGTAGGTGTTATTAATGAATAATAATGATAGTCTTTATTTTTGTGAACAGTTTTGTATAGCTTCTTACAATGGCTGTGTGGGCAGATAATAGTACAGTTTACACTTGATCAAAGTATCATTACAATACCTTTTATATGAAAAATATAATCATTTCTTTTTCAACATCGCAATTTATATTTCGTTTTATTTTAATAAAAAAGTAATATTGTGTTACTTCGTTTTCGTATTTCCTCTGGAAAAAATATTAAAATAAGTATAGATAAACAATTTACAAATGGAAACTGAAGTCTCAAAATGACAGATCGAAATTGAGTCATTATGTTTTTAACGATCATAATTTTTCTGCTAACTGTACGCCATCTATGAATGATTACTTTAGTTCTAAGACCTCAACGCTTCAAATGTTTAACAAAACAAGAATAAGTTATCGGTAATAACGTATTATTTGATAGCAAACACGTCTGCCTTATAATAATATTGTCATTAGCACACTAACAAAGTGGAAACCCATCGTTTTTTACCTGTAATCCTTTGTACAATACAAGTTGCTGTAACCTTTTTTTTTTCATAGTCATTAATGTACATTTAGTATAAAAAGTTCAACGAACTATTTACAATGTCGACTTTTGTTATATAGCAACGATATTTTGATGATTTCATATTATTGGCAAGTGCGTGTTTTTTGATTGATTGAAGAATATGGATTTTTTGTTCGTCTACGATTTGGTTTTGATTTTATAGTTCTGTAAAAATGCTTTTAGCAATATTTTATAATCCACAGATTTAATATCAACGTTTGAAAATTACTTAAATATTTACAACAGCAATTCGAACACTTAAAAGTATCGTAAATATTCATAATTTATCGACAAAAGCCTCTCATAACCAGATTGTATATATTCTTATGATAAGTTATTAATATTTAAAAGAAATATAATAAGTAGGTATATATTTTCATTTACTACATACAAAACGACCTTTCATAAGTAAACCACTGCTTAGCTGATAAAATATTTCCTAATTGCTAGCATATTGGCGATGGAACATTAACTATAACCCAATAAGATACGGTACGTGCTTTAGTTGAATATTATACATCATACGCGTATACTTTTCAATTTGTTACCTCAGCTAAGTTTGATTTCACACTGTTGCCGCAGTGGTTACGATTAAGGCACAAGCTATAAAAGAGCAATGAGTGGAATGGGATTTTAATTTTTTTTCTAGGTAGGAAAGCAGAGGAGCTGTGCACCGTGATGGTAAGCTGCACTACATAGATGCCAGCGTCACCACTCGTGAGTAGTGTGAATTTTCACTTAATTTTTGAATTTAAAGTCATTTCAGCGTATTGTTGGTGTACACATACCTAAGCCATGGAGCCATTGCTCAACTAATATTGACCTGACTGTCATTTCATCTTCAAAAATCTTTAACGTGTTTTTTATTGGTTAAGTCGCCAAACAAGTAGGCGAGCCACCTGACGGTAAATATATGACTGCAGAGTGTCAGAGCTGCAGCAACCGAGGGGGGACTGGCTCCCAGGACAAACTTCAAAGACGTCGCCAAGGTCCTTTACGACAAACTCTACTCTCCTCACGAAGTGCGGTCGCCAGCCAGGACCCCAAGAGGCCCATATCACTAAGCAAGTCAGATATTTCCTCGCCTTTTACGAGGTGCCTATCTGAATGGCTATGAGGAACTGTTCCCGTAACGGGATAATTCACACGGGATAGATCTGTTAGTGGAAAATTATTGTAATTATGGTGCAAATAATTATGACGTATTAAAAGAGATGATAACATTGCCTCATTCAGCATAAAACATTTTCACTCACTCTCGCTTTCAGCTCATGCCTTACACTCACATCAACTTGACAGGTGCTCAGTGGGTCTACACATCAATCACGGATGAAACAATCGTGCGAGGTCAGCAGTTATATCGATGACAGATTGTCAGTAACCGCGGCATCCGATGTAATGCCGTAGTAATTCTACTTGTCATGTTCGCCCGTTTTTAGATCCTACAAAAAAGGCATGTTACCTTGTTTTAAAGTTTGTTCCTATGTTGTGTCACGACCTTTTGTTGTTATTTGTACATGTAGAAAGTCTTATTGCATTTTGTTATTTAGTAATAAATTTAAAATGTGCTAGTATTTTTTGTTATTTGAGTTTGATATTATGGATAAGAAACGAAAGGACTTTAATTTTTAATACATAGATGATGTTCAGAACCTTGACTTTGGATATGTTGTCATCTTCGAGAACTAGATGCTGCTGAATATTAGTATTTTACACGAAGGACTGGGGGATACCGATATTCTACGGATAAACTAGTTGTCGTGCTTTTCGGGTTTCTGACAACCACTAACAATGTTGATAGATATTCGTGCTACAGTCGGGGTTAACGTGCTCACCAAAGCAAGGAGCACATTTTCGGTTATAAAATCAATGTAATTAACTAACATGGTTTAGTTTACGAGAAGAATCTATGGAATAGTGATCTATTTCTGAAGCCCAAACGCCTGACATTGTTCAAATATCGGTGTTGCCCAGAAATTGGCTTGACTGATTACTACCATTAGACCTCCGCAACGCCAATTTCTGGGCAAAAGACTATGTAAAATTTTGATATTCTGGCTGATCTGGTTAGCCTGGAAGTCGACCCTAACAAAGCCCAACTATGTTAAAAGGCTAAGGAGGATGACGCTGTATTAAGCCCCTCTGTCCAATTTCCTAAGTCTGTTTCTGCAGAATACCTCAAAAAACAAATTGTTGTTTGATTCAAGACTACTCGGAAACATATTGTATTTTATTAACAGGAATTTGTTAATATCTCAGATCAAATAAAAAGTTAAGATGGAACTTTGCGAACAAAGAAGTGAGGCCGGCTAAAACTACGCCTAACGGTGTACAACACACAATTACACGCACATGTATTAGTTAACTACACCTTATCTTGTCAGTCGAGCTTTTGATACCTCGATAGCTCGACTGACAAGATAAGGCGTAGTTTCGGTATACTATTGAATTTCGGTAGATTATTGTACACCGTTAGCGTAGTTTTAGCCGGCCTCACTTCTTTGTTCGCAAAGTTCCATCGTAACTTTTTTTTGATCTGAGGTTAATATAAGTATTGCAGGTTTGATAATCAAAGTTTTTGCATCCATAATAAAAGATCTTTGATTATTCAAGCTCTCTTACAGACTGTATTATAATTGTAACGTCGAACTTGATTAATAGTTAGTTGGAATAAACAATAGCTCGCTGACCGAGGCACCTTGACTATCTACAATATAATAATGTAGGTATTTTGCATATAAAAGGTTATAATAATTAGGTACAATTGGTTTCGCATATGATAATACAAACATATATAGGACAATAGGTACAGACTTATAGACAGAATAATCGTTTTATTGTATACGTTAGATCCTAATATTATAAAGAGGATTATATTCGTTTGTAAGCGATTAACTCAGAAACTACTGAACCGATTTTAATCATCCTTTGATCATTACAAATTAACATTATTCCAGATTAACATAGATTAGAGATAGATAGATAGATAGATAGATAGATTATTCTTTATTGTACACAAGAAACAAAATACAAAACAAACGTAGTAAGTAGGCACAATTGGCGGTCTTATCGCTAAAAGCAATTTCTTCCAGACGACCATTGGACTACCCAACTACATTGGATTACCCGGATCCCTCTCTAATATATAAAGGTATGTTCTATGTGATCAACATGACAATCATGACTCCGTTTTAAAAGATATTTAAAGACAACCATATTAGGTAAGTATAATTATTCAATCTCAATTTTATAATAATATAAATTTTAAAATCATCTCTTTACATACCTAATTGTATAAAAATCAATTGCTGTTCGTTGGGCGCTAAATCCCAAAAACGGCTTGACCAATTTGAATAAGTAATTTTCATGTTGTTTTGTTCGCTGTAATTCAGGGTTGATTTAAATTTACAATTAGACCCGGTAGATAGCGCTGCGATCGAGTTCGGGCAGGAGAATATCTATCAGGTACAAATACTTATATACTTAAATATAAATTGCTTTTCGTTAGTCTCGCTAAAACTCTAAAACGGTTAGATTGATTTGGCTTATTTTGGTTTTGACATATTTGTGAAAGTCTAGGAAATGTTTATACGGCTAGAAAAAAATGAAAAATTGAACCCGGTGGCGCTGCGATCGTTTTCAGGCAGAACGACGTCTGTCGGTAAAAAACAAAACTAGTAGACTACAATATTGTTTTAAATCTATTTTGTTTAATATTCAGCCGTAAGTGTAATTAAGTTATCAATATGATGGATGACCTTTCACGTTTTAGTATAATCATGTGGGGTAGGTGAAAGTGATAAGTGGTTAATTTAATCAATCACGACTAACTTCCATGAACATGACTACAAAATGGTAACTAGATAAATTATTGTAGATATTTTATTAGTCTGTGTGGAATTTAAACTTTATGCTTATGTAGTTAAGTTGCAAAATATGCCTGTGTAAAATAAAATATTTGTTATAATTTTATCGAAATAAAAAAAAATAACAGCCACTTAACCAATGAGGCAGGTTAATATAATTTAATATAATATATCTTTTTATCCTTATTTATTTATACGACACTACCCACGACACTAGCCAACTCGGCGGCCGTTGTCTCAGCTTAGGTATGTATATTCAATTCGATATTGCTTAGATAATTATAAAAAAAGTGCGAAGCTAAAACAGTCGTTAAGTTTTCTTATTTTCCAATTTTCTTCGTAATTTTCATAATTTTTCTTTCCGTAAGAACTTTCTACTTAGTACAAGAAACCTTAAAAAACTTAAACTTAAGAAAAAATAACAATGAAATCAATAAAGCCTTTCTAAGGTTATGGCATGACCAATGAAACCAGGGATTCATTTTCATATATACAGATTAGCGGTTCCTACTCTACAAAATATAGCCCAAAATAACAGTCATCTAAAAATATAAAAATATTTTTTCAATACATGGGTAGGTAGGCACTATAGCCGACTTATAACACATAATATGAATATATAATCCATCTACATTAATTATATTAACAAACATTCAGCATAGATACAAGGTACACAGTAGGCATAAAATATCGATGATAATTTACAACTTTCCCAATATTCTGAAGGTAAGGTCAAGGTCGGAAAGAGGTTTATAATAATTTTAAACTTCAAATTAAAACGGTGACCTGACATCTGGGTAACGGAATCTTTGAGATATTATTATAAGAAGGTGAATATCTAAAATTTATATATTTATTTTATAATCATCATCGAACTATTGTATAGAATTAAAGTGTGAAAAATATGGCACATAAATATATTTTACGATAATTATGAATTTTGTTCGATATTTTCGTGAGCCGGATACAAAAATTTCAGTTATTTATTTACTTAACTAATAACATAACATACCATCAAGGCTGTACTCTCCGAAGGGTTAGGCAGAGATGTACTAATGCAAACCCACGTCCCACATTATCATTAACCGGGCACAAATGCAGACTCCGAGCTGCTACTGAGAATATAATAGAAAGACCTGGGATCCGAACATGTGATATCTAACTTAGCAGTCGCGCTTAGGACCATTAGACTAATGAGGCAGTAAATGAACAAACTAATAACATGAGGTAGGTACCTATAAAACACAAATAAGAGATTAAGTACATGTTCGTATGAAAACAGTCTTTCTTATAAAGCTCACAGTAATATTACTTCCCGACTTAGTTCTATCTATGAGTTTAATAAACTTTTATAGCTAAAGTAGATACCAAACAGATTTTGATTTAATTTAATCAACGAGAGATCGTATCAAAGATATTTTAGAATAAAATAATAATACAGATTAACGATAGAGCTTACTTGTCGCTTCTTGTTCTTATAAGCTTTTATAAAACTTGGAACGTTCTTATGTAAGTACTTAATGGAGTTTTATATGATTTGTAAAAAAAAAACAACCCCTTGCTGGTACCCAACTTATGCATGACACCTTACAGACCGATAAAATGTTAGTGTCCTACATAAATACACCTCTGCATAACCGTTCGGGGATTACAAGCGTAATAGTATTTAGAGCACATTATCAAACCTATCTATGCTTATAATTATTAGATACCTACTACAATAAAATTAGAACTGGTCGACGTCCGTACATAGGAGATATTTAAGAACAAATATTTAATTTATAATTTGGGGTCTATATGAGAGCAATAGAAGCCAAAACAATTTTATCTTAGAATTTTTGTCTGTCTGTATGTTTTAAGCGGTTTACGTTAAACTACTGCACAAAAAAATATGCGACTTTCACAGTTGTGTTGCTGGAGGTCTCGCTTAAAATCTGGTGTACTTATGTTTACACGTCGCCTAGAAGCCGAGGTAGGTATAGTAATTCAATCCTTTAGGGACGCAAGTAAAACCACGTGAAACAGCTAGTTTCTTAAATAAAGATAAAATTATATTCACCATCATCTAAAAATTATTATTCACGCGACCACTTTAAGATGCCATTAAAATTAATAAATTATCAATTAAATAGTGTTTTGCTTCGTCATTTAATAGTTTTTTGCTTCCAACGACCGACAGCAAAGGGCGTACAGTTTGACCTTCGACCAATCATTTCAATAATCATGTGCCACCTATAAATTAGATATAAAATATGACATTAATTTTATTACAACAAGCATTGAAGTTACGAAGCATGACCCAACAATTTATCACATATTTGACACTTTAAATGTGCTTTTAAAATTCTAATAAGGTGATTGATTTTTTATATTGAATTATAGATGATCCAACAGTTATCTGAACAAAGTCAAAGATTATAAGCAATAGAACGTCCACTGTTTAACAAAGGCATCCCCTTATAGATTTTCGCAATGACCTAACTATATGCATCCAACGAGTCCCAGAAAACTCTCTTCGGTCGTATGTCCATCTGGTTGAAGCCCTTCCTATGCTGCGTTTTCCATTACGTAATCACTATCTGAAAACCCTTGACATTGATTCCAATTGGCATTATTTTAATTGCTGATAGTGAATTAGAGAGACCAACCCTTTACTTTATGTTTAACAACTATTCCGACAGAAATTGGTATAACTTGTACCAACATACCAACAATTCTACTAGGAGAGTATAATTCGGAGTCATTAGGCTGCATTGCTGTATTACGGTTATATATAGGTATGTATGTTAAATACAGTCAAATAAAAATCTATTTCGCTCCAGATTTTATTACAATAGTGAGATCACTAAAAATGTCCGATCCGATCGACTGACAAGATGTGAGAAAAGACGGCTAACCTTAATAATCGCACCGCATTAAAACGGTCTCTACAGTATAAACCTAAAAAAAATACTCATCCAACCACCCACCCAATAAATATAAAAGGAAAATACTCAAAGACCCATTTACTAGCATTATTAAAAGCTAGTTTCAGTATGCAACAGCGTTTGTGCCGTAATAACGACAATATACTACAAGATACAATGTTAACTATGGTTTAACAGTTACATTCTTAATCTTCGATATATCTGTTTACAAGTAACTGTAAAAGGAGCTAACTACATGTGTGTAACTTGGCTTATATGGCACTGGATGTGGCGTAATAAATTCTAATTAAATTATCAATGCGAAAATGTGTATGTTTAAACGGAGTTTGATCAGTGATGGTGACGATTTTACCAGGAACTAGGGCGAATCAGAAGGTTTATTCACGACGTTTTCCTACATTAATTTAACTAAGCACACTAATTTATTAATTCGCACTTTACTTTTTATAACTTATCACTCACTTGCGAAATTGCACAAATTCACTAGGGCGTGTCTTAGATTCTCGACTTGCCATACTTTGGTAGTCCAATTGTTATACTTACCAATAAGCTAACACTGCTTCTTGCCGGCGTGTATCCTAACCCCTCTTATTCAGAGAGAAAACCCACGCACAGCAGTGACTTAAAATTATGAATAACATGGTCCACATGATTAACCCGTCAAGCCCCACATATTTATACACACAAGGTAAAATCTTTCGATTTCAAGCAACCAATACGAGCGACGATGCCCTGATGATTTTCTTTCGAATCTGTATTTTTTTTCACCATATTAAGTTAATTCAATTAGATAAAGGTGTATACCTACCTATGTTTTCAGAAAACAATAAGAGTATTTTAACTTTCCACCGTGGTCTAGTCAAATAATGTATAAAAATTTATTTTGCGTGATTAAAAAATCTAATTAAGTAGGTATATAAATAAACATCGCAAGAAATATATGCAAATAAATCTATCGGACTTATGTATAATGACAATTAATTTGAAATTCATGCACAATGTTATTGAAAACAACGTTTAGTATCCTTCTTATATTTTTACTGTCTTTCTCTCATCAATCACTTTCTTTCGATAACACGCCCAATTTTAAAAGCGAGTTAGTCTCATCCAGCTGCGTCTACATCTGTAACTAGTTCACACAGCCACCTAATCAACGAGCCGCGGCCACTTGTGTGCGTTGTCATTCTACTTTCTACATAATTTTTTACACTGCCGAGTCCATAGTGCTGGCTTTTAATTTATAGTTTAGACATTGTTTTCGCTGTCGGCACGCCGTTTTTTTCTGTTTTGATTCGATCGTAAAAATGTTTCTGTTTGCGAAATTAAATTGATGATTAATTTTGGTGGCTCGAAATAGCGGTAGTGATTTGATTAATATAATAATTATACACTCAGCGAAGTTTTTTTTTTCAGAATGTTTTATGATATTTATGATGTAAGTACTGTTAGATATTTATAATAAACTTACGGTACTTAAATGTATTTATTATTTAGAAAATACAATAATGTTTTAATTTTATAATAAAATCACAGATAATAGATATCTACTGCAAATAAATTGGTATTTAGTGTGACTAATGAAGATAATTTCCATAGGAATCAGTTTTTTTTATTGAATTAGTTAACCCGAACATATTGAAATAGTTGTAAGTATGTCCCCACTTTAAAAAAATGTAGACACTATCTAATTTGAAATGAGAATAATAGCTTTTATTGTAATTCATAGTCAGGGCTATGAATAAATGTCTCATATACAGGTCTGGTCATCCGCGCCATGTTAGCTTTGTAGTCCTAGAGATAGCATCGCGAGATACGTCTCAAGATAAATAGACTATTGTAATCGCTTATTAACCTGTAACTTCGAGTACACTAGCATAATTAGTTTTAAGTAGCACTGCAAGTATTTCGATAAAGTGATAAGAGAATTTGACGCATGTTATTAATAGAGATGTGATCAACATGTTGACGGTTAGATCATCAGATGTTTTTGAATAACTGTATAAGAAAATATTAATAAGCTACTAGTTTGTAATGTTCAGAACTATTTTGTTTAAAGTCGGTATTTGGCAAGGATTTCATTTTTAAATTTTTCCTAAACTTTTATCTATTTTTTTTGGCAAGGATTGTGTTTCTTCATATTCAGTACCTTATATAAGAATAATATTGTCGCATAAGGTTTAACGTTATTGTATAAAAACCATGTATCCCTTAGAAGCGTGAGAAAACTTTTCTAATTCAAATTTTATATTTTAATAATTGACATTCTCAGATCAATGTTAGATTAGATTGAGTTGTAAAATATTTACATTCAATATTAAATATTATTAAATCTTACATAAATCGGAGCTTTATTATATAAACATCATCAAAAGGTTTTAATTATCAGATGAAACTAAGCGGAAGTTGATGATGACATAAAGATTATAATCATAGTTCTCACCTGACTTTTACTAAACATACATTTAACAACCAACATTATGTTTCATCGCATTTGAAGCACCTATATACTTTAATAACTGCCGTCAAGTCACAATAAAAACGGTCAAAGGGCTCGAAGCACAGACGCATACGACAATTAATTAGTTCGTAAATTAATATGCAAATAAAAAAATAAAAAAAATATCGACACTGTGATAAGGAAGCGAAAGACATCGTAACTAATTTCGATAGTAACGTACCTCGTTTAAACAAGTATTACGATACATATCGATGGTCAATAATTCATTTTAATTGAATCATTCCAGCTAATAGTGCTTTCTAGACATTTGACAGCACCGTCATTAGGGACGTGATAGAGACAGAAGACTTCATGTCGATTAATAAGTGCGTCGTTTTTTAGTTTTAAATTCTAGATAGGCGCTTTATTGAAATGTTTATTTTTTTAATGATATGAAGATTTTTATTGTCGAGATATACGATTTTTAATGAAGTGGTAATGTCAAAGATTGTATCTAAGTAAAAGTTGTTAATCCATTTCGGTATATTAAAAACTTTCTATCATCTCATCTTTACTACGTATCTTTCTTTCTAAAGTTGTTAAGTTAAATTTTAAATGATTTTGTAATTCTAATTTTGATTTTTATAATTCAAGAAGACGTCTTCTATTTACTTTCGAAAACAAAAACGTATGGTAGTTAACACGTTTTCGCTTCACCTTATCTAGTTGAAAAAACGAAAACGTTGAATTGAAATACGACCTCGTTTTAATTTCTGGTCAGTTCGCGGCGAGCGACAAATAAAGTGGCGATCCGGAGATGGTTATCTGCGGACAAATCGTCGTGTGTGTTGCGTACGCGCAGCGGTGAGAACCTAACGCACCTGTACCGGTCGGCGGGCGGCTAGGGATGCCCAAGTGTCGATACCTTTATGTTAATACTGTTTTATTTCGTCGTACTAGTAAAGTTTTTATGTAAATTTATTCACGCTGCTCGTTGTAATAATTTGAAAATAAAGTACGTTCATGTGTGGCATTCTTAATTCAGATAAATCGTCTCAGGTAATTCAGATCGTTGTATTACTTAAAGTTCTAGTCTTTATTACTTTTTTCCTTTTTAATATGGAAAAGTTAAGGTTAAAAAAGTTGAGTATAATGATACCGTATGGGTATCATTATTCTTAACTTTTTTTACTTTAACTCGAACTTAAAATAAAAACGTACGACAAACCTTAATACAATATTTAGAGCATTGAACATGTAGTTACGTTAAATATTATCGACATCCAACCTGGGCCCCTAGACAATGTCACATCTCCATTATCGATGACGAAGTTAGATATCCGAAATGTATCGATTTGACATAATTTCATCACGTGACATATCGAAAGATTATGCCAATTCCATACATTTCAGATTAATCTAACTTCGTTTTCGATATGGAAATCTAACATTGTCTAGGCTCTCGTTCGCTATCGATAGCTGATGAACTATCGATATCTATCGGTATTGCCCCCCTAGATCTCACGCAGCGCCGTCCCGGTCCATCGGGCCCGTTCGCTGCGAGTCACATCATAAATCACGCACTAATAGCCAGTAAACTCATTCGCTAATCCGAATCGAACAACTACGGGCCGACCACGAACAACGCGAGCGCAATTTGGTTTTTTCTTTAGATCTTTGCTGTATTTCAATGGAATAATGAGTAGTTCTTTAACTTTTCAATTATTCTTTATGTTTTCAATTATTTCACTGCTTTAAGTATTATTATTGACTGCCTTATTAGTCTAATGGTCCTAAGCGGGACTGCTACGCTAGAGGTCCTGGGTTCGATCCGCAGGTCGAGCAAAGTGTTATTGGGTTTTTCTATGAAATTCCCAGTAGCGGGTCGGAGTCTGGATTTGTGCCCGGTTAATGGCAATGGGCTCGCACCCTATTACATGGTACACTAGTACACCTCTGCCTAACCCTTCGGGGAATATAGGCGTGATGGTATGTATGTATGTATGTATTATTCAATTAATTTTGCTTAATTTGCATCAGTGGGTTGGTATTCTTATTGTTTTATTAATTAGTGGTTTAATTTAAAGGTTGAAAAGTGCAAAAATAGAATAATTATTTTTTATCTTAATATTGTTGATGATCTGTGAGCTCTGCTAAACTCTTCACGAAACACAGAAGTGATTATGTTTAACTTTTTCTTCAATTTCTCTACAGTAATCCTAGTTGTTAATTAGCAGGGCTCAGATGGCAATTCCAAGTAAAATACTGATGTCACACACTGGAAGTCTACCCTAAGACTAAAATGGCGTTCAATATAATAGATAATTTCAAGTTTTCCCACCTCTAATTCTTAGCTAGTGATGGGAATAGACAAAGTAATAGTAGCAGTGAAGAGACTTGTTCTTTTGAAAACCGGTACCTAAGTATTGGCTAAAGATTTGTATAGAAAGTAAAAGTTATCCCATCGCGTTTCCCACTCTTAAATGAATAGTATAAATTGCTCAAGCCTAGCTATTCCATTCAGATCTTTGTTGATGTCAAATTATGGTAATTGCATTCATTAATTGGACACGGTACGAGGTTGATGCATACCTAATTTTGTAATCTGGTCTAATATTTTGTAAAATGATGTCATTTGGAATTGAATTCAGATATGAACTAAATAGATTTGGGTGTTTTACGAAAGCATATCTTATGATACATTATACACATTTATTATTATTTCTGCCTCATTTGACTTTCATTAGCAGATAATAGAGATGTGTAAAATTAGGAGAGCGAGGCTTTAGACCTAAAATGGGACAATATAGATTAGATAAAAAGATTACATCTCCTTTTCATCTAACCCTTAATACTAATCTCAAAAGGCTGATAGTTTTAAAATTTCGGTTAAGCTATAAAATATTTTAATAGCCTGTCCCCAGTGGGACAGTAAAGGGTGGATGATGATGATGATGATGATTTAAAAAAATCTTGTTTCTTCGTGAATAATTGTATGGAAAGATGATAGAAACATGAAATTAAAATAAGAATATTCTCAATTGTTGTAGAATAAGAACTGTTCCTTTCTATGAACACTTTAATCACTTCTTAGATGTATTGTTATTCGTTATGAGTTATACAAATAATATTAAGTGTCAAGCTATTACTTAAAGTAAGTCATGTCCCAAATGCGCGTGGGTTGTAAGGTTGATAAACTGTTCTATGAAATGACAAGTTACTAACGCCATCTTGAGTAGCTACTTGTCTATCATAACCATTCCTCGCAGATTATTTTGTTCAAGAATGACCTAGATTGGAGGCACCCTTTTTTTGCATCATCAGTATTATCATCATATCAAGCACAAAAACCAGTTATATTTTTGACGCTTTCATCCAAATACAACCAGCACCTCTCCCATTTTAACCAGGTTATTTGTTCATTTCATTGAAGGCCGTCCTATACTGCATTTTCCGGTGTGTGGTCTCCACTTGAGGAACTCTTTACCCCAGGCCACTAGTTCCACGAGCCATTGTTCCTTCACCACAGTTCCAGAAATATCATGCATGAGCAGTTTGAATTGGTGAAAAGCCCGTTTATAATCGATTCATTACTGAAACATCCATTTACGATATTTGCTGAGCTACATACCTGAAACAATGAAATTTCGATGTTAGAAAATGACGGTATCTTTTGCAATATTATTAAGATTAATATTATAAATAATTATTACCAAGTGAATCCTACCATAGATGGAAGCTTGATTAGCCCCGGGGACAGAAACAATAGATTTTACATTGTGTCTATAATACAGGATTTGGAGTTACTGTAGTTTAATCTGTTTTATTGGTGAGTACTTAGGTTGCTTGTTGTGGTAAGGATCGCTAGGTCTACAATTAACCAAAAAAAATAATTAAAAAAACGAAATGGGAATGAAATGAGTAAACGCAACGCCAACACACAAAAAAAATGGCCTACGGTATTTTGTAAACCTAATTAGACTGATTTAAAGAACATACACAATTAGACAAGAACAAACACCAGAATAAAATAATTGACTTTAATTATCGAACTGCAATAAAAACGGTGACAAATGGCTAGACTATCTACAGGTTTACAGGATCTAAGCAATCTGTTTCCCCGACTTTTATGACTTGATGCCTTGTTTCCCTTTCGTGTCTATTAGTAGAAATAAATTCAGCCAACCGTCCCTTAAATTATCGTATTGCCCGTCTCTTTTTGAAATCTAAATTTACTTGTGCAACGACAATTCTAGTTTTCAACTCGGTTGAAAGATAAGGGACGTCCTACGCTGGATGGACAGGGACCGGTTTTGTAAAAACACCGGTACATTTGCGCGCAATCGTTTAGACGTCAATATAGTTATCTTTTTTTACTATTATTGTGACAAACAAGCATATACCTGTTTAAAACTGCAACCGTAGTCTATGGATGCGAGCAGCACCTTGGGAAATACACATACGTTGCCATTTTAAGACGTTTTGTCAGTTATATTATCCTTCTGACCGACATACAATAACGTATTAAGTATATTCATGCCTAGCGGAAGAATATGTTGCCAAATATTCTGCCGCTAAACTGCAAGATATAGTCTGTACAGAATCAAATACTTCAGTAGCAACCCTTCTCCTAGAAAAAGCAAAGAAAAAAGGATTGGCTTGATCAATTAATAGAAACTTATTTTTACGGCAATTTCCAACTTCATGAGAGACGGCTTCGTATCATGAAATAAGAAATGTGCATATATACTATAATTAACACCGTTACTCTTACACCCCAATTTAGCCAGATCATTTCGCATTCTCAAACTGGTACCTTCAATCAGAAACAACGCCGCATCGTTAAATACCAAGACTTTTCCAAAAAAAAAAGTAAAATTCAACTCAAAAAATCTCATCACAATCGTGACGTATTAAAACGGACACGTTCAAATCGGGCATGAAAATAATAACCAACGAATCGCTCCTGATTATAATTGGTGGGTGCGCTTGCGCCGGTCCGCACGCGTACAGTTACGCTATAAACTATCATTAGTGCGATGTGCACTTTGTGGGGAAATTACCGCGGTTTTATTTGTAGGTTTGTGAAATTGACCATTTCAGGGTTGACTGTGCTGCTCTAATGTTTGGTCGTTTATTGGTGTGGTGGGAAAAATTGTATTTGTTTTAATTTTTATTATTTCCGACGATGACAGTGAGTTTTCTACAATTATTTATTATTTCCTTGGGAGTAACTGGGTTAGGCTTTTGGACTTTTGTATACCTACCATTAACAATTGGCGTAGGTACGTGATTGTATGAAGTTTTGAAACTGAAAACATAACGCTCAGGGATGGGATGGTTACTGCGCTAAAATGTATTATATCGAATGACCGCGGCAATTATAGCATAACCTTGCAAATCAATCAGCGAAGCTATTGCTGAGGTACGAGAACCTAATTATTATTGATGCTTAGAATTTTTCAAACTAAACTGCAAATTAATTATTACTAATTACGTAGTAGCTATCTTCATAATTATTTTCACAGTACTATAGACCCGGATGTAATAATAAAAACTTTGATGTTTTAGTTTCATTATCTTTGATAAGTCTTCTCTAAAAATATCTGGTCCTTTTGACTTTTCCTTTTTTACCCAATTACCTTTAATATTTCTGAGATTACATTTTGTCTTTTGTTTTTATAAAAAAATATTATCACCATACATTTATTTTTGCAAATGTGGCCTTTTTTATTATTGTTTATTTCAGACAAAGACCAACACAAAGTTTTTGAGGATACTTATATTTTTTTCTTGTAGACTCATAAATCACCAAAGTCACCCAAACAATACTGGCAACCCTGTCACACAAGTTCATACATTTTTATGGATGTAGTTTGCGATTTTCCATAGTCAATAAACAGATTAAGTTGATTGTTTGATTTCGTCCGATCGATCAAGTTGAATAACTAATTTGTTGTTGATTGTACCTCTATTGTGATTCGAAGCAGGCCGCGGGATTGAAAAGATTGTAATTGGTATTATTGGGATATTGGCTAACGCTAAAATTGCCAGCCTGAAGAGGTTGAATTGATTGAGCGGTTGAGTTTTGAAATGTTTAATTTGGGCGTTTTGATTTTAAGGACTGTTACTGAACAAGGATGTATTCATTTTGGTTATGGTTTTCAATGTTGTTTTCTGTGAAGATTAAGAAGGCCCAAGGAAGAAAATCACAAAGAGAAGAAAAAGAGAGAGAAGAAAAGCAACAACAGAGTCCATAAAGCGGTCGCCGTGACCGAAACCGGTCGGACCAATCATCATCATCATCAATATGAGCAGCCGTATTCATGTACACATACACTTATAGAGTACGTAAAGCCGTCTATCTTGCTTCTCATCTTCTCTCTTCACCTATG
The DNA here is from genome assembly GCA_958496365.1 of Subacronicta megacephala. Classification (NCBI taxonomy): domain Eukaryota; kingdom Metazoa; phylum Arthropoda; class Insecta; order Lepidoptera; family Noctuidae; genus Subacronicta; species Subacronicta megacephala. The sequence continues at coordinate 7,646,653 of OY292528.1, forward strand.
ACACTTATTAGTGGTATTCAGAAACCCAAGAAGTCTGACATCCAGTCTATCTCTAAGTAGTTTGATAGCAGTCGCTTTCTAAAAAATATGTACTCATATTGAGTCGCATCTGGTTAGACTAGAAGGGCTTGAAGCAGCGGTGGTGGGGGGCTAGGGCGTCGGTCTTGTGATCATGTGGTTGCCGGTTCGAAACCCACCCTTTGCACTACCGACGTGAACCCACTCGTATCACAAGCATTTAACTACGCACGTGGGGTGCACGAGAATACTTGTAATGCGTGAACCACATTGCTAGTAAGCTTTTTAATGAAAACAAAAAAGGCCTTGAAAGATAAAAAATATCACAAACCTTCTACAAAAACCCTTCAAGACATGTTAAAACCCTAGAGAAGTATTATTTTAAGTGACTATATATAGTAATGCCATCACAACAATGTTGTCAACAATTTTCCTCTCTGTGCCGTCCAGATAATTTGTATAACATTCAATTTTCTACATAGTAACAAAATGGACTTGCTTAAACACAATTGCTCATTCATCTGTCGGAGTTAACTGTTTGGATATATTTATACAGCTCTGTGTTTGTATTTCCGCGTTAGATAATACATGTCTGGTTTGAGAGACCATGTTAATCATACGATCATTAACTTTTTTCCGCCAAAACTAACATTGTACACGTGTTTGTCTGTAGCCACGTTTTTTTTTAAGGGCGGAATATTTTACCTGCCTCATTAGTCTAGTGGTCTTAAGCGTGACTGCTACGCTAGAGGTCCTGAGTTCTTTTTCTATGAATTATTCAGTAGCAGCTCAGAGTGTGGATGTATGCCTGATATATATCCAAAGACTGGCAATAGGTTCGCTCCCTATTACATAGGACTTGCTGAAATGCGGCCCGATCTTTTTTTTTATATGTTGTGGTTGGCTTCCAGTCTGAACAAATACGGCTGTATAACAGTATTTTATAAGAAGCGACTGTCAACGCAACCGAATTCCTGGGCAATAGGGAAATTGCCCTGGGAAATTCATTGAATGGTTGTCAAGCTTTTTGTGCTTCTGATAACCACTCGTATGACAACCGGGACCTACGGCTTCACGTGCTCTCCGAGGGCTAATTTGTATGTCCAATACAATTGTGTGGTTTATAACAAACAAAACCGTTTTCACAAATCAATTAAAGTAATATAAATCTGCGCACAATGTACCAGGCTCACATAAATCCACCGGGCTACACAACGGGCTGGCGGGCCACATTGTGAGGTGACGGAATGGGCTGAACGCTAACATTGGTTTTACGACACGTGCGCTCTTGAAACTTGTGTGGCATTACCGAAGTAGATTGTATGGAAAGGATTTTGATTACCTTTTATATACATAAGACAATAACGTTTTAGTGTACTTAATAAAATAAACAAGGCTCGGTTTGATTTCACCATCGAATAATATTTATCCTTATTTAAATTGCGACCCTCATAGCTAGTAACTTTTTTTGTAACTAAAATTCAAACTAAATAAAGTTTGTAGTTATTGAGTATTTTTTGTCTTAAAAAGTTATTTTGGATGCGCGCGGAACCGCGGGCAACAGCTGGTAAACTATAAAGAACAGACTTATTTACGTTTTGTAGAATTACAAGATGCACTATATCCTTCTGCATGGTGTAATCTATTTCTACTAAAATTCAACAAAGAAGGAGACTAATAATTCATAATATTTTATGTGGATCCGGATAATCCACTGAATGATGCACACTCAAATATTTGGCGTAAGATGGCCAATATCAGCATTTTTCTTCATAAAAGCAACTTCGGAGGATTGAAAAAGACCAACACAATCTTGTGAAATGAGATATGACAGTGGAACATTAACATACAATTCCCAATAAGACACTTCCATACATCTTTATTTCTGCGCAACTCCTTGTAAACGTAAGCGGTACCCTTCTATGACATCACGCTATTGTCCGGCGGGAGTGGGCAGACAAAAGCTTGCGCGTGTGTGTACCTACACTGACCTGTGCCGGAGTGTTGTGGGAAAGACGGCCCGTTCTGATGTGGCAAATAGCATTGTTGTAATTCCAAGGAAAGCTCTTTGAATGTTATTGAATGTTGAGTGCTTTCAGATTGAAACTGCAGTGAAGAACATTGGTGGATTTTAACTGTTAGCAGTAGGTGGGAAACTAGAAAATGAAGAGTAAAGAAAAAAAAACCAAAGATATTGGGCTAGGTCATAATTGTTGAGCGTGAGATCTTCAGTTAATTCCGACTTGGAATTGAACTGAAGATCTCACGTCAAAAATATTGTTTCTAGTAGCTTCCGATTGTCAATTTGTTCGCTAGCTGGTAACATAGAACTAGCGTAGGCAATCTATTTGACCCTTTGAGAAATACATGCGTGGTTATTTTAGTGAAGGAAAAATACGACCGCGGGCAGGATTCGAACCTGCGTCTTCTGGTTAAGTACAATAACCAGAAGACGCAGTTTCGAATCCTGCCCGCGGTCGTATTTTTCCTTCACTAAAATAACTTAGTAATCTTTGCATGGAAAATGCCTAAAAAATACAAAAAGATAATACATGCGTAATATTTAATCAGTCAATGGAACAATGAAATTAATGAACTTAGATAATATATTTTTTTTATTACAAACTCAACGTTATAATTTTAAGGTGCACATTCCATCGCTACCAAAAATATAATAATAATATTTGTTGTTTCTTAATCGAATTCCTTTGTTAGTCAAAAATCAACATAAACTACATGATCCTAAAGTAGATATTGGAGAAAATGGCTATGAGATATAATTATCTTAGATTTAAAATTATACATTGGTTGAATATATTCATAATATATGACCATATCGATATCTCGTATCGATTCTACCATCCCTAAAACCGGCGTAAGCGCACGTCAGAGTCATCCCACGTTATTTGCCTAAACACAAACAATGGAAGCTGACAGGCTAGTGTTTGTTAAGCTCTGTTTGCTGAGGCTAAACGTTGCGACAGGTAGGCGGTTACGCAAGTACATTCACGACCTTATTGAGACAAAGTCAGCAGAGAAGAATGAAATTTAGAACCTCTGAATAACAACAATAAAAAAAAAATAGTTAAAAATTTACTGCCTCATTAGTCTAATGGTCCTAAGCGACTGCTACGCTGTGGTCCTGGGTTCAATTTTCAGGTTGAGCAAAGTGTTAGTGAATTTTTCTATGAAATTCTTAGTAGTAGCACGGGTTTTGGTTTTTTTTATGGGATAACACGACAAACGAGCAGCTACCTGATGGTAAGTAGTCATCGCTGCCCATTGACATCTGCAAAGGAATTGCAGGTGCGTTGCCGAGCATATTTCAGGAAAAGGTAGGGGTAGGGGAAAAGGAAAAGCCCTTCTCCTTTCCTCCTACCTTCCTTTTCTCCTACCCCTGGGCCTCCAGCGCTCCACACTCGCCGTACGAAACGCAACAGTATGCATACTGCTACTTGACGTCGATATTATGTGGGAGGGTGGTACTTCCCTGGTCATGACGACCCATTCATGCTGACAATGCGACACTAGTATGTACTACAAAATGTGCTTATTATTTGCAAATATTTAGTATTTTGACAAATGAATTATACTTTTTATAGTGTGAAAACCCTTGGATCCTCGATATTGGTACGACTTAAAACAGCACGTTTCGTTCCCTACTCTATGGTCTGAGTTATGGGATTCGTGCTCACAATTGATCAATTAATTTAAAAAAATAATTATCAATAAAACCTGAACAATCTTATTTAGAAGGTTATACAAGTACACTACAATAAGCAAACCTAATTGAAGGTCAAGATTAACACAACTCGTCATTCAACTCTGCATGCACATCACATACACAACTCAAATATATACATTTCATACAGACAACTCACACATACATATGTGGAGTTACAAAAATCGCACCATACATTTTATATATATATACCTATGTATAGTAGGTACATTGTCGAGTAAGTCAATCGAATAAAATTGACATTTTATTACTATATTTTCTGAAACAAATACTTTTAACACTCATTTTTTTTTCAAGTAATCCGTACAAATATTCAAAATTTATTGAGAAGTTCACTCTGTCTGTGTGTTTGTTACGTTTTGTTGATGCCTAAGCCGCTGATTTTTTTAACGAATTATAATATACTTAGAGATAAATTATTATACCTTGAAGAAGGACATAGACAGAAGGATATTGGAATGCCTACACACGCTTGGTTGTCACCTATGATTTACTGTATTTAAGAATTTAGTTGTCAATACAAAATAACTGATAACTGTATTCTGAAACTAAACTTATATCTGTAAAAGAAACTTAAAAAATCTCTATGTTAGACAGGTATTATAAAATCAATATTTGTCGAGGTGGAGAGAGCTTTTTGCGTTGAAAATCTACGTGTATTATTCAAAAGGCTTAAGTAAACTCATGCTTACAGTGATGAAATCACACTAACTTTAAATTTAAAGAAGCATATTTTAACATTATAATCATATAAAAAGTTGAAAAGTTAATAAATATTACAAGCATAATAATGTATCTAATAACTTCCAGCAGGCATTTTCAATCCATAATTTAAACCTTACAAATTTAACTAAAGACTATTATTACTGTCTCCGAGAACCGTAAACCAAAAATATCATAAATACAGTAACACAAACAATTAATCGTAACCGGATCCGAGAGATTTCATTAGGTAATAACTATCAAAAAACCGAGATAACAATGGAACGCCATGGGCCAGCGGTCGTCAACATTCCTGGGATGAATGGTGCATTAATAAATCGAGGGGCCCATTAACATCTTAAACGTAGATGTTGATCAAGATTTATGATAATGCTCGCGACAAGATTGAGACACACTTGCTTAAACATTACGAAATTTGTAATATTGTTCTTTAATATGCTGGTTCATGAATGGAACTGGATTGCATAGGCTAGATCGATTATGCGTTCCAATTGTACTTAATACAATCTGCGAAGAGATTAATAAATCTGTACACATACATTCATAATCACGCCTGTATTCCCCGAAGATTAGGCAGAGGTGTGTACGCGTCCGCGAACTGTGTGTACAACCACAGTTCGCGGATATGTTGCGGTCCCATGTAATTGGGAGTGAACCGATTTCTATTTGAAGTGGCAGTAGCTAAATGGCTGAGCATCGGACTTGCGATCATGTGGTTGCTGGTTGGAAATCCACCCATTGCACTACCGACGTGAACCCACTCGTAACACAAGCATTTAACATAGCACGAGGGGTTAACAAGATTACTAGTAATGTGTGACCCACATTGCAAGTACCTATGCTTCCTTTAAAAAAAAACCGTGCACATAATTATGAAAACTCCGAGCTGCTACTACGAAATTCATTGAAAAACCCAATAACACTTTATTTATTTAACTAGTGTTTTGATTCGCTGATTGAAATGTTACGTAATCATCTGCTATCCAAACCCCGGTTTTAAAACCTTTGGGAATCCGACTTCTATTAGATAAACTGGTATCTCGGTTTAACATGATCTGCGATACACGAAGAGTACACATAAGGAATAATTCAATCGACGAACGAATCGAAAAAAATATGGAAATGACATTTATTTATGAATACCCGATTTGTCGAGTTACCAAAGTATAATAAACGTCAACGTCGTCGTTTCGGTAACGTATTCAACGGAATATAATTTGTAAACAAACATTATTATTGATAGTTTAGAAGAATACCATTATTTTGTAATTTTGGACACTTGTAATAAATACAAAGTACCTACTAAAATTATTATCGATTTCATAAAACATAACATCAGGCCTGTATTCGCAGAAGGGGACAGAGGTGTCTAATGTACACCCACAGTTCGCGGCTATGTTTCGGTCCCATGTATTAGGGCGAGCCGATTTCTATTCGACCCGCAAATCGAACCCAGGACATCTAGCATAGCAGTCGTGCTTGGGACCACAAGACTTATGAGTTCATTTCATAAATCATCAGAATTTGCCTCGTCACCGCCTCTTATAGCCACAATTTCAAACTCATAAGCAACTAGTTTCGTGTCTTAAACAATAAAATCCCGGCATTACACATTTGATTTTAATTCCAGAGGCATTAAGAGCGCTTAGAAGGCTATATTGAATTACTTTTAATTGTACGTAATACCACGTCCGGCGGAGAACAGTAAATCAAAAGTGAACGTATTAACTCAAGCCACCTGTAAATGTTAATAGGAATCGTTGTAATTAGCAAGTAATAGTATTGTTAATAATCAAATACATTGCATCACGTGTGAGCTATGTTGTTAGATAAGGTTTTTTTTATGGGATTACTCGGCAAACGATCAGGCGAGCTATCTTGGTAAGTAGTCATCGCCGCCCATGCACATCTGCAATACCAAAAATGTAATCATAATTATATTTTCAAATAAAACTTACCTAAGCTTAAACTACGTAGGTACTGCAACTAGATATTTTTTTCAGATACGACTTTGTTCTACGGAGCAGCTGGTTTATTTAATTTTTCTCTACTACCCTAGTACGACCATTCAAAGGGGTTCTTCGAGTAATTCCACGGACCTCCAACTTTTCGAAATCATGTGCGGATTATTCTGCCAAGTGGAGCAAAAGAGCAAAAAATAATCCTGTACTCGATGCCATTCATTAAATTTTCGACCCTAATTACTTATCACACGCTTAAACGGTGAAGGAAAACATCGTTAATTGTCCCAAGCCAAAGCCAACTGATAGTCTGCCTAATTAGTCTTAATTATGCAGACTATCAGTATTTTACCTAAAATTACTGCCATCTGATCCCAATTATGTAACTTCTAGACAATACGTAAGTATACTTATCTATATTAATTGGGTACTTTTACTTCGATTCCATGAAATCTGCCAACAGAATAGCAATTGCTTAATACTTGTTCAATTAAATCAGATCTGTATCTAATTTCGTCATTCTATGATTTATTGGGCAAACAAAGTGACTTTAATTGACCGTCAACTATAAACCAGTTGTAGACCGCACTTACCTTTCAAATAAAATCAATTGTAGCCTTGAAGATGGAAGGCGCAAACGACAATCAGATGAACATTGCGTTTGGTTTTCCTTTTTAAGGTAATCAAAATATATAGGAAGATAGAATATTATTTTTTGTACAACGAAGGATTAGTCAGAAAATATAAATATATAAGGCCAAAAGTATAATTGGCGGTATTATCGCTAAGAGCAATTTTTATATTAGATCTCCAGCAATGTGAAAACCTCATACAATTTCATGCAGTAGTTTTTGGATACGTGTGCAGATGCTAAATGTGAAAAGCGGAAGACAGGGTGAAATGGCGCAAATCAGGAAAGGCCTACGTCCAGCAGTAGACTTAATATATACGCTGATGACGAAGATTCGTGTACAAACATACACACAGACAAAAAATATATAATATTTCTATAAAGTACAGACATCGGCCTGTTACAATTTTATTATCATTTATGTATCATCACCCTCTGCTGGGTATAGGCCTCCCTAAGTTTGTTCCATCCACCACGGTCCCGTGCCACTCTCATCCAAGTACCTACGCTCAACGACGTGAATTATGTCGTCGACCCATCTTGCTGCTGGATCCCCGACACTCCTACTACCATCCCTCGGCCACCATTCAGTCATTGATACCATTTATGTATAGATATATACCTATTTAAAAATTTGCATTAGCCCAGAAGGGAGCAAAACCCGAATAAGATTTAACAAGAAGATTACTTCAACCGATTTGCCCACTCACTACGGCGACATCGTATAATCTATACATCAACTATCTCAGATATGGTCACATCTTGCCTGAGCTGACGTGTGTCAACCAAAACGGACCACAGAAATAGAAACAGGTGCTCGCATTGTTAATGATCTGATGCTCAGATGCGATGAGATTTCGATACGACATTTGTTAAGAATAGAGCCGCCAGGCGTTTTGTTTTTGTTAGGATATTACTGTTAAAACTGGTTGGAAACGAAATGTCTTTCCGAATTAATGTTCGGTGGAAGTGTTGGACTGTTGGTGCAGAACTTCTAAGTGGTCAAGACATTTTATGTTGATTTGTTAAATGAGAAGTGGCACCGTCAAAGTACTTGAAGTTTACAAAAATATAAAACGTAGGATGTATGTCCTAAAAGATAAGCTAGATTATACTGAACATAAATAATAATAATAAACTTAATAATTAATAATAGCTACAGCTCGCCGCTTTCTTTAGAATTTTTACTATTAAAACTTTCTGTGTAACTAATAATTAGGGTCACTGTTAATATTGAAACAATCGAGATAATATCACGTCCACACATATAAAAGCTTGCGTAGGTAATGTATTGGCTAGTACAGTCACCAACTCAAGTCAAAAATGAATAATTAATTAAAAATAATGTTTAAATTATTGTTTAATAATGTATAACTTACGTTGCCCTAAAATTGTTGATCGTGGATGGAATTTCGGTAGCCTAGGTTGTAGGTACCTATTTGTATTTTATTTTGGAACTAACACAAAATGACTATGGAATTTATTTACCTATTCTCGAGTATCTATATTTTAATTACACGCTTAAATATAATTTTAAATAAAGAATATAATAATTCCATTATAGAAATGTGAATTGCATATTCTAAATCAGAGTTTTGCTAATGAGTGTCCCGCTAACAACCTAAATCTTGGTTATACCTACTACACCGACCTCCTTAAACTAAGATTTATCTACTGTCTTGGAACAATGCAAGTGGACCGTTGCTATATCGTCGCATTGTTTGAATTATGTTTTAATAAGCTACGTGCTCGGATTTATGCGTACGGATGTAAATTGTCCTTAATAAACTACTGTTAAATGGCAGTTGCTGTTGTTAAAGGTCTTTAGTAAAATAAGGCCGATTGCGGATTAGGGGAATTACTAATGTGATTCTGTAGGTATGTGATTTTAGTTGGTAAGAATTCCACACTCCACTGAGTCATCCCCGAAGGGAAGTCGCATTTGGAGATTTCCCCTAGAATAGGCATGTTTTAAGTAAACCACCAAATTATGATACTTATTTAGAGTAATTACGAAGCTAAGAATATGAATACTTGCATTCTATTATTCAATTACTTTTTTACACTTGGTATTCTAGTACGCTTTGAATTAATTTCCTATTCGAAGTCGTCAATAACTGGTTTTTGGTATGTAGCAATTGGAATTTGGTTTATAAATACTTTCTTCACTTTATAGTACACTTGGTAGCAATATTCTAATGTAATTAACCATAAAAATGAACAATTCTCCAGTAATTAAAGTAACTAACACTTTAAAGTTGTTCTTAATTCAAAATTGGAATACCACTACCGAATTTAAAATTTCACGACTTCTGTTGCGTAAATCGATTTGAACGCACCAAATAAGAATCGATTGCTGCATCGAATTGTAATCGTAAATCGAATGAGAGTAGCTACCAAAGTGTAATGTCTATTAATCAAGGTACAAAAGTGCTTTCTAGAGATGTGGACAAAAGTAATTTCACTCCGATTGGGTTATTTATACGTGTAAGCCAGCTGAGCAGGTGTTCTTACCCATATACAAGGTGTTGTTTTTACCACATTAGTGATAATACTTTCGTGTGAATAAATGCGATTAGAAACTAGCTGACGTAATGGCCTAGTTGAATAGATAATTCCAATGATTAAATGAAACAGTTAAGTTAAAAAGTTTAAATTAATTTATCTGTCGGTAAATTTTTTCTTAACAAATTGTTGACATGATTGTACTTAGCTTGCAGTATTTATAACGAGAGGATAATAAATCATCAAGTTAATCAAAATATTTAATATCTAATAATTTTTTTATCATAAAATTCAGTACCTAAGTACAAGAAAGGCAAATGAGATAACCTCATTATTTTGTGAATGAAGACTTTTCGTACTTTAAAAACAAAGGTGCATATTAACTAACCATAAGTGTACCTAGACAATATCCATAGTTGTTATTTAAGATTTTTCGTAATAAAAAAAATATTATATTATAGAAGGTTTGACCGCGGCTTGGCTCCCGTGAAATTGTTTAAAACCTAATTCTGCACATACACTAATAAGAATTAGTTTTTTTTACAAATTAATAATAGTACCTATACATAATTATATAGAAAATAACTCTCTACATCACACATCAACAAAAAAAGAAACAAAACTTAGGGAACTAAATCGTCTCGTTTCGGCATCCGCCTGTGTAAAGCGATGCGCAGGCGCTGCCCAGAGGATCGTTATTAATTTGAAATTTGTTACAGCCTATACTTAAAGCGGCTAGATGCCGTCGTAGTTAGCCGCTCCGCATAAATATGAATACATCACACAATTGCCGTACACATTAACGAATACATTGTAAAACGAATATTCTCGACCCCTATTAAATGTGATCTGGGAATGGAAACTGGGATCTGCGAACATTAGTACAGCTCTGCTTGACCTTTTGAGAGTACAAGCGTAATAGTACCTACTTATATTATGTTAAAGGCAGCATACAGTGGTAAATACATGAACCTCTATGTTATATATTACAAGAGTTATGTGAAGACACATACATTGAATTGTTTTTTTTTTAATCAGTGTCTTTGGAGGTTTTGGCAGCTTTTCAGTGGTATCTGTTTTCTAATTGAAATGAAATATTTGATCGTGTACACAATAATATGACTTCTCAAGTTTCAAAACAAATTAAATCGTAAGATTTATAAAGAAACAAAATTATAAAATTAAAATAATCTTAATTATGTATCATACAACCTATCAACAATGTAAAATATTAGTCTGATAATAGTTTCTACTTAATCCTTTATAGTTTTTGAGAAACTGGAGCCAATGTAACGTGACCTCTGCCATGAAATTCTTGGATCAAACTTCCTCGATAGCAGGTTTCAAGTAAAACTGGCCGATTTACAAAATTCCGGTTCACACTCGTCCAGCTCGTTTTTTATCTCAGACAATAGGTTTTTGTTTTGAGGTCGATGGTCAGCATTTTGGGGTTTCTAGAAGGAAAACGATAGTGAAATATTAAAGCGATTACGGAGAAGCATGTGTGACTAACTAGATCCAGTCATTGTTGTGGCATTCGTAATGGCCGTTGTTCTCAGTATTTTTTTGTATTTTTTTCGTTCTCTTTTTAAAAATGACTCGGAATTTTGTTTTTGTGGATATTTAAAAACTTTTTGATCAACATCGCGCATTTTTTTTTAATGTTACAACTGTAGGTACGCACAGATACACAATCATCAAGTTATACAAAACCAGTTTACGCTAGCCTCTGATTGTATGGGAAGCCTATACAATGCGAGATCAGCTTAAACTGGATTGGTATAGGTTGACCTGTCGTCGTGTGTACACCAAAAAAGCACAAAAGTACAGATTTAGGTTCACTTCGCGGACATACCTAAGTGTGTTACATATTTGCTAATATAAGACGGACGGACGGATATTCAAGTGTATTAATAAATAAATAAAAAACAAATTCTCCAGATCCTGCTATCCTTTTCTCTATTTAAGTTGTCTTTTAGGTAGGGCTTAATAATCACTACTTATTTCTCATATAGTGTATGTGTTTTCATAGTGTGCTCATTTCACAGCTTAATGTACCTACTCTTTGAGACAAACTTTTAAATTCTGAACCTATACCACGCGATTATAACCAAAATAGGTACATATATTAATCTTAATTTATATATCTATTTTAATACAGAATCACACGTGTCATTCTATTAAATTTACATATTTAATTATAGCAACTATCTAAAAAAAACTGGCTACTGACTCTTTTTCAATACTGTTTTTTTTATTAATTTATTTATTCGCATATTTTTAATCCTAAAAATATGTTTTATGTAATTTTAGATACCAATGTATTCTACTAAATCGATAGCAAGTGGTTTAATTTGATTAGAAGACATTATAACAGATAATCCGAAGCTCCCTTATATTATAAGATTAAGCTAAAACCTAGATTGAAAATATCATTGTCACATACCAGCTGTGTCTTGCGGTTTTACTGGGTATAAGATATTGAGTTTTCCTATGAAATTCTCAGTATGAGCTCAGACTTTGAATATCACCGGGCACATATCCAAACTCCGTGTTGCTATAGTCTATATAATAGAACAATACTCTCGTCACCTTATGGGCGCCCCCTATTACATGGGACCTAAACATGCGGTGAACTGTGAGTGTAAATTAAGTACCTACACCTTTGCCTAACCCTTCGGGGAATACAGGCGTGATGTTTTATGTTGATGGTATAAACATAATACCGCATGTCAGTTATCTCGTTATTTAATGCATATCCTACAAATCTTGTCCAAGCATACCTACTAATTACCGAGACGTTCACGCTATGGGATAAACACCTGTCTCTCGTAGACACTGCAACCATGTTTGCACTTTTTAAACGTGTCTTGTTAATGCTTACGGTACTTCGCTATGAATGACATACCAGTTTTTATTATTTATTTATTTAACAAGCATACACGTACAACTTTACAGTAATTACAATGCATTGTAGGATTCGAAACCACAATAGGTACGTACCTACATGATAACATAAAGGTTTATAACAATGTAACAAAATTATTATTTTTGTTACTTTTGTCACCCACAATAATTATTATTTTTGTTACTTTGCAACCTTTAATCAATACATAATATAAATTTTATATGGTATTTATTTTCATTTATCCATCGCAACGTGCGGATTTGTCGGTATACTCCAGATTAATAATAAGAGTAGTTAATTTAATTTTGTTTCAACATTTTCTCTCTCTATTTATAAAATAAAAACACAGGAAACGTCAAATCGAGTGCAATTATAATCATTAGGTACTACGTGAACAAAAACTTTAATAATTTTCCTTTTACACAACGCTTTCCCCACACACGTAATTTTCCCATGAATCATAACATTAATTAACTGACAACCTGTCTTAGAAAATCCACAAAGATTCCAGTTGCGAACTACTGGTTTGGTTGAGAAAAATCTTGTTTGGTAGTGTCGTAATCACAAAGGAAATGGTATAAGCTTGACTTGCGCAAACGCGTAACTCGGATGTTGGCGATTACTGCGCAGCCGCGGGTGTTTGCAGATCTAGTTACTGGAGCGAGCGTTTGGACGGAGCATTGTTGCTCTTGTGCATATGTATACGGGAGCTGTTAGGAATTTTGAGACATAGTTATTATAATTGATTGTAAGTAAGCCTCTCTAAGGTAAGAAAATTATTAAAATTACTTGACAGGACTTTGTATCGAGTTATTTCTAAAAGGTATTCATTGCAGTTGCTAACATAATTTTACCTTGTAAAGGTAAACAGGCTTGAAGTTTTAATTTGTAAGTGTATAATATATGTAGAAATTACGAAAATCTACCAAACCCGGTTTTAAACTGAACCGAAGTAAAACGTATTAAAATAGATTTAACCATTAACTTCTTCACAGTAAATGCTAAACTAGACACGCCTTACTGTGGACACTTCAAACTGTATAACCCACTAATAACATTATAATTAATTCATTATGCCGTCTTTAAATACAAGTCACAGATAATGACGTGTTTCAATCGTGATCCACTACAGTGTAAGTGCCGGTTGAGGCAAGTGGTCAAGCGAGTTAGCTGGAACGATGTGAACGAGGCTCCGTGAAAGTGGACAGGGGAGTAATACGGATAATTTCTATGAAAATGTGTTCTTAGTCTGCACAATTGATAGAAAATTGCCGGTAAGTGGGAACAGCGCCGCAACTGTTTCTGAGAGTACTGAGTACGGATTTTTACCTGAAACAAAAAGGAATAAAGTATTAGTTATGCCGTTATTCTTAGCAATTAGATGCAATGTATACAAATGTATGTGTACATTGCATATGCATTGCGTAGGTACAGTATATTGTTGAACACAAAAGGAAAAATCTGCAGTTAAAAACTTAGAATGTCCTTAAAGTTACTTTGTGCCTAGTAGAAACAAATTTTATATTGTTACCTCACTATAAATGTTTGGGTAAAGAATATTATTTTATATTTTTTACGAGGAATAAAAGCTTCCATTTAAAATAACGTTAAATATCTTACTAAAGTAGATGTCATCTTAAGTAGGTGACCAAAGTATTACAATAAAAAAAATCCAAACGATTTCACATGCCGATATTATTTCTTGTCTATCGTTAATTCATTACACATGACAATAAAAAGACAAAAAGCGGGCCAAGTCCCAACCGGCCATTCATATGCGTCGTAAAAAAACATTATAAAGTATTATCTTTATAAAAAAGTTAGCGGTAGATTGACATCTGTCCGTCCGAGCTGCCTCATACGCTCGGTTGAACAAAATCGAGTATTACAATTAAATTAAAAATCACTCACGTGTAGGTACAACCGATAAGGTTTGTAGTGTCAGCAAAAAAATGTCAACCATCCAGGTTTTTATGCTAGCTTTTCACTTACTTGACCTAACAATAGTTATATTCTGTTAGTAGGTACTTTTGCAGAAAATAATATCGCGAATTGTTATTTTGATTTTAGCAGATTTTGCTTCAGCTTAACTTAATTAACTTATCAATAATAAATATTTAATAAACGATTTCAGAAAGAATTCAAATATGAGTCCTCAGGTTTGTACACACGGTTACATAATGAGCTATACAAAACCAAAATGGACTGAACTCAACTTTTAAAGTCTTACATACAGTGCGAGGCCAGCCTATAATGGACGTATATAGCTTGATATGTAACCATGCATACCTACATTCTTTGCAATATCTGGGAGCTAACAAAAAAATTCAAATATAAAAATGGAAATATAAAAAAAAAACTGTATAATCCGAATGAATATCACAATTTCTCAAATCATAGGTATTAATGATAATTCTTCGTATTTAAAAAAGTACATTATATTTTTACCAAGTACAAAACAAACACATAACCCTACTCGCACTGGGCATTTGTTCTATTTAATACAATATTTGTACGACAATTTTACGCATTCCGTCAACGACCTGTCAAATGAGTGCGGCCATTTTTATTTTAAACTTTATGGCCTTTTGCCACTTAAATGCAGTCATAAATCAAATGTGATTTTTATGGTGATTAATGTTGATCTAAAGCGATTTAGTCTATTTTTGTTAAACAGCTGTATTTGGAAGCTTCTGTGACATATTATAAATATTGAGATTAACTAATGGTCTAATAAGAATTTTACACTTGGGATTTTCCGTAAATTAGATCTTTTAGCTTAGTTATGGAGCGTGTCGTAAAATATTTGCTAAAACTATTTATGGAAGTATTATCGATATGTGCCTCCTATAGATTAAAAAATAGTTCTGGATTGGTATCTCTGTGGTAATTTTAAGGCTCCTTTTAAATATAGTATTCAAGCAGTAAGCGAAATTTAAAAAAAGATTGAAGAAAGTAAAAAATATTATATTAATACATATATATGTCAATTTCATTTACTACTATTAAAATTAACACACAACATAGCAAAATGGAAATAGGTCCAGTATGTTTTTTTGTATGTTTGCAATGAGATAATGTATTTGCAAAGCTACAATGACAAAAAGTATAGTCCGTCCATCATTAGCAAAAGATGTTTATGAATTAATTTAATTATAATTTAACATATTAATCCGTATTAATCCTAATAAAATAAAATTTTAACAACTTTTGTTGCCAACGTTACAAAAGCAACATAATTAATGGTAGAATGATTCAATTGAATCCGCGGTATGCGTGAGTTTCCACTCATTGTGGCTTTGCTTTCTACACACCTCTGCCAGCAAGGTGTCGCGTTGCCCAACCTGTGCCCACCACTGGTATTAATACATACTGACAGAACAACTGTCCGCCGAAGGCTATATTGTTTTAATTTATATTGTAATAACTGTTAATTAGATTTTGGAATATTAATGTGTTTGTTGTAATAACTTTTAATCTTATTATTTGACTCAGACTCCAGAGTGCCTCATTAGTCTAGTGGTCCTAAGCGCGACTGCTACGCTAGAGGTCTTAAGTTTGATCCCCAGGTCGAGCAGTGTTATTTGGTTTTTCTATGAAATTCTCAGTAGCTGATCTAAGTCTAGATTTGTACCCGGTTACTGGCAATAGGGCCGCCCCCTATTATATGGGACGTTATCATACCGGCAAAATGTACATAAGTACACCTCCACCGAATCCTTTGGAGGATACAGGCGTGATGGTATGTATTTTATACTAATAAGAACGGCTCAGGTTTACATTTTAAAAACTTAGCCAAACTGGCCAACTGCGGGAAATACAATAGAGTGATATAAATTGTATGATTTAAATTGTCTAAATATCAGTCGTCTGTTATGACAATATGTATGAATGTGGCAGAAGTGTACAAAAATCGTAGCATATGGTGGTCTGTAGTTTCTGCTTATCCCTGCGGGGAAAGGCTTCAATTTATGAAAGGTATCAAATTATTCAGAGGCATTAGTTTACTTTTAAAACTTCTAGAATATCTATAATTGAGTAACAAAAATCCCCACTTTTGACAAATGGATTAGTATCCAATTAGTTCTGTCATAGGTCTTATTGACATCTTGGTAAAACCAGGGGTATTACCACACCGGGTAAACCCGACTTATATTTCAAAAGAAATTAATCATTTATTTTGAGTAAAGAAACTTGACTAGTAAAATAATCACAGACATGAAAGTGTAGTTCGGTACATAGTAATTATCCATCATTATACTCTTACTAGTAAAGCCATTACCTATACATTGAACAGCTTACATTATAAAATGGCGAGGAAAAGTAGTTTGTACTTGATTATATATGGTTCCACTTTTTCTTGTGTATGTACATCGGAAAAGTTGATTGCACGGGTATACCTAAGGCTGCGCGTAAGTACGTTTAGATGAACTAGTGAAAAGTCCTGACCATATGTGATAAATTATTTAAAAAAAAACTGTTTAAAAAAACATATTTTAAGGACACTTTAACAACAAACTATTAAAAAAAAACATATTTTAAAGACATTAACAAAAATCAAACTGTTTATACAGTTTTGTGAGACACTGTACTAGATTATAAGATCTACAATGTAACATAAAATAAAAGGAATGTTTCGATTTGTTTAAGCTAGATGGCAGCGGCATATCATAACTGACGACCTCTGAGAAGAAACACTTTCGTCTTTTTTAACTCCAGTATGATCAAAACCTGGGTTAGATCAGGTTTTTCAGGCTGTATTAGGGTTTATTCTAAGAAATTTTCAAAAGCAACTCGGGGTTTGAGTGGGTACGTACCCGGTTAATGGTAATAGGATCGTCGGCAAACTATAGGTGTACATAAATACACCTCTGCCTAGGCCTTCGGGGAGTGCAGGTGTGATAGTATATTATGGTAAGTGGTAGCTAACAATACACGTGTTCAGTCTCTATCTATTTTTAGATTAACAAGATATATCTAATTGGATATTTTAATTAACCAATTCCAAATCTAGGTTTACATGTAACGCTGAATCATAAGTGGCTAATTCTTTTCAAATTTACGACATACAACAGCCGGTAGCCGACATTCTTTCTCACGTAAATTATGTAAAATATATTCGATACATGTTTCGTAAGATAGTTTAATTAACAAATATGAAGTCCCAATCAAAAAAGTTTCCATTTTATTGGATACGGGAAAAATTGGTAACACCGTCAACATTGTTGTATTTTTAATTTTATTACTATGGGGCTCTGTCAATCATTGAGTGCTATTAAATCGATACACTATATAATCTTAGTTATTTAAATACTTTCGACAAAATCATTCCCGAAGGCAAAACACTAAAGTAGTGATGGGAATTTTAGTTGACTATCGAGTTTTAGTCAGTCGATAATTTTTTGTGTTATTTTGTTAAGAGTAGGATAACAGAACATAGTTGTTGATTTTGGTTATCTTTTAAGCAGCGTAATGATTTGTAGAAAAAAATAAGATATTGAATAATCAATTTATTACGTATATAGTTTATATTGATAAATTAAGGAATTGATAAATATAAAAGAAAAAATAATATCCTCTCAGTGTTACTCAATATTCTAAATAATTATTTATGTCAAGTAGGTATATCACAATATTCTAGAAATCTAATAACCTCTATCATAATTAGTCAATCCATTAAATATTTAAGAGGCCATAAAACACTGCAGTCGATAAAATCGCGGACGGGAAGCCTTAGTCGATTTTATCTAACAAAAGCCGACTATCGTCTGGTAGGCGGCACATCACTAATGGAGGCCGTTATACCTAATCACTAACGCTGTAAAAGCTATTATTTTGCAAATTGCCGCCACACATTGACGAAATAACTTCATAGGTAGCAATATTATGAAAGTAATTACATATACATACCTCATACACGTTTTAATACATATGTATATCTAGATATTTATACATAAATTAACCTTCAAAGCATAGTTATTATCTATGTAATTATAAATATGGAGAGATTGCGTTTGAGAATTATTATTATGTATGTGCTGATTGAGAAAAATCCAGTTTGTATTGTTTTTTATCTGTTGAGGCAATGTCTTAAATTGATTTATTGCAAATTCAGTTTATGCAACAGCTTTAGGAAGAAATTTTTTGTTCAGACAAGGGCATTTTATTTTTAATGATTAGTTTAGTCAACTTATGTAATTATTTAGAATAGTAATTAGGTTTAGGAAGCCAACTACTTCTCACTTCACTTTGCTTTTTGAATAAAGGCGTTAGTACAATCAATACCTTTAGAATAATGTTTCTCATATATTATAGGTCTCAAAGTGTAAATACTAAGACCTACAACATCTATATCTAATTTTGTGCCGTGAAAGACCTAATTTGCAGAAGCGAAAACCCAAACGGTGCCTCAACTTACGCATAAACAAAACGTTTCTTTTAATTAACAGGCACTAAAATGTGATACGTAAAGCAGTGAATGCTCAAAAGAGTATTAATTTCACCTCAGTAGTCAAAGCCTATTGCAGTAACACGACTACCAACCAAACCTGTGATAGAGTATCAGGTTCCACGCATCCGTTCGCACGTAATCGAAATAATTTCCAGATGATTCTAAATTTTATATCTTCGCTAATGTATACACGCAAAGGTCAGCGAAAGTACCGTAAAATTATCAACACGACTTACTTAATTCAAATCGAAAACTAAAATAATGGTCCATGGAACAACGTATAGGCGGGCCAACAAGCCGTGCTGCGATGCTCTAGGGGCAAATGCTTATTGATATTTTGATATAAATTACCTATACAATAGAAAGTTATCCTAAATCATACTACGATATAGTAATTTGGGCGTCTCAAAGAATACATTTAATTCTCTATTTCTAATTGAAACAATACGAATGATGGTAATAAATTTCAAAAACTGTCTGATAGTTTAATTGACCTGGCTAGGCCCGCGTTGGTGGTCAAAATGATAGATGTTTATGATATGATACGATTATACTAAACAGTTTTAATTTCTATTACATGTGTATCAGTTGTTATAATCAAATGATGAATTTATATGTTTTTGCCTTTCACTTGACTGCTCATTGCGAAATATTAGCCTGTTAATTAAATTAATATTCACCCTAGTATCTCATTAGTTTCTTACTACGAGTGAATCCAATGTTATACCTAGGTATTATGTTGTAGTGCGTAGGTGCTGTAAAATGTGTGAATTACTTCACTTTATTTGTAAGTAGTATTAGTATAAGTACGAAATAAAAGATAACACCACTTTGTCACCTATTTATAAATAAATAAATAATTTAGAAAGTGAAGTTCATTTAATTATCATATCAATTTATCAAACCAACAAGTTAAATACATAGATTTGACCTGCCCACAGTAAATGGCGTGTTTCGTGATAGGTGACATATATAATAGCCGTTATTAATTGAAAAGTAAAATGATTTTAATATTCCCAGACTCTCCAATTTGATATAGATTTTTTTTCGTAAGAAAAAATCGATCTTATTTAGGCTTTGTATCTGCGTCTTTCCGGTCAAACATCGGTCGCTTTAGCCAACTGACCTACCGAGCCTATGATAACGAATGTCTCTCTGGCAATTCATATCTTCACATTCCAAGAGGTTAGTCAGATCTTCTACCTTCGTCATACAAAACATAACTGTAGTCAAACTGATTCTAAATTAATTGATTTTGTCTGATCAGAATAAAGCTGTTGAAGAAACAATCGTTCTACAACGTCATCCACAATCTTTTGTCTCCCACACTTACATAAAACCTCATCAATCAACCTAAATACACACACACACACACACACACACACAAACTTTACACAATTAACTTTTTCCAAATGTCAATAACTGTTACCGTATACAATCGTAAGCCATCGAAGACCATCGAATTAATCCCTGACTGGTAGCTGGCGTAACCACCAATTTGTTGCCATGATTGATACTAATCCCCTTAATCCGAGTGTCTGTCTGTCCTAAAAACTCAGTGTAGTTGCGCCTGCGACGGCATTTGACGAGTATGTACCTCGGATGTAGCTGTTACTCGTTAATTGCAGACATGTTATATACAATAAGTAGGTTGTATACTCTCATTGTGTCTTTGACTTCTGAAATGTTGAGAAAAAAGATGACGCCAGAGGTGCTCAATCTTTGTAAATTTGTTTACTTGAACAACGTGGCTATAATCCTATTTTGAATAAGTAGTGATCTAAAAGTACCTACCTTAATACAAACGTAACTCGGTAATTATTATAGAAACTTGTTATAGGTATTTCAATATAGTGTTGCTAAAAAAAATATATATAATATATACCTATTCCCTA
Organism: Subacronicta megacephala; assembly: GCA_958496365.1. Taxonomy (NCBI): domain Eukaryota; kingdom Metazoa; phylum Arthropoda; class Insecta; order Lepidoptera; family Noctuidae; genus Subacronicta; species Subacronicta megacephala. The sequence continues at coordinate 7,667,487 of OY292528.1, forward strand.
TAGCAGTTTTTAAGTTACATAATCACGTACCACTTTTATAAATAACGCCTCCTCTTAGCCATAAACTTTCGGTAGGCAACTGGCATTGAATAGATTCAAAGAGAGGAGAGCAGCTGAGAGGGGAGTCGAAGAGAGAAGAGCCAAATGAATGGTCACACACTAAGAGGCCTTTTTATTGTAAGGAAAAAGTCCTTAGGTACGGGTCGTCAGGATCGCCGCCGCAATTGCCTTCTTGCCCATATTCAAAGTCGTGGGATTCGTCATTATACGACCTTGAAAAATACCAAATAGAGAAACATATGTTTCGATCCTCTGGTTGTCTGGTCTTCGTTCGTTTATTAATTAAATAATATAGACGACGACAGATGTTCCATAATCATTCTTAAGTACATATATAAATATAGATTTGCGGTAATTTTACAGAGGCTGCTAATATTTTTATTATTACCATTTTATTACTGTACAGTTGCAGCAAAAAATATTTTTTAGAATGTCTAGACTAAAATGACAGGCTATTACGTACATTACAACTATGATCATACACGTACAATCATAAACAGTGATTAACGGTATAAATTAAGTGTTGTGAACTTAATTTTATTACTTATGTAATTGCAGCGAATAAAACGGTAATGGTAAATAATGTTTTGTACTTTTTAATGAGTATGAAATTGTTATTATATTATCTATTCTGTCGTTATCTCAAGTAAGTTGATACAGAGCAGCTGCTTTTAATATAAATACTGCTAAACGGTGGACTTAAAACTTCATATCAAAATTATTTTTTAATTGTATTGTAAAGCAATTTTGAAATTTGTGTTTGAAAATAAATTATCCTTTTGTGAAAGAAGATTCGAGTAACTTCAAACCGTTAGTTACACGTTCATCAGATTTAAGTTTGGACCACGATGCACGGAAGATCGATTTTTCAACCACTACCGGTTACCAGTGCTTGTCCACCAAAACAATAAAAGAGTGCAGAAAGAAATATTTCAAACTTGCGACCTGATAGGTATTCGATGCGGTTTGGTATACGACACACTTTAGCCGAATAAGATACCGAGGCTCTACCTGAGTTCGAAATACAAATTTATACTTAAAACAAAAGCATAATATTTTTTTTTTTAAATGTCTGGCCCGAAGTCGATTTCATAATAAGTAAACAAAGTGTAACTTTAATAAAGATAGTTTAATCGAATTTAAATCGTTTAATTAACACGTTGATCCATACTAGTGATGCGACGCCGACGTGTCAGCGAAGTACAAACTCAATCCTTGTAAATTTACACTGCAATGTAAACAAACGCAAACACTATACTGTTAAATACCCGAATAATTTAATCGTTCGCTTGTCAATTAAAAAGCCTTAAGCATCGATCTTTAAATCGATACAGGCAGGAACCGATGTATCGATGCGAAGGGCCCATACGTCTTTCTAAAGTGTCACTTGATTTTTATCTGGGAAGATAAGCTTGATGACATTATTTTTTTAAAAGACCAATAGTGACATTTGACCTTAATGCCATGTGACTCTTTATTTGAAATTTGGTATTGATTTCCTTTTGTTTTTGTATTCCGTTGTTGAAATTTGTTGTGCTTGAAATGTTGAAAAAAAGGTTTTATTTGTTAATACAAATTAGTTCCATAAAATAGACTCTTTATCTCTGCAGTAGATCCATAATTCATTATCCATTTTTATTTTTCGTTTTTTAAACTATCGGCTGTTATTTGTTTACGAACTCATTTCATGTTTCCTGCATATTTATTTTAAATTTGAATTACAATCTAATAATAGTTGTGATATTATACTTCATATATTTCTTGTAACAAAATCATATGTCATGAACATTTTTGTTTTGTCAAAACACCAACATTTTCCATTATTTTTAAATCAAATTCACAGGATGTTACACATATAAACTGTTACGTGTTTCAATAAAACTAATCGTGTTTGTCATTGTGTGACGTTGATATTTCCCGGATGCTGGGTTTTGCGTAATTGTTACAATCTGTGTATAATAAAGCGATGAAAAATAGTGTGCTAAACGTTAATAAATATGAAATTAATTTTGACAAAAATATAAATGTGACACTTTCCTGAATACAGGTTGTATTTTTGCATCAAGTTCACTTTTGGTATTGGGCATAATACCTACATGATTAAATTTGAAAATAATTTATGTGTGCAGTGTTCGATTCGATTTGTTTTTCCCTTGACTGGGAAAACAATTTGAGATTCGATGTTTTTTTTAATACTTAACTAAAACTTAGCAAACTTAACTTTTTTGTATGGTTTACTTAAAGTAGAATATAATTTTAATTTTCTGTTTGAATAAAGTTATTGTAAAGTTTATATTCTATTAAAAATACATAATGATTTAAGAGAATATTTATTTATTACCGTTGGGTAAAGAAATACTTTCGTGATATTATTATTAAAACCAGGTAAGCAAGTTTATTTAAATAAAAATAGAACATGCTGTATATAAAAACATACCAACACAAGCTAATCAACAGCAAAAATTATTACAATAATCATGTTAAATCGTATAATTTATAGTGTATCAAAAATTAAGGTTATAAACAACATTTTATTCAATTTCTAGAAATCTTGAAATAAATGGTTATAAATGTGTAAAATATGGCCGATTATGTGAAGCAGGCATTGCTTTTCAACAATGAAGCGAGCGAATAGAGTCATTCCTACGTCCATTTTAGTTTCGGTTTTGAATAAATTAAGGCTATTTTTTATAAATATTTTCCCACATATCGGGGAATGTGTATAAGTAATGCGTATTGTTCTGAATCTAGAGTTATGTTCAAAAGAACTATTTCTTAAAAGTTGTGGTGTAATTTGTAGAGAAAGTTCGATATCCGGGACGTATTAAATGTTAAAAATATGTGCACTTGTTGTTAGGTTGACGTATATTTGATGGTTGATCTCGGGGTATGCGCAGCTTATGATTGAATTCTTATTGCTTACAAAATTACACAAAAAAATACGTCGTCGTAAATATAGCGTCGGGAGAGGTCGCTCTAGTAGGAGATAATGTACTGATGTCATCGGCAAAGTCCTCCAAAATTGTGCGCGTGTGTATGAAAATATATATGAATGTTCTACATTCAAAGCGAAAAAGCTATGCAAGAGCTAGCACATCGTACATCTTTAGAAAACGATACTCATCTATACAACTAAGATAACAAATTCAGCACAAACCCATTCTGCGTGAAACTCATCCAGAACAAAGAATGTTGGAGAAACGAGAGTTTACGTCCTGGGGAAAGAACGAGTTAAATTATAAAAGGAATACCAACACATATGTGTTCCCTTTAAATTATAATTTGTAGGTACAAGGGCTGATTTTTTCATAGTCGGGTAAGTGAGTTTTGACGGATTTTCTATACAAAAACTGTCATTAGGAAAAATCACAATATAAGTAGTACTACAATTAGGTAGATATACATTATATAGCATTGTAAATCACATTATCTTTCATCAAAAGAAGAATTTTTGATCTTGAAGTAGCTCAACTTGAAGGACTTCACTTTGTGGACCTTACACTCCGCTTTATTCATTCAAATGGATACCCACATTGTAGTTTTACAAGCTCATCGCAACTTGTAATACCGTAATTATAATTTCCATGTAACGCTACATACTGCTATTATATTTCCCGTATAACATCATAATAACTTTGGCAAGCTACACCCTTTCTCTTCCAAGCTGTAAGACACGACAAGGATCGTATCAGATGACAATGACATATTACTATCAGTAATTTGTTGAGAGTTTATATGAGCGTTGTTTGTATATATTCATGGGTATTCCTAAGTACCATTCTGAAGGTTTTTAAGAAAGAGTGTGCCCTTATGTACTTAGATAGTTAGACAAAGAAGAGATCTACATAGAGAATTCTTTAAGGAATTTTCCGGTAACTCCCATCTTGCTTTACGTTTGCGTGGTGGCTGTACTAAAGCAATTTCTTTCTGATCCACGGGGCTGATGGGCTTAGAAGCAACCGTCGGTTCATATATGCGAGACTGACTGCCTCATGAGTCTAGTGGTCCCAAACCCAACTGCTACGCTAAGGTTGAGGTCCCGGGTAGAGGATGTTATTGGGTTTTTCTATGAAACTCAGTAGGAGCTCGGAGTTTGGGTTTTGTGCTCGGTTAATAAGGCTCGCCCCGTGTTGCATTAAAAACCATCTACATATATCAAATGCTATCTATTATCAGCTAAATAATGTATTAATTTATAAAATAACTATTCATATTTGTACGCTTTCTATAAGCAGATTTTGGACGAGACTTATAATTATTATTGTAATACCATCTAATTTATTGTACCCAAAATGTATACAAATAAACGCATTCTATTCTATTCTATTCTATGCATTGGACTTAAAACATACCGGCAAACTTTGAGTGTACTTACATTAGTAGGTAAACCTCGCGATAACCGTATGTTAGATAAGAGATCTTCATATTCAAGAAAAAAAAAATATTAATTGTTCAAGATTTTGTTTCTAATTCCAACTCTCCTTATTGACACAAAAATTATAGACAGGTTTTAAGAGTCATTCGTTTATAGCTTTTAACTGTGTTTTGTAACAAGGCGATATGATAATTTTGTGCGAACGTCTACTGTAACTGTTTTGCAACATAATTAGTAATTGTCTTGCTTTCTATTTACACATTTACATCCATCATTATTTTAACCTTGAAAGATTTTGAAACTATAATAAATGGTGATCAAGGTCAGATAATAGTAGGTTGTTCATTGTCAACTAGTTACGCGAAATAAAATAATTAATTGGTGAAGCAACACTCTTATATTGTCTGAATTCCATTGTATCCGTACCAGGGTTAAGCTACTTATAAGTAGTAATTATATAACTTTAACTACCCGAATTAACGCCGCCTTGATTTACGGTCAATTTTCCACAGGCACTTATGACTCTGTTATTAAAAGTTAACTAGAGAAACTTGTATGGCCCATACAGTTACAATACAACCCATTAACAGACCAACATAACTTGAGCGGCATTATAAAGAATATAGAAGGACTGCACAGGTCAAAAGTGCGTGGTCATAATTCTTTACTCACCAGCATACATAGATCTCTGGGTACATTATAATTGTATGATGTAAGGAGGTCTTAGTTAAGTTGTAGGGGTACCGCAAGGAGTAATGTTATGCGGTAACGTTAAATCTAAGTTTATAACTGAATCTTCATTTACAGTGAGGTCCGGATGATATAAAACGACTTTGCACGATGGAGAGGGCACTATTTTACAGCCCTTAATTAATATCGTAATATCCATATAATAACATTTTGCTATTAATGAGAAAATGTAATTGAAGTTTCATAATTGTTGCAGTTTCTGTATGTTTATATGATTAAATATGCACCATAATTAAAGTCTCGTTAAGTATTCCAGAATGAATTATCATTATGATCGATTAATGTGTTTCAATTTAAGTTTCTATGTGAAACAATTTTGAAAAATAGTGCACCTATTAGACAAAGCAGCAAAATAGGGATTAGGAATCCGGGAATAAACAATCTTAGATATTTGTTGTGCATCGTAATCATAAGGAAACTCTTGGGTACATCTTACTTTTCAATTACCTACTGAATCCATTTTAAGTAATTGCAATAATGTATTTATATTAATATTTTTTAATGTAATAAATCTCCAAAAGACACTTTTACAAGTCAATGTTTAAAATTTTTCAATACTAAATTGTGCCAGCTCTTTCTAGCTGATGACCTCTGAGAAGAAAGGCCAAAAAAAACTCAGAGAACTTTTAAAGTCCAGACAAATTAGTACCAAAATTATGAGTGTCACAATGCAGGGCAATGTCTGAAATGGTCTTTTGAAGAAGGAGCCCAATCGGGTTTGAGTAGACCAGACGTAACTGACGGCACAAATGCATCAGACATTATGTAGCTTGACCATATCGTAGAAAGCTCAATAAAGTACAAAACTGCATTATATTTCGAGGACATATTCGAAATTGAAGTCAAACCAGCTAATGAAACCCACACGCCACATCCATCATAATCAAATCAAGTTATCAACCGCCAACTAGAGAAACAATTTGTGCGCAGCAAATGTTCCAAATTGGCTCGTTGCTGAACAGGTGGCTGCCGTAGTCCATTACCATTGTAAATGTTACTGCAATTTTGCTTGCTTCCTTGTCCATCAGAAAGCTTATTACTGTGATTCTGTATGTTAGAAAAGTACTGTATTTTCTCTTTGGTTTGTGTGTTTTTAGCTATTATTGGTATCTATTGACTAAAGGGTTTTAGCAAACCTTTGATAAATAATTCGCTGCTTTTCAAATAATTTGAACAGCCTCATACATTTTCGTCAGGTAAATTCATTTTTATACTAAGTATCCAAAGCGGTCTCAAAGTGAAAATTGCTTTAATCATGACAAATTTAATCCCTTGTAAGGAAAACGAATCCTATCCTTTTGTACGTTGTAATATGTTTTTGTAATTTCATTTTTCAATAACCTTTGCTGGCGTTCTAGCAAAATATATTTCACCAAAGTTTACATACAGGGCGTTCAAACAAACATTAATTTCTATTATATTGGTAGATGCTTATCATCGTATTTTTGTTTCGGCAACTTCAATGTGTCCTCCTCTTAAGTTCTGTACTTGCTCAGCTTCCAGGCCAACCTCCGCTTTAAGTCTAGCTAGTTCGGATCGTAATCAATATTTCTATTACCTGTATCCGCTTGTTAGAGTCCTCTTCATTTAGCTCACATCCGGTGGATAGTTTATACCTCAACTATTGTACTCCATAACATTTGTTTGTAATGAGCGCTAAACCTGCCTTCGTTATGGCAAAAGCTCTTGTATTTTTTATGTTACTGTTCAGTGCCTCATTAATCTAGTGGTCCTAAGCACGACTGCTGCGCTAGAGGTACTGGGTTCGATCCTCGGGTCGAGTAGTTTTATTGGGTTTTTCTATAAAATTCCCAGTAACAGCTCAGAGTCTGGATTTTTGCCCGGTTAATGGCAATAGGCTCGCATGGGACCTAAACATACCGGTGAAATGTGGGTATACCTACTTTAGTAAACCTCTGCCTAAGGGAAATTTCCTTCGGAGAATACAGGCGTAATGGTATGTTATGGTATGATGTTACTGTTTATAGCTACACGTTCAGTGACTAGATTTTTTCTATTGTTATAGCATGACAAATAAGCTTACCTATCTAGGATCATCTAATGTTATAGCATGACAAATAAGCTTACCTACCTGGGATCATCTAATGTTATAGCATGACAAATAAGCTTACCTACCTAGGATCATCTAATGTTATAGCATGACAAATAAGCTTACCTACCTAGGATCATCTAATGTTATAGCATGACAAATAAGCTTACCTACCTGGGATCATCTAATGTTATAGCATAACAAATAAGCTTACCTACCTGGGATCATCTAATGTTATAGCATGACAAATAAGCTTACCTACCTAGGATCATCTAAAGTTATAGCATGACAAATAAGCTTACCTACCTAGGATCATCTAATGTTATAGCATGACAAATAAGCTTACCTACCTAGGATCATCTAATGTTATAGCATGACAAATAAGCTTACCTACCTAGGATCATCTAATGTTATAGCATGACAAATAAGCTTACCTACCTGGGATCATCTAATGTTATAGCATGACAAATAAGCTTACCTACCTGGGATCATCTAATGTTATAGCATGACAAATAAGCTTACCTACCTAGGATCATCTAATGTTATAGCATGACAAATAAGCTTACCTACCTGGGATCATCTAATGTTATAGCATGACAAATAAGCTTACCTACCTGGGATCATCTAATGTTATAGCATGACAAATAAGCTTACCTACCTGGGATCATCTAATGTTATAGCATGACAAATAAGCTTACCTACCTGGGATCATCTAATGTTATAGCATGACAAATAAGCTTACCTACCTGGGATCATCTAATGTTATAGCATGACAAATAAGCTTACCTACCTGGGATCATCTAATGTTATAGCATGACAAATAAGCTTACCTACCTAGGATCATCTAATAGTCAGTGGCAACCGCATCCTATACACGGCAGAAACGCCAGGAGTATCACTTGCGCGTTGCCTTCTATATAGAGACTTTAGTTCTAAAGTCTTATAAATGCTTTCAACATAAGATAGAGCCGTGATAGCCTAGTGATACTTATGACTGTTGGACTAGATACTTAGACATTTTCGTGCATTTTAGTGTAAATACGAGAGAAAAAATCGTCTTGTATTTACACTCCATTCAAAAAACGAGCACTCATTCATATCGACAGTTAAAAAAAGAAAACCAAACCCACAAATTGACATGTCACACCATGACGTCACAAACCCGAACAAAAATATCAAAAGTATTATTACACTGTCACCCGCTAAGTGGCGTAAAAAAACGAATGAAACCTCTAACAAACGACAGTCAAACTACTTGCGTAGGAGTCTGTAAGATGCCGCCGCGGCTTTTTAACTTATTTGTCAATGTTAGTTGTCGATCTTTCGAGAGAGACGGGATGTGAAAGGGTTAGTAGGTTTAATCTGGAAAGTTTTGGTAGTTGTTAGTAGTAGCTAGGTGGTTAAGTCATTGCTAAGTATTAGTGTTCAAGTTGTTAGGTAGAGTAGTTGGTCAAAGTTATGGCATGGAATTTATAAGCAGTCAAAGCAAGATTTTAAATTAAAAAAAAAGATAATTAAGTGTGAGAAACATTCAACTGCGGACATAAAATAACTGTCGATTACGCAAAAAAAATACTGCTTACTTCATTGGTTAATTCGTTGCAAGAGCAACTACTGAGTCTTGGGTTCCATTCAATGGTGGCAGTGATAGCCTAATGTCTAGGGCGTTGGGCTGGCGATACATGATCGCCATTCGTTCGGTTGCCGATTCGAAACCCTCCTATTGCACTACCGACGTGAATCCACTCGTAATACAAGCATTTAGCTAAGTACGAGGGGTTAACATGATAACATAACAGCTAGTAAGCTTTTATAAAAAAAAAATTGTTATTGAAATTTTCTATGAAATTCTTAGTAGCAGTTTGGAGTTTGGATTTCTGCCCACTTTAACAGCAAGTGTACAGTTTGTTCGAAATAAGTAAGCCGATCGGAAGTTGTCTGCAAGTGGTTTAGAAGGGGTAAATTTTAATAGAAAGAGTTGGTGTAAAGATAATTGGAGTCGTATATGTTTCACATTTCAAATTAATTTGTTTACTGATTTCGATATTTATGTATTACAACACATAATGAAACGATTTTATCAGCGTGGTAGTTCGGAACGGCTAACTTCCGATCGGCTTACTTATTTCGAACAAACTATACATAAGTACATAAATACATAAGTATACCTATGCCTGACAGTGATACAGGTGTGATGTTACCTATGTTATATTATTTTATGATTATTTCTTTATAATATACAGCTGCTATAATTAAGACCGTAATGCTTACCAAATGACAAAAGTTAAATAAAATGTATCACTGTATCAATATCTACTGTTTTAGATTACAAAGTGCTATCGTTTTAAGTATCACAGTAACCTTTCCCGACTTTTACGACTCGTGAGAAGATTAACAACTAATAATTTTAACTTTTATTCCCAATTCGGATATGTAAATTTAACATTTTATAACGGTGGACAAAATAAAAGTTATTATCTAATGTGACGAAGACTGACAGCAGTGGGCAAGTTTAAATTTATAATTTGAAGGTGGCTAATGGGCTAACTTTAAATTTTAATTTCAAGTTTGCTTCGCTAACCTTATTGTGTTTGAAGAGCAATACTTTTAGCGAATGAAACTGAAAACACTGAAAAAACATCTGGTGTTGCTAAATATTGTTTATTTTAAAAGACACCACCCACTATATCCCTCACTGCGATTATGTTAGGTATACTGTGCATAGATGTGACTTAACAGAATTATGATTATTTACAATTAACGCAGTGCGGAGAAGTGAACACAAGTCAAGTGAAGTTTGACTAGGTATAATAAGTAGGTATATATACAAATAATTAGCTATGGCCTGAGCTCTTCGTCTTTCCTTACGATTTCGGATGCATGTATTGATAATTCAACCAATCATACAGATTCCTTATATAAAATCCAAAGTCACATTATAAATAACGGTATATTTGTCTATTATTATTAATTTACGCCGTAAATTGCTGAATGGATTTAGGTAAAAAATAGCAAGGAGATAGATTGCACGCTAGGGAAGGCCAAGGGCTACCTTTTTCTTCCTTCCGTTCCTTGAAATGCGAGTGAAAGCACGACCAAAACAAATAAAAAAAAAAAAAAAAAAAAATTTTTAGTGCCCCATATCTCAATTAAAAGTAAATCAATTCCGAAATCTTTCCACCGATCTGTATTTTATGGTTTTGGGTTGCGTTCGTGGTAGGTATATATGATACGGTGTGGTGGGCAGAGGTTTTAATTCTGTTATAAAGTATTACTCTTGCCTAGTTCAAAACATGTGTTTATGTAAGCGTACAAACACTTTAGCTATAATAAAATTAAAGCAGAGATATTATCACCCACGCCATATACCTATAATATCTATCAGTTTCTCAGAACAATAGTTGTGGGAACAAACGGCTACACATCGAGCTATACAAACCCAGTTTACGCTGGCCTCTTATCGTATCGAAAGCCTAAACAATTCGAGATCAGCTTGAACTGGTTTTGTATAGCTTGATCTGTAGCCATGTGTACGTAATACAGTATTGACGGGTGACATGTGTTTGTAATGAGATATTCGGCCTACACAGTATTTTTTTAATTTGATACTTAGTCAGTTTGCTTATTTGCATGTTGTAACTTGGAATTGAGCATCGATGTTAAAGAAATGGTACAAAGGAGTATGTTGTATATTGTAACTGCTTCTTACGAAACTGGATGCAATCCAAAAACTTAGACAAAAAAATAACGTAAAGTACATTTTATATTTTAATTTTCGAATTCATGAAAATAAGTCAGCACTGTAACTTTTTTTTATACAAATAATGTGGCAAACAAACATACGGCCCGCCTGATGGTAAGCTTTTACCGAAACCTATGGACGCTTGCAACACTAGAGAAGTCGCTCGCGTGTTGCCAACCCTGTAAAGGAAAAGGGAGGGGTAGGAAAAAAGGAGAAGGAGGAATTGGGTCTCCCTCAATATCAATGTATCTCTCAATTTGATACATATGTAATAGTAAATATCTGCTAATTAATTTGCAGTAGATCTTGAATCAATTTTGTTTTTATGAACACATCAGGTAGGTACCTATTTACTTTATTCAGGTGGTATATTTAGGTCTCATGTCATAGCCGGTGAGCCTATATCTAATTGCCATTAACTGGGCACAAACCCAAACTTGAACTGCTACTGAGATTTTTATGGAAAAACCCAAAAATGCTCCACCCATAATCAAACCCAGCACCTCTAGCGTAGCAGTCACGCTTGGGACGTCTAGAATAATGAGACAGTCAGATTTTTTCCAATAGTCTCTAAAATAATACAGTTTGATGTGTATAGAGTACAATACCTATTTTAAATAACCAGAAAAACATTGTCATATTATTATGTAAAAACTGATCTAATCAGCCCCGGCAGACACTAGAGCAACAAATTCAATCTTTAATTCACAGTTAAAGAGAGCGGCAAACATAAAAAAAAATAAGAACGGGTAGTGCTGCTTATTATGAACTGTCATACTTCTCTTCCTATCTTTGTTCAAGATTGAAATAAAACTAATTTTTACGGATTTTATCGCGATAAATTTGATATTATTTAATTCCCGACATTTCGGATCCTTTACGGTAAACCCTTAAAAAGTAGTTTTATTTCAATGTCTAATATGCGCGTAAGTGTTAGAAACCAGTTTGTATAAGATATTTGGTGAGCTCAATCCAAACATTTATTCGACAATATTGCGTTTATTGCTCATTGTTGCTTCACCATTTTAGTATCGTTCTAGTAATAAGTACAAGTATTGTTTTCTTCCCACACACTGAATCTAGTGGTAAATGGTCAAGACTAAAATTAATCCACATTTTATATCTTACCATATTGTTATTGCTTAAAGCGTCGAGATTCAAAATATTTGAATTAATCTATATTCTATTGGGTTGTGGATTATTAGTTTTGCTTAAATTAGAAGTTCAATCAATCTAAAGTGTTAACGGATTTTAAATTTGTAGGTAATAATATTTGTGTTTCTTACAAAGAAAATCTTTTAATTATTGATAAGTTGAAATAGAAAATTCGCTTTGCAACCAGTTAAAACACCGAAATTGGTAAAATATACGATTAAGTTTCATTGAATTACCGTCAAAACAAGATCTGCACTTACATGTGAAATGACTCTACTACCAAAAGCAGTATCATTTCACATACAAGTGCTATACTAATACACACACACACAGCTGGTTAAGATAATGACAATCGCTCAAGTTCAATCCTCCTGTCAAGTCGTCACTTATAGACTTAATTGATCACAAAGTAATTAATTTCAAAATCTCCAATCCCTTTGTTTAAACCGAACCGTACGCCTTATATTATAATGTTGATTTTTATAAAACATATTTACAACCCAATTAATCATACAATTAAAATTATTTGACATGTGATTCGTCAATTGTAGGCGCACACAGAAATTTCTCTAATAAAAAGTTGTAATGTTATAAAACTTTGGTAGAGAATAGACCGGCAACATTATCTTTTTGGTTTCACACCAATAACACGTTGGGTTGACCGCTAGTTAGCGACTTTTTTGTAGAAGAGAATTTTGTATTAGTTTTATTATGCGATCTCGTTCTTAATTGAATTTTCGTTCATAAACGGATAAGGCGTTAAGCTGCTAATTGCCTGTCATTTTAAAGAGGACTAATACATTTTGTTTGACAAGTGTGCAATTAGATCAATATCAGTAAGTAGGTATACGTTTTTATTGTACATGGACGCAGGAACTACAAATCTCAATGCAATGCCATTTTGGTTGACGAGATAAAAGTTTACAGGAATAACAGAACATACCATCACGCTTGTATTCTTCGAAGGGTTTGGGTCCCATGTAATAGGAGGCGAGCCTATTGCCATTAACCGGGAATAAATCCAGACACCGAGGTGCTACTGAGAATTTCATAGAAAACCCCAAAAACACTTTGCTCGAGTTGGTGATTATACCCAGGAATCTAGCGTAGCAGTCGCGCTTAGGACCACTAGACTAATGAGGCAGTCACTAAGATTACAGGAATGGAACTATAAAATCACATCAAGTCAGATTTTTTTAATTCAAAGGCAACTTTTTAGTCGTTAAGTTGTGGCTATAAAGTTGCTCGTCTGCAACACCACAAAACCTGATTATGCTGCACGACAATAAAATAAGTCGGTCAATTCCACCCACGGTTTCTCTTATTGGATAAGACATTGTATCGATGTTTCTGCTTAAAATGCGTAAATAATGTTATAAAATATAGAAATTAATGTGTTTTTTATGTATCGCCAGCGGATCTCACGGTTTGGGAATAGGTAGTCTTAAGTGACAATAAGCGTGTGACGTTTTAACTTTATGAGACATTTGGTTTTGCTACGCATTATAATTTACCTTAGTAGTAGGTTAAGTATAATTAAACTAAGCGGCGGTAGCTCAATGGCTAGGGCGTCGGACTTGCGATCATGTGGTTGCCTGTTCGAAACCCACCCATTGCACTACCGACGTGAACCAACTCGTAACACAGCATTAAGATTAGCACGAGTGGTTAACAAGAATACTAGCAATGTGGGTTGCACATTGCAACCCACATTGCTAAGTAAGCTTTAAAAAAAACTCAAATTATCAAATTGTTGGTAAGTAGATATCACAATATATCTTAAAATGTTTGTTTCTAGGACATGCCGGTTTCCTCATGATGTTATCATTCACCATTTTAGGAGCACTGGTGATGAAATAATTTACACAAAGTAATGCGCCTGTCTGGGTTCGAACCTACAATTCATAAATCGCTGCCGTTACCACCTTGCCACCACCGCTCATGTTTTCTTTACGCATTTTCAGCTCCGTATTTTGTTCAAATTCAAATTCTAATAAACTATTTGCTAAAATATGGTACAATAGATGTTATAGTCGCATTTATTTCACATATTCTTCCTTAGAACATGGCGTGCAAATTTAATACATACCAATATCAATTATTGTTCTGTCCCTTTAATATTCATTATTATAATAATATTTTTAGTCAAGAGTATTTTACACAGTGTCCTGTTAAATATGGTCATAGTTTTAAGCAGTGTTTTACAAATTACCGTTCAATTCAGACAAAATTTGTGTTTTATGTACTAACTAACCTATATTAGGTCTTTAACATTGTTATTGAATAATAACAGTTCTACATACCTAAGGTACTTATTTGTAGTGTCAGTCTTGACATTTTAATTTAAATTGACACAGTGTATAAAGTTATTAATTTACGATGTTTACTGAGTTTCATAAATATGGATTATTTGTATCTGACAAAAGTGTACTTATCTAGAATCTAGTAAGCCGTTTTGCTACAATAACCATGGTTTGCAGGTTTGGTCAATATAGTATTACCTATACCATCACAGGTGGGTGCTAGTGGACGTTTTAACGACATAAATTGTTATAGAAACTGTTTATGTGATGATTTAGGCCAATTTGATCGTCTATTGTTAGTTTTCTCCGGTGAGGTTAATGTGATAATATTCAAGTTTCATAATTTTATAAAATTACAATATAATACCCATTTAACCCTTCATGTAACAAATTACTGACACGATACGAAATCTATTGTCCTTGTGCCTCTGTACACACTTCATTGAATTTTCTTTAAATATTGTAACGTATAATATTTTTAAAGCTCAAACAAAGCCATAACATTTTTAAAGCTCAAGACCTCGCAGTGTCATTTTACTAAACGGCAGAGTATTGACATTTCGGAGATTTTTATTCAGACGAACAGCTCTACTTCTAGCAGCCTTCTCCTTCCAGCAGCTTCCTCTTACAGCAAAGTTCTACCTCCCAAATAATCATTATCAAGAGTATAAAAACAATATACATTGATCGAAGGCTGTTAACGCCTATATTAAAACAAAGTACCTAACAAAAAAGTTCGGTACCCATAGCTCTTAATCTATCACGTCTAATATGATGAGCATTGTCTCAACTTATCTCGGAAGATAGTGAGTGTTGAGACGCTGTAACCACTGATATTATGACGGACAGATGGGATGGCGATAGTACTAAGGTAACTCGAATGTTACTCACCAGAATTGTTTTTGATACCGTTGTGATTAAGATCTCTTTACTTAGACTTCTTTATTACATTCTTTATGGCTCATAATATTTTCTTCCATCAAAATGAATTAATGAATGAAAGAAACAATTTTTATTTCGGATTCGTAATAATTATGTTTTTGTTGAGAATGTACTTTAATTATACATATATAAAAGCAAAAAGTATAAATAAAAACACATTGTGTAAAATACTTTTACTTAGACGGTTTCTATTCATAGTAACGGGATCGTGTGTTTTATTAGTTAATTATATTTAAAACATTGTTAATTTGTTGCCTTATTTTACAATAAATAACTAAACAACCGCATTAATAAACAAATAGAATTGGTTTCAATTACTTTCACGTTTTAAATTAATTTAAATCTGGATTGGAAAGTAACCGATTCAATTCAATTCAATTTTGTATACCTAATAGAAATTATTTTATAAATGACTGGTGTACGTTTATAGCATTTTTTTAAAATTATATTATGTCTAATTAAATCTTAAATGGTAAACGAGGCGAAGTTTAGATGTAAATGATTTTAAAATTTATTCTGTACATAATTTGAGCGTCAGCCTAGTCTCATTTGGTTTAATTTTTAATTCGATTCTCTGTTTCTAATGAATACAAATATCATTCGTTATCAATTTGTAAGATTTTTTGTATAATACAGATACGCCACATCCATGAAAAACTGAGGGTTAAATCGGACAAAATCCTGCCAATATCGGGGCAATGAAGTCCTCAAGCGCCATTTTTACTTGGCTCTGACAAATAATTCATAATATAACTAATAGACTGCCTCATTAGTCCAGTAGTAAGCTAAGCGAGACTGCTACGCTAGAGGTCCTGGATTCGATCCCCAGGTCGAGCAAAGTGTTATTGGGTTTTATTGTGAAATTCTCAGAAGCAGCTCGGATTCTGGATTTGTGCCCGGTTAATGGCAATAGGCTCGCCCCCTATTACATTGTACCTAAAAATACCGGCGAAATGTGGGTGTACATTAGTACACCTCTGCCTAACCTTTAGGGGAATACAGACGTGATGGTATGTTATGATGTCATGATAACTAATAGCCATGTATTGTTTTTTATACTTTTTTGATACTAGCTTCGTTCGAGTTCATACCACCGACCATTAGTAGTGGTAATGATCACGACAAGCATGTGTACAGACAGGTGCACGCACGTTACGATGATTGAGCTATTGTTTCCCACGACCATGATTGCCCGGGCCTCGCTGCCCAAAGAATGCCCACGGTCAGCTATTTTGAATTACATTTAAATGAAGTGGGCATTCGGTAAATGATGGGTATTAGTTTTTTGTGGTATTAAAAGTAGTACTTTTTGGAAACAATGATACTAAATTAAGTTATACCTGGTTAATTTATTATTACACATTGCTGTTTTAGATTGAAATTTAATAATTGAAGTTGTTTTTCGGAGATTGGTTGTGTATATAAGCGCACCCATGTTAATTACGGAGAGATAATTTAAGAAGCTTATAACGTCTTTTTAAAGCGTAAAATGATTTTTTATGCAAAGTTTATAAGTAAGTTGTATAAATTTCAAAATAGATCTAACAATTCGTGCTCGGTGTTACACATTACGGTATACAAATCCAGTATAGGTTGAGCTCTCATTAAAAGGTTTCCCGTATAATGCAAGACCAGTCTATAATGATTTTTTATAGCTTGACTAGCTTTCCGCCCAAGGCTTCGCCCGTGTGGTTTCTCAGGTTTTCTGCATTTAAAAGGAATATTTTTACCCGTTTTTACAACATTTTTCATTTGTGCTCCGCTCCTATTAGTCTTAGCGTGATGATATATAGCCTATAGCCTTCCTCGATAAATGGGCTATCTAACACTGAAATAATTTTTCAAATCGGACCAGTAGTTCCTGAGGTTAGCGCGTTCAAGCAAACAACCATCTTCAGCTTTATAATATAAAGTATCGATAAGTAGGCGTGCGTACAATTACAGAAGAAGATAATAAGTAGGTACATAATTATATTTTCATTAAGAACAAACAACAACCAGTCAAGGGAACAAACAATATAATAAAACTGCGCAGTATTAAACATCAGTCACACTCAATATACCCACATTACAATTCACACAAGTAACCTTTTACGTTACAAATACGAAGATTATTGATACGGCGCAGATAATCACAATGTTTCCCCAGCGCTGTAAACAATGGACCATTATGAACTACAACAAACACAGGTAATCCGTATTCCAATAGGTATAACTAAGATGAATATTTACAATAGATTTAGTCACGAGCTTGAATAACTTATTCAACAATGACGACAATATATATTACTCTACAGGATATTCCTTGAAGAAAATTGTCTGCCTCGATTTGAGTAATAATATGCGAAGATGATAGATTTGGCTAGCAACGCAATTTATTTTATCAAATTCTGGCCTCGTACCTAATAAGTACAAGTCTTGGAAAAGGTGATCTTCTGGCAGATTATTGCCAAATAATCTGCCTAATCTAGTAAGCAATAGTGTATTTTTTTCTTATTTTTTTAATTAATACCTATTAAATTATATTTTAATCTAAAATTAGGTATATTAAACAGGGATATAAATTAAATCATAATATAATAAAATATTTAACCTCTTATGAAATGAAACTATTTTATGTCATAAGCATTTGAGCATCGAAATTAATCTATGCTTTTTTATTAGTTCAGAGAAAATACGAGACAACTAAATAATGGCATCATAATCCAAAATGCTGGACAAAATCAACCGAATTCATCGAATTCCTTGCTTGACGGTGTAGAAATACAGTTAAATGAATAAAATCATACCCGAATTAAAAAAAAACTAATCTTTATTCAATATTTTTTAAAGTATTTTTTTTTATATGTAAACGGGTACACACTGCTACACACCACAGCTATACAAATCCAGTATCGACTGACCTAGCATTGTAAATGCTTTCCGCACAATGCGAGGCCAGCCTTTGCTGGATTTCTGTACATTACTGTATCTATGCCTCGTTGTAAGCAATAACACCGCCTCAGAAATAGTAGAAAATATTTATGTTTGCCTTTGACCTGACCTCGGCTTTGTGATATGTAACTTTTGCCGTAATACCACGATGAGGTGTTTTATTATTATTTTTCTATGCTAATTGAGTGCACTGGAGTTTAATTTCTTTTGAAAAAATACGACTATGGACAGTTACACCAGATTGAGGGTCAGTTTTTTACACATTCTGCACCTACCTTTATACATACTACATACCTTTAAGGGTACTTGTAATAGTAAAAAAAAACATTAAGCATATCGGCTATAATTGATGGTTTGAAGAACTTAAACGGAGAGATCAACATTTTTATATTTCTAAAATCCAGAAATCGTTTAGTTCAATTTATGAGCAAAGAGTTTACAAGTGCCTCACTTTTAAAACAAAAAAAGTCATAGTTATACCTATTTCTCCATTAATTATTTAAGACTTACTTACATCAAAAATCGTGTTTTAACAAACTAAATAATGGTCGGATCTCATTTCAGTATCAAGTTACATCAAGTCTTATAATGCTAGCTACAGTTATTATTCCTCACCTTAAGTGATTCTAGATAAAATTTCAATAATATGAAGATTTAACAATGCTAAAACACAATAAGGATGTCAAACCGTTTGGTGTAACGTTTCTCTTGAATATGTTAGTGTGTTGTTAGACGAGCACATAAAGAGTAGACGATGTATAATTTGTGTTGAGAAAATTAGTGAATAATTTAAAAAAAGTGGAGAGGATACTAAAAAAATCTGCAAATTCATCATCATAATCAGCCTTTAATTTTCCCACTGCTGGGAAACAGGCCTCCTCTCGATGAGAGGGTGTGGGCAGTAATCCACCACGCGGACCCAGTGCGGGTTGATGCTGAAGGTAATCTACCTATCCAGAAACAACTGCCACCTCGTGACAATAATGAAGTCATTGCATTAAAGTAATAGGAAGGAATACTGAATTATATTAATGGAAATATATGATCAAAGGTTAATAATCTACTGTATCATGATTATTTTTATTAAAATAATGATAAAAAAACTAAAGCTCTTGGCAAAATAATGGACCAAAATAAACCATAAATATACTATTTATAAAAAAACTTGGCTAATTAATATTTTATATCTACTGCTGCGAATTCAAACACATTATAATTTTCAAGCCTCATAACTTATATTAATTGTTGCCATTAAAACTATATTATTTAAACTTAACGCCCCATCTAAGCTCTAACTTTTATGACATTAATTAAAAGGTTAAAGGAAATTATTGAAAAAATAATCAAAAGAATAAACCTACAAGCCACTACGTGATGACAAAAATACAATAACATTATATATAATATTTCTCACATAAACTAAATGACTGGGATGGTAAAGATAATTAAATTTAAGTACATCTTTTAAAGACTGAAAATAATGTTTCTTATAAAATCACTTACTTAAAGCAAGTAACAAGCAATAATGTGAGCCACACTTCAGTATCTAAAACAAAAAAGAAACAACCTAATCTACACCAAAACGCAACTCTAAATCTACGAAATAAAGTCATACAAATTCAAACCGCGTCCGTGTACCCCGCTCTAAGCCATCCAACCCGTAAGTTACTGCCGACGCAACGTCACTCGACAATCAAGGTAGGTTTTGCAAGAAATCCAAGTGGACGCACAACCTTATACGGTTAGGTAGACGATCTAAAAAGTGGAACGCAGCCTGTCTTAGAGCGTACTATTGTGCGACTATTTATTGTCCTGATGATAATTGTTTTTAGCTTTGAAAGTTGCAGCTAACTGGATAAAATAAATGTGGTAGCTTCATGTAGTTTTATCTGTAATAATATTGAAGTGTTCGCTGTTCTCTCTTGGAAAATAAAACGTCCTTAATGACATGTTAAAAAATGTTTTCATATTTATCCATAAAAGATGCAATTTTATATTTTGTACCTGTTTGCGATTTTTAATATTTTCATGTAGGTATTATAAAACAAAACCATTTCACTGATACCTAATCTGCTACAGATGTCTTTACAAAATGTAACTACTTAAATAATATTGTATTAAACTTTTTCAATACTAGAAAACATGGAATCTTCTGTAATATAAGCTCAATACCACATGTTCTGTCCTTCTTTTCAAATTGTCCTTCTAATCTTAATTCTAGTATTACGGAACTAACATACTTAAGTAAAGCATTTTTTTTATGGAAAATACATTTCGTAAATTACAAATGATTACAATTACATCTCTCTTTGAAATACACAATAATACGATTGCAGTATTAAAAAAAACGTCATCATCAGTCATCAATGATTCTAGTAAAACAGTAGAATAGACTTACAGTGCAATAATAACTGACACAGTAATCCTGAACAAAAAGTTAATGAGTTGAGGTGATCCGTTACACTGTGCGAGGCGATTGCGAGGCGATATGTCATTCATATCTTAGCAAATGACAGGAGAGGGAAAGAAAATGGGAGCATTTGTTGTATTTTTTCCTCTTTATTATTACGTTTTACCACTTTCTTATTAACAAACTAGTTAACAAACAATGTAATAAAATCTTATAAGTTTAACTTACTTCCATTATATGTGGTATTGAAATGAAAATACTGTATAAAATTAAAAACAACGATGTCGCTTTTATCATTAAAAATCTTTAGTTAGTAGATGAAACAAGGAAATACTATGATTTTCTCAAATGAATGAATCTTAACTTGTGGAGTGCAAAAAATATATTGAGTATTGAATCTTGGAACAACTGTTGACAAGATTTAAGGGTAAAAAAAGCTGTATATTACAATACAGCCTCTTTAATAGTGGACAACAAGTCTTAGGTCGTAGATGACACGCACACATACACACTTTGATTCGAGGGAAATGAGAAATAGCGCGTTAGATGAAAGGTCTGTCTAGGAAACAATATTGCGTCTACAATTTATTGTAATAGGCTTTATAAACCAATTTATGTACGGTAAACTAGATTTTAGAGAATGTGTTGCTAACTTTCTTTATCTGCTTGAATTGGTGTTAAAACAAGATATCTAAGTGAGGTTAGAAAGAAACGTTTAAAAATTCAATAAATTTACAAAGTAATTAGGTATATCATATTGGTTTACATTCTTGAAGCAACTTCTTACAGATAAAAGAAATTATTAGTATTACCTACTTTAATGTCAACTCACAAACATAAAAAAAAAAAAATTGTACACAATGGTCTTCGGATCCACGCTTCATGATTTTGGCTTAAAACAATGAGCACGATACACTAATTTCACCTCAGTATTATGTCATTTTATAATCTTGCGAAATAAACAAACCTTTACAAAATAATTTCAGTAAAACAAAGAACACAGCATCACTAAACTAAAATAAAAAATCAACAACTAAAAACAACAGGGAAATAACACAAATAAACTAAAAAGCAAAGCAAAACAGGAGCGGTGTTGCGTGCGCGGCGCGTTCCGTTTCGCACGAGAGGAGCCTCAACTTTTTGTACCATCCCATAATCGAATCCGTAAATTGAAACCTTCGTTCGATAATACACAGATTACTGGGTATTATTTGTAAGTTATATTTATACAACGTGTAATTTCTTAATTTTATTCGAGCGTTTAGTTTTATTGGAGATTTAAAGTGAAAAAGACTTTAGCTGTAATATCGATGTGGAATGCACAGACGCGATGGAATTAAAAAAGATTCCTTTGTAAGGTAAAAGCCTCTAAATAAAAGGAGAATAAAAAAAAAAAAAAAAGATTTTTGAATTGGTATGTACCTATCAAAAATGAGGTAGATTTTATATATATTATCCAACAGCAGATCTTAGCTGTAAGAATTGCACTTACAAACATTTTCTTTCACAAAATTCTACATAGATATTATACTATAAGTTATGGTTTATAGTCAATAAATTATTTTTTATTTTTAAAGTTTATAGAATTCATTTTAGGTCTAGATTTTTTAACATGATTGTCTTAAGTATTGTAAAAACGAAAGGAAAACATAAAATTACTCGGTTTCTTAACATCATACGCAATCAATCGAAGATATACGTACCTACTGGGCATTTCTTAGTATCCGTCCTGGTGTGTCGCGCCAGACAAAATGGTGTAAGTCCATTAACTGCATTCTCGAAACTGATTAGTAATCTGAGTTCTAATTAGCACTATACATATTATTTTTTTTTTTTAAGTTCTAATTATTTGCGGTTAGTGGGATTCGCGAAGTTCGGAAAAAAGTGTTATTTATAAACAATATTTTTTACCTTTTAAATAAACTAAGTAAGTAAATCTATAGGTAGGTAGTTTGGAAAATTAGCTTGTATTATCATCCTCCTTGCCTTTTCCCAATTAATTTAGGGTTGGCATCCAGATAACCAGTTTAGTTGAATATTAGTATTTTCGAAGGATAGACTGGTTGCAAGGCTTTTTGGGCTTGTAAATACCAGTAACGATTGTTCAGTGTTCGTATGACAACCGGAACCGACGGCTCTCCAAGATGCGGAGAGGTCCCCATGACATGACATGTGTTAATAATGGTCACACATCCACACTCAACTAAACTCACTACTACGCAGTACACGACTAAACGCGGTAGGTGCACTTAACTTTGCAGATCTGTTGATTAGCGCATCTCATACACTCACACAATTCACTCGTACATACATACACAAGCCTTTTTCTCACAGGGGTAGGCAGAAACTATGGACTGCCACTTGCTACGACTCTTGCATATCTCTTTCGCGAAACAGAAAATTCACTCGTATTATATAAAATAAACTTATTACGTAATAAATGATGCTAAAGTAGTAAGTGACAGCGACGGACTTTAAATTAGACGAATTAGACTAGTTTAAGGACATCAAAAAAATAATATCATGTAAGTATATACCTAAGTTATTTCCGAGTAAGTAAGTTATGCCTAAGTTGTGCATGAATCATATCAATAATTAGAATTCCCCAAAATATATTTACTTAATTAATTGAAATGAATTCATAGAGGCTTGAATTAAATTAATGCTTCGGAGAAGAGATCTTCGAAATAATAGGCAACTAAACAGATAGAAAACACAGAGTGGGTCGCAAAGATAGGCAGTAACATAAATGGTTTAAATAATAAATAACCCGAGATTGTGATAATAGACAGAACGCGTTAACTTTAACGTATAGATACAATTCTGTTTGCTTCGACTCGTCAGCCATAAAAGAAAAAACTAATGATTTAATTTTATTAATTATGGATTGAAATTAGCATATTTTTTAAGTAATTAAACTGTGAAAAACCATTAATGATTATTATTATCATAAATTTAAAGTAAAGTTAGTTTAGTTATAGTTAAGTACAGAATTAGGGCGTGATGGTACGTTATCATTATGATGATAATATTATAAAGTTTATCAATATGATGTATCATGTAAGTTACAAATAATTATAGCTATTATGGTGATAATTGAAAAATATATTGCAACGTAAAATAGTCATTCCATATCCATTATGCTCATGTTGAAATAAAGAACCTTAGACGGTAAGTTACACCTGTTGTTGCGTTCCAATACTTACAAAGTTACGAGATAAAGGTCGCCTTAAATTGTTCTTTATCCGATCAATTCTAAACCGAGCTTTACTAAACCGAAACTTAAGTGGTCGAATCTATCAATCGATATAAATAAAAATGAATCGCCGAAATGTACGTACGCGCATAACTTCCGAATGACTGTGGTACCAAATTTGAAAATTAAAATATTTTTTTTGTGTTCGATTTTGCCAGGTCAAGGTTTATATTATAATAGAAAAGTTTTTTTCAATCTCATAATATGAAATATGGCGATACGAAGTTCGCCGTATTCTTAATATGGGAGGGAAATGGCATTCATATTATCATCAACAGATATGCAAGATTAAGCTACGGCTGCCGCGGTCAGTCTGTGGATGGGTGACCATTCTTAACTGTCTGGGTTGTCATATACGAAAATCTATGATAATCTTTAGTTGTAGTCGGAAGCCCAAAATGCCTGACAATCAGTCTACCTTGGGATATCAGTGTTGCCCAGAAATCAGGGCGCGGAGGTGTGATGGCCATCGCTTTGTGTAAAATACTGATGTTCAGCCTCATCTAGTTAGATTGGAGAGGCATTCCACGAAGCACACCCAAACGAAGCACACCTAAAATATTCCATTTATGTCTTAGTCCCCGCACTATGGCAAGTGATATGCGAAGGTGTGCTTCGTTGAATAGAAAATTAATTATTTTAAATATTTTATTTGAAGCCCACCTATGGGTGTGCTAAGTGGAATATTTTAGGTGTGCTTCGTCTGGGTGTGCTTCGTCTGGGTGGGCTTCGTTTGGGTGTGCTTCGTTTGGGTGTGCTTCGTGGAATGCCTCAGATTGGAAGCCAACCCCAACATATTTGGAAAATAGGCTAGGATGTAATATTTTTTTAATATCAAATAATATGTTATAATACCATAAGTATGTATATATTAAATAATTATATCATAAAATATAAAAATTATTATAATTTTTTTCTTTTACTATTATGATTAGTTAGTTTTTTAAATTAAATTTTCTAAAAAGAAAATCTTTTATACCTAGTAAGTACAAGTTAGCGGCATGGTTAGGCAGCGGATGGATGCGAGCTGCCCAAGACCTGGATGGTTGGCGCTCTTTGGTGAGGCCTATGTTCAGCAGTGGACCGCAATAAGCTGATATGATGAAGTACAAGTTTTAGCCATCCACTTAGGTATATACCTAGTGAAAAACAAAATACGTTTTATACTCGGGTACTAAAGTACGTAAGATCACACGTTTTTACGTGTAATTACAAAAATAAATCAAAGTTATCTTAACGTCAAAAAATGATATGAAATGCAATTACACCGTTTATGTTCGTTCCAAGTTACTCAACTATGTAATAAAAATAATATCGATAACTTTTCATCGATAATCCATTGATAACAAATCAATCGATTTGCATTATATACAGAAAGTAGAGTAGGCAATAACGTTATTAATATTAACGCTTATGTATTATGTATTTTACAGATAAATGCCCTGTTGTAAATATAATATTGAACAAAAAAAAATAACTTGTAACCTATAGCCTATTTGTAACGAGTTGAGTTGCGCTTGCGTCGACGGACGACTTAATCAGCGCTCTTAGGAAAGACTTCAACGAGATGGAAGGTGCAATGTTCCTTTTTCGATGAATGTTTTTTTTTTGTAAGACAAGCTTACAGTGCAAAATATGTTTAAGAAGTACAAATAATTAGAAAATAAGTATACATAAATATTCTGTAGCACGTTTAAAAATCTAATCTTATCTTCTAATCTCTTGGATTTAGCTGTCTTAAGATTCTTAAAGAGATGTTTTAAAAAAATATATTTATTTGCGAGAGAAACGTAAAATCCGATGACTATTTAAAACGGCGGAAAAACCTTTTTGATACTTATGTTTCATTAAAACAATGAAATATTTATTTTTTAAAGATAACAATCGATTAAATTGACGCCTTAAATTATTTCTCGCAGAAACATTTATTTAAAAACATGTTTTTACAATCAAAACTTAGAATAATAAATACTTGTTTTGTTCTTATTTCCAAGTTTTGAGAGGTATTGAAATAGATTTTATTCATTCTTATGCAAATATGGAATGGACACCTGTTGCTGTTTTTTTTTTTAATAAAAGATATTGAAACTTTCTTTGTCTACCGTTAGTTTTGTCTGACCAATAAAAATGTTTTTGCAACTTAATTTATTTAAGATTTTATCTGTGCATTCGTTTCAACACCATTTCAGAAGCTTCAGAAGGTTTTTTTAAAGCGTACTAGCAATGTGGGTCGCACATTACAAGTATTCTTCTTAACCCCTAGTGCTGAGCTAAATGCTTGTGTTACGAGTAGGTTCACGTCGGTAGTGCAATGGGTGAGTTTTCGATGTGTTGCCCCACATGATCGCAAGTCCGACGCACTAGCCATTAGGCTATCTACCGCCGCTTAAAATAGGTATCACTATTATCATATGAACTAATAATGCAGATATTTCATTGATGACACTTTAGCATCTTCTTGGCATCCTAATGCTAAGGAAAAACAATACTTGGTGAAATACATTTTTCTTATTGCCTTTTCGCCTAATATTCTTCGTGAAACCAAATTCGATATTTTACTCGTGACCAGTCTTCTTAAGAATTATTTTTGTCAGTACCGTACCCAAAGAGAATTAGATTTAAAAGAGTAATTATATTACGATTTTGTTCCTGATGTTCCATATTTAAATGTCTATGACCCCATCACATTACCATTACCTATCGATGTTAAATTACCCGTACTATGAAGGTAGCTTTCATCTGACACCTTTGTATCGGTTGCCATGGTTACGGAACAGTCGCGCTCCAGTGGCAACCGACAGGTTGTAACAAAAGATCGCTATAACTATTTATTAGTACATGATTGTGTGAAAGAAAATTAATACGGAGTTCCTAGTTGAATTAACATACCTAGTAAGAATGTACTTACAGCCGGCAAAGCGCGAAATCCGTATTATAAAACGATAAAAGGCTAGGGTTTTTCATACATTATACACACTTAATGCTAGTTTTAACCCTCTCTTGACCCAAAAAGAGGTAATAAGGGCATTTTAATAAAACAATACAACAACTATTTTTGAAATAAAAACTCGATGTTTATGGCGAAATATTTGGGTTCAGAGCATGGATTATTTACATGATAAAATGTATAACGACAGTTTTTTTTAAATTATAACATTGTAATAAACATAAATTATACTTATCATTAGAATAAAAATTATGCTAGGATCTTAGCAAGTGGAAATCTATAATCTCTGCCTACCCCTAAAATAAACAAAAAATACAAAATGAATGTGTGTTGTTTGCCATTGCTAAAATGAAAAAAACCTACCAATACGGTATTCTAAAAGAATACAGGCAAATGTACCTAATGTTAGCAAAATACTAATTGCCTCATCAGTCTAGTGGTCCTAAGCGCAATTGCTACGCTAGAGGTCCTGGATGCGATCCCTATGACGTACAAAGTGTTACTGGGTTTTTTTTTGAAATTGTTAGTAGCAGCTTGGAATCGGATTTGTCCCCGGTAAATGGCAAATAGGCTTGCCCCCTATTACCGGACCTAAACATACCGGCGAAGTGTGGGTGTACATGAGTACACCTCTGCCTAACCCTTCGGGAAATACAGGCGTGATGGTATAACCTACCCAATTTTTAAGAACTCCTCCCTCACTACCTTCATAATAATAAACATTGTATGTAGGGTGGTTTCAATTTGATTCAATGCCATTATTGGAACAAAACGAATAATAATAACCTTAGGAATGAACACGTCTGATCTTGCTTGAATAATTTTAAATTTATATATTTTAATATTAGGAATATCTAATATTGTTCTTTTTTGAATATACTAGATATCTATGCTGCAGTGTTGTCAATGTAATTTAACCGATCTCATAAAACCTCATTAATCTTTTAGCCTAAGTCGTATAGGGCTAAAAACGGTCACAATCGGTGACACATAATATGATTCACTTTAGAAAATTGCTAAGATTCCAAATATGATTCTAGAGCCCAATTATTGCTCAATATTAATTTTTAGGCTCCTTGTTCGAACATTTGCCCTATTGGGTGCAATTCAAATTAAGAACTACCTGACGAGCATGTCATCATTATCATCAAACGGCAAACCAAATGAATCAAGATCTGATCGTTCATGAAATATTAGTTCGCTTCTTTTGTTCCGTTTACGACGTGATAACTAAAACAGAATTTAGGAAGATTTCAATGGGATTGGAATAGGCATATAGGTACAGTCAGCATCGAAAGTTGCTGAACACCGCCAAATTTTGAAAACAACACAGCATCAATAATTTTCAATAGATTCACTAAGGAAAAAAATGATGGTCTGTATGTAGAAACACGTACTACTTACCACATCTCGGGTCAGTAAGTTTTGGATACTAAATATGTTTAAGCGTTTTGAAGATTTCATCGTGTTCAGCAACTTTCATTGCTGACTGTACTTATAATTCTGGCATCTCTGAGTATCTATTTGATGGAAGTATTTATTGTAATGGAGTACCTACTTATTTATTTAACCAGAAACAACTCTCAATTTTACCCTGTAGGTACTCAGTTTACAACTTGTGTTTTCACTCAGATGGGATTAAAGAAGCTTGCCGATTTAAAAAACACTATCATCATCATCATCATCAACCAATTTACCGTTCCAATGCTAAACACGGTTTATCTCTAAGAGTGAGAAGGTTTAGGCTATAATAGTCCTCCACGCTAGCCAATTTCGAGTTGGCAGATTTCATATGCTGTCGAGAATCTCTCACTAGACTCCCATTGCCAGTCATATCATTAGGCCTACTAGGTTCCAAAACTTAAGTATTGGATAGAAAACAAATAATTACTTTAATCATCAAGGGGTCATACTGATCATCAACATCATCATTATTCGCAGCTTTATCAATTAACTCCAATATATGGATCCTTTCTTACGTCATTACCCTTTTTTTTGGTCCTGTTGGAGCCTTGTCAAAGTCTTTCCAGCACACTTTACTACGTCATCAGTCAAATTTGCCTATTTGGTCTTCCTATACTCCTTCCTATCCTGAACCTACTCTCAGATCTACTCCATCTGCCATATAACGCCAATGAGTAGGTACTGGTGTCAGTGAAATATTAATTACTGGTTGGTTAAATCTATCATTTTATAATGAAGAGACTTAAACATTAAAATTTGAATTGCACTTAAACGATTGTTACTAGTAATTAATTTTATATGAAGGTAGTAAGATAAAGAGGGTTTGAACATGTGAGGTTTTTCCCCATGCATTGTTATATTGTAAACAATGTAGGTATTCTTATTGGATAAAGTTGGACTCATAATAAACCTGTCCCTTAAGTATCTTTAAAGGAAAATTACTGAGCTACAGGTACCTAAAATATTTCTCCTATTTCAACTGTAACTTGGTGTTTCTGTTAACAATAAAAGGTGCACATACCTTTTAGTCCTCAGTTATGAAATGCTAATTACACTTCACTTTAGAAGTTATTTCACAAGTCACATCAGGTTACATGCACTCCGACACTCACACAGATCTATTACAATATGTCAACAAAGTCCACTTTACCTAAACAATACAATCTTTTCATCATTATGTTTATCAAAATTTTCACACGAAGTCTTTATGCAACTTACAGGTGTAACGCAAACGCACGTGTTACAGCCATACTTTACCTAAACATCCGAAAAAAAGTTTTTCGAAACGTGACATTCCGCGTTTCATTTTCCGATCGCGTCGCCGTATAAGGGCGCGTCAAAAACGCGGCTGTGTGCGTAACAACCTGACCATAAGCTTGCGTAGACGCAACTGAAATCACCTTGCAAGGCCCACTATACCTCTCTCGCTCTAAACATGTTTCTGTTTCTTTCTAGCGGGCATTGTGCTCGGTCCAGCGACTGGTACGCAGCTTGACAATAAATTACGTATAGGAATCTAATCAGTTTAATAGATGTGTGATTTTTTTTATAATTTCTGACCGCTACAAATGGTTGGACAATGGTGGTTGAAGAACATGAATTTAAGTGAAAATGTAGTATTTACTGGTTAGGAAATAAGGGTTATTGTTGAGAAATAAAGCTTCTTTAATAATCTGATGATTCAAGAATTGTTGTATCGCTTTTATTTTTTACGAGTTACCCTACAATATTGATTGTAGATATTTTTCTCGTAAGATACATCAACAAGAGTGAGTTTGTTCTGTTTATTCATTTAATTTTGTCCTCACTATAAATACATTAATTCACAGTAAGGAATATAAAAGGAATAGTCCATTAAGTAGAGCTATTTTGTTCATAGCTACATAATGTACTACCTCGAATGATTGTCATGGGTGTTCATTGGCTACCAGCACCTACGGTTTAACGTACTCTTCGACCCCTTACAAACCTCAAAGAACTCTCCGTGCCTCCATGCGTTGAGAATGGTTATTATAAAGTGCAGTGATAACCTAGCGAGATGACCATTAGACTACCAAGTCAAAGGTCTTGAGATCGAAACCAAGGCACCTCTGACTTTTCGAAATCATGTGCGTATTAATAATAATAATTATATTTTAATTTTCGCGGGCTCAACAAGCGCTTTGATAAAGAAACTTGCCTACCCACGTCTAATGAAGTTGGAATTCGTATTAATTTTGTTTCTCACAATGCTAAAGCTTGAAGATTGGACGTTAAGTTGCGAAATGGAAAGGGATACGACTGCATATTCTTATGTTACATTTACTGGTAATGAAACAAATCCTGGCTGTTGAGATAATCATCTCTTGTTTGAACACTACGATCACCTTACGTTTAACAAGTGAACAGACTATATTTGTTATCATATTCACGCTTAGTTCAGTGTTTGAAATAGAAATATAAACTATAAAAAACTTAAAATTTAGCCTCATTGGTCTAGTGGTAATAATCGCGGCTACTGAGCGCGAGGTTCCTGGTTTGATGTCTAAGTTGAGCAATGTGTATTTGAGAGCTCAGAGTCTGAATTTATCCTCGGTAAAATTACGAACCCTATCATCTATATCACAGTTGCTACCCGCGTTGTTCTAGTTGTTGGCAAACCCGTGGGAATGTACTTTCTAAGCGGATTCCTATAACTTATAAGATCTTATCAGTCAAATTTAGAGTTAATAAGCATTTTTTTTGGAGTGTGGAAAATTTCCTTGGTCCTTCCTTCCTTCGTCGGTCACTTGGGAATGCGGGATTATTATTATGGCAGACTTATACCGACTCATAACTGCATTTGCCCTTCCCTGCCCTAAAGTCGAAGACATAGGAATAGTGACACTTTCACAAGCAAGTTTCTAGGTGTTAAACATACAGTTTCCGAGATTGATAAAGTGGTATTTCGCTTTTTATTTATTATCTATAACATAACATTAGGTACATACCATTACGCCTGTATTTCCCAAAAAGTTAGGTCGAGATGTTTTAATTTAACTAAACATACTGTTCGGCTGAATGTTTCAATCATTATGGTTCAAGCCCATACCATTAACCGGGCAGTAACTGACCTAAAAAAATCCAATAACACTGCTCGGCCTGGGAAACGAACTCAGGACCTAGTCTTATTAACTTAGCAGTCACTTAAATCTACTATACAGAGGTAAAGTTTGTGATGTTGTAGGGGGTAATCTCTAGATCTACTGAACTGATTTTGAAAATTCTTTTACCAATAGAAAGCCACATTATTTGTGATAGATGTCATAGTTTATATACTCGTATTATCGCCCAACAAAGTGGGTACGGCTCATATATAATACATAATATATATAATACCATCTAATCAAGTGTTGCTAACATTAGGTTACAAAGCTAGTAATTGCATTGGGCAACAAATCACAAGGGTTCATTTTCAATTCCCGGGTCAAACGGCCAATGATTTTACGATAAGTACCTCGTCAAGTATTCAAATGTAGTTTTCTTCTTGTAGAGAGATAAGACAGATTACCTATAATATCTAAATGACTGCCTCATTAGTCTAGTGGTTCTTAGCGCGACTGCTACGCTTGAGGTCCTGGGTTCGATCCCCAGGTCGAGCAAAGTGTTATTGGGGTTTTCTATGAAATTCCCAGTAGCAGCTCGGAGTCTGGATTTATGCCCGGTTAATGGCAATAGGCTCGCCCCCCGGGTTAGTCCCATGTTATAGGCTTACATGGGACCTAAACATACCGGCGAAATGTGGGTGTACATTAGTACACCTCTGCCTAAACCTTCGGGGAAAACAGGCGTGATGGTATGTTATGTTAATATCTAAATGGTAGCCCTTTACATTATTATTATTAATAATGTAATTAATTTTAATGCCAGGAAATATACCTGGGAGACTACCTCATGTGCAGTGATAGCCTAGTGACATGACCATTGGACTGCCAAGTCAAGGGTCTCGAGTTCGAATCCAAGGCACGCACCTCTGACTTTTCGAAGTCATGTGCGTATTAATAATTAATTATCACGCGCTTAAACGGTGAAGGAAAACATCGTAAGGAAACCTGCATGACTGAGAGATTTTTTTGACGGTGTGTGAAGTCTGCCAACCCGACTTCACAGACAGTAGGCTAGCGTGGTGGACTATAGCCTAATCCCTCTCGTACTGAGAGGAGACCGGTGCCCAGCAGTGGGACAATGTTATGGGTTGATGATACCTCATTAGTCTAGTGTTCGTCAGCGCTTCTTCTACGCTAGAGGTCCTAGGTTAAATTCTTAGGTCGAGCAATATTAGAAATTCTCATTAGCAGCTCGGAGTTAGGATTTGTGCCCTTTAATAGGCTCACCCCTTGTTACATGAGACCTACATAGCTAAGTACATATACAGCTAAGTAGATATCGCTAAACTATATGAACACTTTGAAGTTGCATGCAATTGCAGTATTCCAAAGGAGTAAGATTTATTTTGCTCTGGTAACTTGTGTTTAGAGCGCATATTAGGTTTCAGCGTCACATATACCTACTTCGTTCATGTTTAAAATTTTCTAATAAAGGCCCTAGGTTCTATTCCCATTTCGTGCATTGTTAAAAGGTTTTTCTCTAATTATATTCTCAGTAGCAGTTTGGATGCGTGCCTGGTTAATGACAGTAGACTCTCCCCTATTACATGTGACCTAATACATACCGGTGAAGTGTGGGTGTACATTAGTACACCTCTGCCTAACCCATCGGGGAATTCAGGCGTGATGGTATGTTATGTTTATAATTATTTCAAAGATCTATCATTAGGGTACACTGCACATAGTCTAGCACTAGAGATAAGTCAATGCCGATGACACTTAGTTTTTGTCCAGAATGCCTCAGCATAAACTCAACGCTAGTCTTTACATAAAATTTGCACTGTGGAGTAAACCGCTGATCATTGTAATTTCCCAAGCGTTTACCACTGTCTGGTGTCTCCAAACCACAACGATGATCGCTAAGTTGTTTTTGTAAAGTAATCTTGCATAATATTTGTACTTCATATGATGCACACTTACAATCACGCTTGTATCCGACGAGTGAAGAGTGAGTTGGAGCAAAAATAATCATTTACTTAGGAATAAGAATCTATCATCCGTAAAATTAACATAAAATACCATCATGCCTGTATTCCCCGAAATGTTAGGCAGACGTGTACCATACATTTTGCCGGTATGTTTGGGACCCGTGTAATAGCAGGCGAGCCTATTGCAATTAAGTGGGCACAAATTCAAACTCAGAATTTCATAGAAAATCCCAATATCACTGCTCGACCCGGAAAAGGAACCCAGGACCTCTAGCGTAGCAGTCACGCTTGGAACCACTAGACTTATGAGGCAGTCGAAAATTTAAC
Organism: Subacronicta megacephala; assembly: GCA_958496365.1. Classification (NCBI taxonomy): domain Eukaryota; kingdom Metazoa; phylum Arthropoda; class Insecta; order Lepidoptera; family Noctuidae; genus Subacronicta; species Subacronicta megacephala. The sequence goes on from OY292528.1 coordinate 7,701,255, forward strand.
AAATAAAATTAACTTTAATACAAATTGTACAAACCCTTGACACAAATTTCAACAATTAAAAAAAGCTTTAATATTCACGAACAACGCATACACAAAGTAAGCTTAATATCATTAGTGACAATAAATACCTAATTACCTCACCTTTAAACAAACAAGCTCCTTACAGGGGGAATATTACAATTTGTAATACAATGCGCCCGCGCACTGGCGCACGCAAAAAGTGGACGCTCCCCAAACAGACGGTAGTCAGTCCACTCTGATCGCCTTACTTGTCTTGGATGTCGTTACTAGTGTTTTGTTGTACGATACAAAAGGTTACAGAAGGTTCATATGTTGCTCCTTTGGCTGCTTGGTCTTTGGTTTAAAAAATAGATAGTTAATGAAAGATCTTTGATTTATAAGGGAAATTGTTACTTATAGTTGTTGAAGGCACTGATAACCTTCTGCGGAGGAATGTCACAACGCTCCCGTATTCCCGGCACTAAAGTGGTGACGCGAAACGCCGAGGTTGGTTTTAGTCGGTAGATCGCTCTTCTCAGAGCGGAGTCCGACACATCCCATCGCTCTCCCCAGGGCGGTGGGTAGTGCATAAAGCATTTCCAACACCAACAAAAAAAAAGGCACTGATAACCTAGTGATATGACTAAGTCGAAGGACTTAAGTTTGAATCCAAGCCAGGCACCTCTAACTTTTCTAAGGCATGGCTTATTAATAATGAATAATCACGCGCTTAAACGGTGAAGGAAAACATCGCGGGGAAACCTGTGCGTTTGATAGATTTTCTTGACGGTGAAGTCTGCCAACCTGCACAGTAGGCTAGCGTAGTGGACTATACTTAGCTATATTCCTTTGATTAATAATGGACGAAACCATGGAACTTATGACCAAAAAAACCACGATTCTAACAGGCGTCCAGTAGCCCGATTCCCGTAATTAAAACCGTAGCGATGTCGCAGCGACTTAATCGTTGAAACAGTTTTCCAGTGTTATGTGAATACTGTCAAGCCAAGGTTTTAAAACAATTCTCGCCCAACGAACCTGTGTGAATTCGGTTCAAGGATTTTTCAAAAGGACGACTTCTAAATCAGTCCGTTCGATGGATATGAATAAAACAGTTTCAACGAAAAAGTCGCTGCGAGATCGCTATGGTTCTAATTACGTGAATCGGGCTACAGGACACACATTGACGGCCTACCTAATGACATTGCGCTTGAGTTTAAATCCCTCGCAATATGAAGAAGAACTTCTGTATATTTACTGAGTAATTACTGGCTTAGTATAACAGTAGGTTTTTTGTTTAACACTTATGGCAAATACGGAACATTTGCACGGGAGGTGCGGCTTTATTCCCCATGAGTAGTGTTTAATGCCTCTCATTTGTGTCCATGATGATTTTACAGCCTGAAGAAAAAGTAGGGTTGTCAGTAGGAGAATTTAAAAGTGTAGTTAAAAGTTTGTTATCCAAGTTGATTTATTTATCGCTTCTCGAAATAGGAAAAAGTCTGTAGTATAATAGGGACTTTGATGATATAGTTATTATAATAAAACTATGTTATTAAAGAATTTTAGTAAATCGACGTTATTACTGGAGCGTGGTCTTAACTTTTTCTTTTCCTTGGAAATCCATCGCATGGATAAAGTGGAGAGTTATATTTATTGTACTCCTGTTGACTAAGAGAAAAGCCTTTTGCCTATTGGAAAAACGGAATTTGCTTGATAATGTAACAAATTATTTTAGTCTTTTGTTGAATTATTTGTGGTAATTTAATGTAATAATATTCTATTTCTGATTATTTGCGTAGCTACACAGGAAGGTAAGGGAATACAGGCGTGATTGCATATCATTGTAACGAAAGGTTAGGCAGAGAAGTACCTACTAAGGAACTGTGTGTGTAGGTAAGTACCTAAATCCTACACCCTCAGTTCGCCAGTAGTATTAGGGCCCTTATGATAGGGGGCGAGCCTATTGCTATTTACCTGGTACAAGTCAAACTATGAGCTGCCAAAACCTATGACAGTTTACTCTACTTGGGAGTCAACCCCTTGAACTCGCGTAGTAGTTGTACTTAGGGCCACTAAACTAATGAGGCAGGTGAATAGGAAGTCAATAACCCATTTGTAACACAATATGTGAAACTTAATATAATATTTATAACTTACGTTTAACATAACATATTACTAAATTGTTCGTCAATTAGTTAAAGTTAAATTTTATTTCTTGATTAACGATTTAGCCGGACATGGTTCACATTTTAAATAAATTAAAGGAAAATGATGTCATATGAAATTCGTGACGAGATTAATTTATGGTATAGCGTTCTCGGCGGTGAGGCCAGTCCCAAAGACCCTGTAACGGTACCTCTCCGAACCTTGCTCGAGCCGGCCTGCATCGGGGCCAGTAGCTTTAATTCGCCCCTAAATAATTTAAAGCCTAATCCAGCCATCCTTAGTTGCCCCAGCAACGCCCTAAGCCAAGGCCTGAGTCGGTTAGGCGAAGCCCTAAGCTACTGTTGCTTAGTTTATAAGTTGTTCCTGGCTGAAGGCATTCGGTGCCTCGCCACCTATTCCGGTTACGTTGTGAAAAAAAAGTTATGGTCCTTAAATCTGAACGACTGTTGCGATTATCACAAAGAAAGAATTAAAACATGACATCTTGTAAGGGTTTCAAAGTGGCAGAACTTTGCAGATAATAAAAAAAGATACTCTTTTTTTTTATGGTTTATCTCGGCAAACGAGCAGGCGAGCTACCTGATGGTAAGTAGTCATCGCCGCCCATGGACATCTGCAAAACCAAAGGAGTTGCAGATGCGTTGCCGAGCCTATTTAGGGAAAGGGAGGGGAAGGAGAAAAGGAGAAGGAAGGGGATTGGGGGAGGAATTGGGCCTCCGGCCCTCTCGCTCACCGAACGAAGCGCAGTAACTAAACGCTACTACTCGGACGTCGGTCTTCTGCGAGAGTGTGGTACTTCCCCGGTCAAGCCGGCCCATTCATGCTGCGAACAGCGCATACTCGCATTTTTTAAAGCATATTTTTTTAATCTTGAGTGTGAGTAGCAGTAATAGACTAGTGATATGACCATTAGACTGTTGTAGGTCTCGAATTCGAATCTAAGGCACCTCTGACTTTTGAGCGAAAACATCGTGAAGAAACCTGCACGCAGAGATATTCTCTATGGCGTGGCAGCATGTGAACCCTATTAACTTGCAGTAGGCTACCGGAGAAGATGAGTCTCAAACTTAGCGGTGACAGTAAATGGGTTGATGATGTATTATTTTGACCCAAAGATTGTTAGATACCTACCAAAATATAGGTGGCGAATACATTAATCTTGTCCCGTTAATTGTGCAACCCATTTTTAATATGACAGCCAATATTTCCAGCATAAAAATAATTACAAAAAGTCACCCACGATGACCAAAAGTTAACTGCCAGGATACCGTTAACTGTTACCGAAACAATAAAATTGCCCCGCCCCGCCCACCGGTGCACGCGCATAAATCAATACAAAACACAATTATAAGAAATTACACAAGCTGTTATAATTAAAAATGGTTGTATTTCATTAATGTGTCAATTATTAACAAATATAAGAGACCACCGTGTCTATGTGATGATGCGTGATTTATTTATGAAGAAATTTGATATTTTTTTCTAATTATTCGGTAAACCATGAAGATGTTTTGACAATAGTATGACTACACCTGTAGATACCACTGTTCACCTGTACCTATGAAAGAATATGTTTATATCGTGCATATGTCTTATCTTAAGCGGCGGTAGCCTAATGGATAGGGCGTCGGACTTGCGATCATATGGTTGCCGGTTCGAACCCCACCCATTGCACGACCGACGTGAACCCACTCGTAACACAAGCATTTAGCTTAGCACGAGGGGTTAACAAGAATACTAGTAATGTGTGACCCACATTGGTAGTAAGCTTTTTTTTTTTTAAAAAAAAAAAAATCGCACAATAAAGAGCGAGACGGAACAGATTGAACAAAATTGCGCGCGGCATGCATGATGCACGGACGGGAAATTATGGAAGAACTTTGCCGCCGTGTAGTGCCGTGATATCCTAGTGATATGACTGTTTGACTGCCGTATCAAAGATCTTGTGCCTAAGAAGTCATGTGTGTTAATACTTACCTAGTTATCACGCTCTTATCAATGAAGGAACATCTTAAGGACACCTGTATGCCTGAGATTTTCACAACATGTGCATTCTACCGACCTGCTAACCTAACCCCGTTCTGAGACTAGACCCATGCCCAGCAGTGGGACAATCTAACGAGTTAATATTAATTATATCTTTGGTGCCATGAGGAGCAGAAAAGCACAGACAGCTTTTTACTACCGCAAATCTCATCCATATCCGAAAAAAGTATCTAAAATGTATATTTATAAACGTTTGCTCCATTCATCGGTATCTGAAAAAAACGAGCGCTCAAATAATGCGTCAGTCATGACGTCAATTATTTTATCGATAGACCTATTCTGTGAAATCCTAGCTTTAATTCCTGAGTCAAGTCTGAGTTATTAACTAATTAGGCTTTTCTTGGAAATTCTCAGTAGATAAGTACTCTTTTAGATAATGACAATACCAAAAACCTTCATTTTCTTACTACGGTCAATACTAATCTTTTAATATATAAATATTTTACCATTATTTAAAAAATAAAAGGTGTAGGTTGGTACATAATGTACCTACACCTTAAATTTACAAATTACTTACACATAATTAGATTCCACTCTTTGTATATGTAAATAATTATATTTAAAAATATAAAATGATCAATGGTATACAATAACGTTGAATAATTAATCAAAAGCAGAAGCATTTTAACCAAAAATATCATTACTAACTATCAAAATGAAAAGTTAAAATCGTTAATAATTATTTTACTACTCTACAGGTTGATGTTTTAATGCTGAACATTATATCTGAGTTTGATACTTTTAACATGAATTTATATTAAAATGGACTGAGAAATAAAAACATAAATTATAGTGTTCAAAATCACTGATTTGATCGTTCTGATCAAATGGTCGAGTGATTTTGATTTTGCCTTTTTCAAATGCATCTTATGAAAGACTGTTCAGATGTATTCAAAGAAATAATTAAATTGTTAAAAAATACTTAGTTATCTTATTTTGTAAGGAAGTTTAGTTGAAAGTTATTTTTTTATTTCAAATTGGCTTTTACAAGCATTTATGAACTTTTTTATGACTCTAGTTGCAATTAGTAACGTTTTGACTCCTAGTAGTAGTTCCAAATGTATTTTTTCTGAAAAACTATTTAGATATACTATAAATAATGTGTACACCTACAACAAGTCTACAGAGATGTATGTATTAACAGCACCCATTGTGGATGTAGAGATAAAAAAACATCCTTTACCTATAGTTCCAAAATTTATAGTATTATAACTTGTTGATAATTATTTTGTTTCGCATACTATGTATTGACAAGTGATTAAATGTATCTATTTATTTTAGTAAAGTAGTTTTTACGCTGATGAAGAAGTAACATAGTTAATAACTTGATTATTTACCCAACGGGTTTCACAGTTAGATTATAATGACTCATTCAAACTAATTTTGTAAAAACGCATTTACAATTCTTTGGGTGTGTCCACGTATTCAACGAATAAACCTATTTTTAATAACTGTTTATGTTAATACGTCGCAAATCTCTTTAATATAGGTACTGACGCCCGTGTCGCTGGGTGGCAAAACCAAAGATTTCGCATTATATCTATAGTATGGGACATGATAAGTTAAGGGAATAAATAATTTAAATTTTCTCGATGGCGGAAAAAATCTCAGAAAATTGCATTTTAGATTACCTACTTATTAAAACATTAATAAAGTTATCTCTCCATAACAGGGAGCAATGCTAAAGTTTTATGACATTTTTATTGGTAAATTTTAAAAGTATCGATAAAAAGCCGACCAGAGCCTTTGACGACATGTATAACATAAATTTTACAGTATAACTTGCATTACATACCTCAACAACTTAAGGAATATATACAGGTTAATTTATTAATCTAAATTAGAAGATTCTAGTTGCTTGCAAGCCAGTAGATAGTACTAAAGTGGCTTAACAGTTAACAGACAGATTTAAAAAAGCCGCAGCGTCCGAAACTCAATTATCTATACGACCAATTGTCCGAAGCCCGGACCAATAAAATTAATCTGAACACAACCGACGCCATTACATACGGGACCGTATTAATCTCAAAGCGTTGATTAGTAAAACTATAAAAGCGGAAGTATCACAAGAATGCGGTTAATGAGAGACTGAAACCCGATTTTATGGTTGATCGTTAAAATGGCCGACAATTGTCTAATTGTTGCCTACTAAACAACTAACATCGTGGGAAGACGATGCCTCACTGACGGTGAAAGTCAAAAACTTGACGGTTTTATAGCGTCACCCGAATTCGAATTTCGAATTGTAATCGAAACAACGAATCGCTTTTAAGTTCTTATTTTTTTTAAACAATTTGTTTTTTACTGTGTTAATAGAATTTAGTGTGGCTTCTTAGTTGATTCAGTTTTTTTAATTTTCAAACAGTGGCTTTTAAGTATTTATATTTATTCACATGAGGGTGACTATATTGTGATGAACCTGACATTGTTATTTTAGAAATATAGACAGGCATATAACTTCTACTTATCCTGGAATTAATTGATAATAATTATAATTTACTGTCATGAAATAATTTTCGCAAAAGGGCACTTGTTTACATTACCTACAGTTTGACTGATGATTAATTTATTTAAAGATAAATTCTTGGGGTTATTGTCATCTCAGGCAATCCAAAAACACGCCTAAAATATATTATTAATATAACCCCTTTCATCCCACAGCTGGGCAAAGGCCTCCCTTCCCTATTTCCAAGCCGCTTTCTGACGTTTTGGCGACCCAATATTTCAAGACTAGAAAAACTGTTAGATCTACTAAAATCCATAGATTTTTTAATAGTAGGTACCTAGGTTCCTATGACGCAAAAATAATCACGTCAAAAAAGAAGGTACTTACTTAATAAATACTTGATAATTGGAATGTAGGTACTTAGCACTATATTACCTACAATAGGTACAGTCAGCAATGAAAGTCGCTGAACACTATGAAATCTACAAAACGCTTAAACATATTTATTATCCAGAACTTACTGACCCAAGATGTGGTAAGTAATACAAGTTTCTACATACTAGACCATTATATTTTACCTAAGTCAATCCATTGAAAAGTGTGTTCAGCGACTTCCGTTACTGACCGTACCTTATTTATACCACAAACAAAATTACTTTAAACCTATTCAACGCAAACAGATCCCCAATCTAACTACTAACACATGTTTGTATAAAAATAGAATATCTAAACAAGCTCTATTCAAAGGTGCCGCGACATTTTTCCGTCGCCGTTTTTCCATACGACTAGTCTCAACATTCAATGCGACAGCGACAATACGTCGGCGACACGTTGTTGACAAGTCGCAATGTCGGATGCCACTTATACGTTTAATTGGATGCGTTTCGATCATTGATTTGTTGGTAGTTAGTGTTTGGGAGCTAACGCATGGGAACTTCGTTTTAAAAAAAAATAAGGTACTTTATTTTGTTAAATTTTAATATCATATTATTCCAAACACTTTTGCGCTTTAAATTGATTACTTAATATAAAATTAAGGCCTGATTGTAGACAAGTTGAAATACAACATTCGAATCCACGATAAAAACAAAATTCTGGAAATAACACGAGTGTTTGTTTGTTTATTCTATCGATATGTTGAATATAGGTAGGTACACATGGCTACAGGTCAACCTTTACAATCCAGTTTAAGCTGATCTCCCATGGTATAGGCTTTCCATAAACTAAAAGGTCACCGCTAACTGGATTCGTAATAGCTCAACGTGCAGTCGTACGTACCTAGGTACAGGTTTTTGACAATATCATATCCATTGGACATTTTCTTTGAGACAGATAGAATATAATTATAGAGATTATGTCAATCAATTATCACTAATTATGGATCTCTTATTAATTGACAGTGTTGTGTGTTAGTGTATCACTACAAAAAGATTTTTAAATATATAGTTACAGTGTTAGACATATTAAAACCTTTACATTCTAGTAGATAATTCGTACAATTTATATTCCTTTTATCATTTCAAATATAGAATTGTTTCATCAAAAATTATCTATCAGAAAACACAAACTAACAACAATGTAATAAATAAAAAAGCTCAACAAACAACTTCAACTAAATGTATTTGCTAATTACATAGATTAACGCCATGTTCACTAACCTTAACACAAATAAAAACTTCATATTCAACACTAATTACGTTACAAACATTTATCAGAAACGTGTCATCAATTAAACAAGCCACTTAGATAAAATCACTCGTATATTAAAAATGTGGAAACCGTCAAACCGTGACAACACAATGGTTGTGTAATTACGTGAACAGATAATACAAACACACCCAGTTTTTGTTGGACCAATCAACAATAATCATCACACTATTACATGCCCTGTTAACCCTGTAATTGTCGCAATAAAAAATACTGAACGCGTGCACTACGTGCAATCTCGCACTATAGTCTTGCAATATTACTCTTGCCGTCACGTACTCAACAACTCTTTAAATATTCAACCTTATTTTTATATGGATAAGATTGATATGTAATTTTTTGAGTGGTAAAATTATGTGTGCATCGAAGCGTTAAGGCTCTGATTTTGGTATGGAATGTCTAAGGGCGTTCGGTCTAATTGAACTGTTTTTTTTACGTAAATACAATTTACACCTAATCTACTTATTTTATTGTTTTGTTCGCGAATGTGGCTTTAATTTAAATTGTTTTTATTGCAATCATGTTCAAGATTACTTTTAATCATGCTGTTTAATTGCAAAGTTTTGAAGGTTGTTATATTATTAGATATACCTACTTAAGTATAATTTATATATATCTACCTGCGTTGTTTGTTTTATAACATTTTGTACTTACATTTTATTTAAAATAATATGTTTAATTTATGACTAAAGATTTAATAGTATGCATTTAAAAAAAAAATAAGTTGACTAGTAATTTGCACATTAAAAAGTAATTTAATTTTGCTTGGTGGTCCAACAAAACAATATTAAAACAATTCCAATAAAAATTCCGACAGCCGAACCAATATCGTAAAAAATATTGTAAATTTTAATGTTTAACATTAAACCGCATCTATTGTGCCGAATGTACATTACAATTTATAAATAATTGATAAGTGCCATGTTATTACTGGTTGTAAACGTAATTGCTCGCACGCGTTTGAGGGTTGTACTGTGTAATTACGAATGATACTAGAGTATCATATATAGCGAAGATAGGTGTTTGATTTCATATTACTTTGAAGCCTGAGGCCTTACCCAGATTTTTTAGGGTTCAATTCAAATAAATCTTAAGCTCCCACAGATATTTTTTTACTAAAATCAGTATCGTTACACACACACTAGATAATAACTGTAAAATGTGGTGGTACACTTTCTTTTGCCTGTTGCTAACAACTGCCAGCAACTTGATTTTAACAGCTAAACAGCAGGCTCTGTGCCTTTCAATTAATGAGGCCTATATCCAACAGAGGATTAATACGGCCTGATGATGATGAAAAAAGTTATAGATATTCATTTGAGTTTTAGTCAAGAACTTTAATAAATTATTATGGCAAGCATTTTTATGCATTTCAAAATATAAAATGTCGTAAAACAGAAACCCCTAGGTATGTGAATTCCCCATTTTTAGTATTTTTAATAATTTTAAAAGCACTTTTGTCCTGAACTTCCGACTACGAATTTTTATACCGACTTCGTTAAATCAGGGTACGGATTGTATACAGAACCCAGAAGCTGTTATAAACTCTGTTTTTGTAATATTTCTATTTTCGAACTATGACGATATGCAACCATTTAAATGATATTATTTCAGATTTTATGGTCCATTTTATTTATGGCATTATATTTTTTTGTTTCATTTTTAGAGATAAAAATAACGTTATTGTTTGATAGTATACAAAGTTTTTGCTAAACTGGTTTAAATTTCGTATTTTTTGGGATGGATTTGTTTGTGATTTGGGTCTGACTGCTTATACAATGAACATTGTATTTTTGTCTGCCAACTCATTAAAATCATTAACTTATCAATATTTGCCAAATAAAATAAATCAATTCTTGAACTTAATTGCTTTTGTGTATTCAAATACCTTAAAAGCTAATCTTTGAATAACTTTTCTTTCGCCACAATTTAGGTACATAGATCTTATTTACGCCTATCTTTCATTGTTATAGCAGGCAACGTCTAAAATCTCCATAAAATCAAATACATGCATAGCTCATAAGCTTCTTCGACTCTCATCTACAGATTTCCAAAAATATAAATTGTAGAGACTGAAAATTCCACGTTGGAGATCTCGGAGCAATTAGCCATAGATGCTATGCATGCCCCTGTGTTTTAAGTCGGTAGGAGACCGTCTCAACCCTCCTCCTTTCCTTTCAAGTGGCGGAGGACATCCATGAGGATTTTCACACGATAAAAAAAGCCTTTGAACCTGAGTGCTTTGGTTTGGTAGGTAGGTACTTATACCTACCAGATGATTTAACCAACTAAGTAACATCATTACTGATTGTGATATTTTACTTTTCTTCCACTTTGTCCAACTTAGGGTGTAAGTTATAATTGTAAATGGTTGCATTTTATTTACCTTATCTGTATCAATGGTCTTCCACTAAATTCATGTCTAGTTAGATTTGTCTAAGTTTATCTTTATATTATAGCTTATCACTGTAATACCCAACCTCATACCCTTTATATTAACTACTTAGCTACCAACTAGGTCCAACATTTTTGCTGCAGAATTCTAAAGAAAAATGGATTCAAACACGCAATTAGTAACTGACCATCTTACACATGACAGTACTAACAACTAACCTTAGAATTGAATTCCGATGTCCGGCCGCCATTTGTACCATTTCACGGCTCGGCTAGTTAGGGCCGACCATTGATCCGTCCGTCTGTACGCCGACAATGGGGCGCTTGGCGCCTATGACCATTTAGCAGTCATGTTCCACAGTTGGGTGATAGATGATTTTTGTAATGGTATTTACACTATTATTTTGTATTGCAAACACTTGTCATTCTAGTTGTTTTGTGGTGAAACTGCTTTGACTTTTGATTCAGAAATGATTCGTTTATTCTAAATAGAACTTAACTACGTTCGCAGAGAGTCTAGCTCTGAACCATCTCAATATATCTTTGGCCCTGTGACATTTAATAACTTGGTGGTTATAACCTGACAGTAATTAGTACAGTGTTCTTTTTTTTTTGTGTATGTGAATATTAACATAGGTATTTAATACTTACAATGATTATATTTTTGTATTTTTAGGCATTTTTCATGCAAAGATTATTAAGCTATTTTAGTGAAGGAAAAATACGACCGCGGACAGGATTTCAAACTGCGGAACGTCACCGTCAAAGACGTAAATTAAAAATGCGAACGCCAATTTCGACTTGGCGGGTGGGACTCGTGGTGGCTTAGCGTTCATATTGTTTGGTGTACTTAACCAGAAGACTCAGGTCCTCCACTAAAATAACTTACAATCATTATTTTTCAATATAAAACCGAAAAGATTCTAATGGCAAATATGAGTTCAAACTTTAGATATTAACACATTCGTTGCCCCTTTTTCTACTACAATAGTACTACACCTTTTAAATTATTGTTCTTGTTTATTATCATTATTAGAAGATCTCAATAGAATTATTCCTTAAAGTAAGTATTATAATAGATATTCCCCAATCCTTTAAAATATAAAGAAGAATGCAAAATCTATACAATCACTATCTATATATTCCTTGAAGGGCGGCAGAGGTTTACTAATGTACATCCACATTTCGCCAGTACTATGCAATACTTAGAAGGCGAGCGTATTATTTCGTAAATTGACCGTCATTATTGTTTATACTTACATATTTAATTATGTGTAAGTTTCAGCAACATTCAGTATTAATTTAAGATACTATGGAAACATGGAATCTTAGGCTTATGCAAGGAATCTTGTCTACAAATTTTCCCAGTTATTAGATACGTAAGTAAGTAAAACTTATCTCAATGGAAGTGTTGAATAAAAATCTTATAAAAAGCTGTTCCTTTATCCATTAAAAATGTATATTCAGTCTGAACGTCTACCCATAGCTTTTATATGTATGTCTTTACGTACGTTAATGTGTTTCTTTTTGTTTATCAATTTGTATTTGTCCCCATATTATCGGCAACACACCGGTCGGCTAACTTCACAAGGTTTGATTTGTATATAGAGTAGATACATCGTTTGTGCGACAAGCTGTTTTAGTGTCAGTCATCTTTTATTTTAAAAGAGTGTCCATGGAGTTTCTTGCCGGATTCTTCTCCATAGGATCAACCTTTTGGAACCGTGCAACTAGAGTCAATAACGTTTCATAAACGCTTGTAAAAGCTTATTTGAAATAAAAACATTTGATTTGATTTGATTTGATTGTGTTTGTAAAAGATGATAATGAAACAAAATCTAAAACAGTAACGGAATTTTATCTTCAATCTAATTATTATATCCCGATCAGATATATTATAATCTAAGCTATTGTTTTTAACTTCTATACAGAAATAAGACATAGGTTTCTAACTTTCTTTAGATAAATTCTAAGCTAGCAAAATCGTGTAAATTAAATAACAGTAGTTTAAGTAAGTAAGTAAGTTACAAAAGTCAACGTGTTTGCCGAAAACGGATCTGACTAACGGATAATGCCGACTTAAGGCATCACTTAAGTCGGCGTTTCAAGAAACCGAAAGTGTCTTCCTATCAGTATTATGGAAAATCAGGAAAGCCGAAATAATTAGCAATGAAGAAATAATGATAAATAAGGAAAAAATGATACTTCTAAAAAGGAGGTTCTATTCGACTGTCTCTATGTCTTTTTTATGTATGTTGACCAATATCTTATTTTTTTATTCAGTGACTCAGGTCTGTATCATCAACTCTATAAATTCCCATGAGCGCGTCGACATTTCTCATATACGTTACTACCGACCCGGTTCATCGTTCGGTTTATTGGTCGACGTTTGTTACCCAGATAAACCTTTGTATTAGCTTTTATAATACTATCTTTGGACTATATATTGTGGCCGGTAACCACTTTAATGATTAAAACACGAATTTATTTATGATGCTGTAAAAATATACTTGAACATTTTTGTATAGTGCCTAGTGATAATTACTAATTTAATTAAAAAAACAGTGGTGAGTCTGTACATGTTTAAAAAAACGGAGTAATTGCAGTAAAATGTAGTAGTAGAGACACACACATCTTTGTCATATTATTGACATGCAAATAGTACATGAGTCGTAATAGGTATATCGTTATGGAAATACTTCAATATTTATTACACAAAAGTCTACAAAGGCGGTCTGCATTTTCTGCCAGACAACATTATATTATTATCCTATGGTGATATTGTGAATTTTTAAAACCCCAACAGTAAAATTCTTCACAAAGACATTACAGGCTACTTAGTGCTACCCGAATACTCCTTTTACTCTATCTTTTAAACATTCAAAGCAAAATAATATCTAGCTAGGTATCTTTCCTCCTGCTATAGCCTTTTGTTAAAAAGATAACGTCGACTCAAACGATACACTAGAATACATTAGCTATTACTTGTTTTTCAATTGTATTAAGTTACATACGAAGATAGAACGCAATCAGGTACGTGGTGTATGTTATTGCTGAAGATATTTACATACAAGTACTTAATTACATTGTTAAAGTTTTATAGGGGATCTGTGGAGTTTAGAAATTGAGAGTAGAACTCATATTTTTTTCTAAGGGGCATTGTAAACGAGGCGTAAGTATTCGTGATATAATTATTCGCCAAAATAAACGCGATAGTATAGGTAAGCTTAAAACTTTTTAAAGCAGTGACTACCGAGTATCAGAACTTATAGTAGTCTTACGTTCAAAATATCGAAACAAAATTTATGGAAATGACAATAAGCTTTCAAGGAATCGTGCCTTCAGAAATATCATTTTCATAAATTTTGATTCGATTCGATCATCGGTTCGAACAGTTGATTGCAACTTTACTTATCTAAGCCCCCTGCAAATTTTAATGCATATCAAGTAAATAAAGGTTCTTGCAATGTCTTACACGTCCCATAGTGTACGAAATATCAGACTATGAAACCTATTTACAGATAATGGTGTCACCTTTTTTTATAATGCAGTTAAGGGGAGTTTTGTTCTACGGGCTGAAAAAGCCTTTTATACACAATTATAATTAAACACGTCAATAGAGTAAAACTTGTTTTTGGTATTGAATCATCGGGAAATAATGTCATTCGTACCCCCATCTTAATTATTCCGCTCCGCCATTTTGTTACGCTAGACCCACATTATCATCCAACACGGATAATCAACTATGAATGAATGGAATATCCATCTAAGTCGACACAATAAAAATACTCAATGAGCATTGACATACAAAAAGTCCCCGGTCTTAATGAGTTGCGGGAGGATAAAAACGCCGCGGCGGCACCACAAAGGATGGCAGAGCAAATAAAAGATCACAGTCAATGTAAGGTTTGCGTATTGTTTTATATTAAAGTGAAATAACAATAGGTAGCCCTTTCAATGGATAATGCCGCCACAATGAGCGGGGTTAAGCCCGGTTTACATGGCGGTGAGAATGTTTTCATGTGTTCCTAGTTCATCAAAGAGTTGTTCGTGATGCAGGGTTAAAAAAAAGACCTGAAAGCTTAATTCAAAATAGGCAACATTGAGCTATTCCTGTGAAATTAATTCATGTTTGAAACTAGTTAAACGGTGTAGCAGTAGCGGTCATCCCGCCGAATTCCTAGTAAATATTTTTTATTGTATTAACGTCCACATAGGCACGGTTAATAAAAAAAAGTCGTTAACCGAATCATTGGATGGAGTACTCCAAGCGTGCTGTTTTGCTGACACTGTATAGTTCTATGCTAGGTTTGCGAATTATTACTTATTGTATGCGCTTGAACCAGTAATCAGGCTAAATGTGTTCGCGAGTCCCATGTCCTAAATACACGAAGCAAAACTAGATATTTTTAGAGTCCGCCATGCCAGAATCCTTGACCCTGAGTTGCTTAATTTCGGAATTCTTCACAACCTTGACTCGTAGATCGTAGGACGGTAGTAACATTTCATGGTTTTGACGTGACGTGTGATCGATATACTCGTATTATAATTTGATCATTTAGTGCAGCGTAGGCAATCACCATCGTTATCAAACTAAAAAAGGCTGCCAGGTTCATTTTTATCATACTACACGGCAGTATATAGCTGTTACCTGACCCACCCTAGGTGGGATGGTGGGGTCTCGATGGGTCAGGTAACAGCTATAACCCACTGTACCTAACTTGTAATGTGTAGTCTTACTTAGTGTTAGTGTAGGATTGAAGATTGCAAATTAGAATCGAATACCTAGGTATATAGAAATAGGTTATTATCTCGATTCATAAAAAATGGACAAGAGCTTATTGTTTTTTACTTTCGTTATTACTTTTTTTATTCGAACCTTAGGAAGACTCTATCCTACCGGGTCCACTTTTGATTCAGTTGACCAGATACTTTACCCATCTAAGCTACCTGAAGTCTCCACCTGCAATATAAAATTACTCTTCCGTAGATATTAGGTATTATTCATCTTATAGACTTCGGAAACTAATAGAAATCCAAGAAAAATTAACTCTGAGTTGACGTTAAATAGTTCATACTCGAACCAATAATATTCCTACATATAAACCAACCCTTGTTGGATCCGAACATAAGTGGACAACGTAGAGCGTTGTGAACATAATGTAGTAGTGAAATACAACATCACATTGTTCCGTCACCTGCGCACGTCACCCTGCGCAAGCGCAACACTTCTTATTATCTCTGCGCTCATCATGCTTTTGTTTCAGATGGGGTAGGTAAGGTTCTTTGCGTCGACAGAAAAATGATTTGTAGAATAGATACATAGAAGTGTAAATCTTACTGTACGGCATTTGGCATGCCTTTTCCTATTAGGAATTTATTATTTTCTTTAGATACAGGCTATATGCAATTCAAATCTGGCACGATGATGCCTCTACTGTTTCCTAGAGAGTAGATGTAGCTACGGTTTACTACCTTAAAGGATTTGCTACACAGTACTGATGTAAATTAAGTATTTAGACGTCGTTGGTGGACTACGGCGCCTATTCGTCTCATTCTTGTACTTGTACTGTACTTTAACTCTCGAAATTTTTTGTCAGTTCATTGAATACGTAATAAACTTTTGAAATCGACATAGAATAGTCAAAATCAGTCCCCTGACATAATTTTGTCATCATATCATCTCTTCCCTAGTCATTAACTTGACACTTTACATAAGATGACAAGATTATTTCGTGCCATGCATGTCAGCCTAGCATTTTGAAATTATTTCTTTGTCAAATAAATATTCGTAAATGTGTTGTCAAATGCACCTGTGCGCGTTTATATCTGTAGTCAGTGCACTCTTGCGCATTGTCTTCGATATTGAGTGATTTAGTACATTAATATGATATAGGAGAGTCGTGTTCAGTCGTATGTATGACGAATGTATGTTTGGATTATGAAGGGCTTTTGACATCGTTTAAATGTCATTTATGTTTTTAAATATTCGTTGAATCCTCACTGACTGCCTGAACTGCCTCAATAGTCTAGTGGTCGTAAGCGCGACTGCTATGCTAGAGGTCGTGGGTTTTATTCCCAGCTCGAGCAGTGTTATTGGGTTTTTCTATGTTATTCTCAGTAGCAGCTCGAAGTCTGGATTTGTGCCCCGTTAATAGCAACAGACTCGCGCTATTAGGTACATGTGACGTAAACATACCAGCGAAGTGTGGGTGTACATTAGTACCTACACTTCTTAACCCTTCGGGGTATACAGGCGTGACAGTGCTTATGTTATGTTATGTTGAATCTTAAATATCTTCTTTTTCGTATCCTCAAGATCCGTTACTTGTGTTTAGTTGTTGTTAATATTATAACATAACGATCACGCCTGTATTCCCCGAAGGGTTAGGCAGAGGTGTACTTAATGTACACCCACAGTTCGCCGGTATGTTTAGGTCCCATGTAATAGGGGGCGAGCCTATTGCCGTTCACCGGGCACAAATCCAGACTCCGAGCTGCTACTAAGAATTTCATAGAAAAACCCAATAACACTTTGCTCGACCTGGGGATCGAACCCAAGACCTCTAGCGTAGCAGTCGTGACTGGGACCACTAGACTAACGCGGCAGTTAATATTACCTGCCTACTATAAGGCCTTTAGCACTATACAATTCTACTGCATCAATTGTCTAGCAATCACCACATCAGTATCCGGTCAGTGATGATAAACTCTCCACTAATTATGTAAAATCCTGAATGTTACCGGCTAACCGTGGGTGTATATGGGTGTAGAGCTGTAGACGGTTACGATCACAACTGTATTCATGTTGTGGTAGGGCCACGCCGTTCGCAGCATGAATGGGCCGGCTTGACCGGGGAAGTACCACACTCTCGCAGAAGACCGACGTCCGAGTAGTAGCGTTTCGTTACTGCGCTTCGTTCGGTGAGCGAGAGGGCCGGAGGCCCAATGCCTCCCCCAATC
Organism: Subacronicta megacephala; assembly: GCA_958496365.1. Lineage (NCBI taxonomy): Eukaryota > Metazoa > Arthropoda > Insecta > Lepidoptera > Noctuidae > Subacronicta > Subacronicta megacephala. The sequence goes on from OY292528.1 coordinate 7,718,980, forward strand.
CCCTTCCTTCTCCTTTTCTCCTTCCCCTCCCTTTCCCTAAATAGGCTCGGCAACGCATCTGCAACTCCTTTGGTTTTGCAGATGCCCATGGGCGGCGATGACGACTTACCATCAGGTAGCTCGCCTGCTCGTTTGCCGAGTTATCCCATAAAAAAAAAATAACTGTGACGGTAAATGTTAAATTATATATATATATTTTTAACTTACTATTACTAGGTACGGATATAACGAACACATCTCAGCAGCTCTTATTAAACTAATAGAATTATACTACAATGTCTTCATATAAAATGCTATAGCCGAGACTGTGTTTTATATTACTGCATCATACAGGCATTGCCAATTGTTTTTACTGACAACACTACACTACATTCATATTATGGCACGCTTTGCAAAAGATATTGTTTGTCATGTTACTAATGTACTTAGTTCCGTGAGGTTGTTAGTTCATAACTTGTATTCCCCGAAGGGTTAGGAAGAGGTGTTCTAATGTACACCCACTTACGGGTATATTTAGTCCCATATCATTGGAGGCGAGTGTATTCCCATTAACCGGGCACAAATCTAGACTCCGAGCTGCTACGGAGAATTTCATAGAAAATCTCAATAACACTTCGATCGACCTGGGAATCGAACCCAGTACCTCTAGCGTAACATTCGCGCTTGGGACCTCTAGAGTAACGAGGCAGTTGTGAGTATTTTACAAGTTACCCTGTAACCTGCATAAGTATAATATAAGATGTCTCCATATGACCATGTTGTCCCCACAAGTCGCGTCCACTCGTCGCTTCACCCACAGCCCGAAGTTCATTTTATAGCGTCGATAAGTGAGCAAGGGCGGTAATTACCGCTAATGGTTTCGATTGCTTGTGACAAATGGACAAACAGATGCGCCCGCGAATCTCGTGTAGGTACCGCATATATTAAAACATTCAAGTTTCGAATAAGTTTTTAAAAAGGAGTTTTGATTATTTGGGTTTGAAGATACTTCTTGTGATTTTCTAAATAAAAATGTAGATACATTCTATACCTACATATTCGATTATACAATTAAATAAATACGTCTAATGTTTTTTAAGTGCGACTGCTGAGCGAGTGGTCTTCACATTCGCGAAAGTATCAGAAACCAGTAAGTGGTCTTCAGTTTCATTTTCTGATCGAGCAGTGTTATTGAGTTTTTTCTACACCTTAATATCTCATTGGCACGTCATCTACGTCAGGGGAAGCTCACCCCCTATTACATGGGACCTAAATATATGGGTAAACTAATGGGTACCTATATAGCAGTACACTTCTACCTCTCTCTCATTCAATACAGGCGTAATTATATGTTGTTGTGGTTATGTATGATTATAATTCTAATGAGTTTAAGGGGAATCATTTCCTTTGTTAACTATTAACATTTAACCTAGTTTTGGGTTAGATAACAGGAATTATATCATCGACCTATTTATTTTTCCGATGATGGGCATGGGTCTTTTTTTTAAATGAGAGACTGGTGATGTTATTCATATACTTCAAGAGTTCTACCTACATGTACAATATCTTAAAATACAAACCAAATATTCATAAGAGTAGTAGTTATTTGAATACAAATTGAAAGAAATTAATTATTAAAGCTTCTGATTTAATTATAAGTAATATTAATATTGAACTTAAAAATAATCATGAAAATGTTATATTATACATAATTATGGAGGTATTGAGCAGGTTATGTAAAAGTATACAATAAATAATTTCTTATTTATAGTAAGTATATTGAATTGCTACTACATTTACACACAGACAACTTGGTTGGTGCTGTGATAATGATCGGCGGATGCACTAAGGTACGGGTTATGGGGTCCATTCCCGCACAGAGCAAACATAACAAATTAAGTACTTGTGTTAGTAGCTTATTGTAGGTACTCAATTATTTTTGAGGTAGTATTCTGTCACCGAGTTTGTCTGGGTATGTAGTGTATACCAACGCATTGCCTACCATTCTTCTATTACGTAATCATCATCAACCCATTACATTGTCCCACTGCTGGGCACGGGTCTCCTCTCAGTACAAGAGGGATTAGGCTATAGTCCACCACGCTAGCCTACTGCGGGTTGGCAGACTTCACACGCCGTCAAGAAAATCTATCAGGCATGCAGGTTTCCTCACGATGTTTTCCTTCACCGTTTAAGCGTGTGATAATTAATTATTAATACGCACATAACATCGAAAAGACAGAGGTACGTGCCTTGGATTCGAACTCGAGACCTTTGACTTGGCAGTCCAATGGTCATATAACTAGGCTATCACTGCACATTATATTCTATTACGTAATAATGTGCAAATATTATTGTGTTACGGTTTAAAGCCAGTAAAAGTACAAGTATCTGAATGACTAGCTTCGTTAGGCTAGTGGTCCCAATCGCGACTGCCATGCTAGAGGTCTTGGTTTCGATACCCTGGTCGAGCAATGTGTTATTGGGTTTTTCTATGAAATTCTCAGTAGCAGCTCGGAATCCGGATTTGTGCATGGTGAAATGTACATTAAGTACACCTGTGCCTAATCCTTCGGGAAATACAGGCGCGATGGTGTGTATGTATATGTATGTATGTTAACATACAAGTAAAGAGGCATAACAATTTGGCCACAACTCTGCTATTTTATTGTGTCAAACTCGTCATTAAAAAATGATTTCAGAATTGTTGATTTTTGACAGTTTTGCCTAAGGAATTTGTTAGATCTTTTGATATATAGGGCCATTGGACGACCATTATGATACAATTGATAATAGCAGACTTCTGTCCCAGATGTCTTAAAATTAAAATCACTATCAAAGATATACGCTGCGGTTGCGATGCTTAGCACCAAGAGGCCTATGTGCTTATCGTTTATCTTAATTAATACATAGGTACATAAATACTTATAATAATTGCTTCACTAGTGTAGTAGAGGTCTTAAGCGACTACTACGCTAAATGTCTTGGGATCGATTCCTAAGTCGAGCAGTCTTATTGGATATGTGCCCGCGAATGGCAATAGGCTCGCCCCCTATTACATGAGACCCACGCATACCGGCGAACTGTGGGTGTACTTACACCTCTGCCTAATAGCCCATAGGGGAATACAGGCGTGATGGTATGATATGTTATGAAATATATTATAATCATCGTGGGAAACCTGCATGCCTGAGAAACTTTCTTGACGGCGTGTGAAATCTGCCAACCCGCAGTAGGCTAGCGTGGTGGACTATAGCCTAATCCCTCTCGTTCTGACCGGAGACCCGTGCCCAGCAGTGGGACAATGTAATGGGTTGATGATGATGATGATGATGATGTTGATGGTAAGTGATTAACAAGCCTCGGGACTTATGTTCGACTACCTGTAATAATTGTAATAATCATCCTACCTCATGTTGAAGCTTTACCCACAATGCAAAAAGTAGGTATTACATTAAGTGCCATAAACACACGCCAGCACCTTGCACTCTGGCATTTTAACTAAAAACCACATCAACCAACAAGCACTTAAGAATAAAATTTTAATATAAAACGTATCAAAACGCAGCGCCTTCGAATCCCGGAATCCGGGGTGTTTACGTTTTGTTTCTTTTGTAAGAGATGTGGTTGTTCGAACTCAATATGTGGTTGCTCATTTAGTGGCCGGGATTAACAATAAAAACGAAATTTGATCATTGCGACGAAGCTACAGTGATCCGTTAAGGAGAAGTCTGTTACTTGAGTTTATTTGGAAAAGAGATCAGAGAATATGAACTATCAATTTATTCGCTACTTATAAGTCGCAAAATCCCTCTCTTTTAGTTTCCTTTTGGCATTTTTGGTGTTTTATTCTTTTCTTCTTCCAAGCTAGCCGATTTTCAGATGGAATAGACAAAAATACATAAGTTATAAAAATTATGAATGAATGTAGATGAAGCGAAAGTAGTGTGCCAGGATCGTAGCAAGTGGAAATCTATAGTCTCTGCCTACCCCCATGGGAGACAGGCGTGACAATATGTATGTATGTATGTATAATAATTATGATTTGTGTTTTATCTTCACACTTTAAACTAAAAATTTATATCAGATTAGATCGTGAAAAAAAACATAGCATGTTCCAAAATAATTATACATTAAAACAGCAAAGTAGGTAAGCAGGAACATTCAAAGAATATTAGGTTACTACATAAATAGAAAATGAAAACATTTTATGCCTCAATATTAAAACAAGCAAGGTAGTTTTTTAAAGTAATAAAATTACAGTACTTACAAAGGAATTCCTAACAAGCTTACTTTGGCAGTAAAAACGTTATAAAACCAGCATCTTGCCCTTAACTGAACATTTGCCGCGTTATCAGATCATCGTCCGGCCTGTCCAGTGTAAATAAATCCAATACTTTACTGCCCAGCCATTGTTATTCTCATTAACCCTTTGTCTCATTAGACCCCCGACTTCATATTCTACGTTATTTTTGTAACCGATGACAGCTCAGATTAGATTCTTTTTTGTTTTTCTTTATTCGAAAACTTTTGTCCACCATCATAATTTTTGTTTTTTTTTTGTCGTATAAAATTTCAACCAGTCTTATAATGTTATATTGTATATGACTTTTTTTTCATACTCATTTTATATATATTTCAGAATACAATGTTGTAAAGCCTAAATTTTATTGTTGAATTGTTGAGTGCGTTAACAACGGTCAGCCTACAGTTAGGTTTTAATTATAAAATGTAAATTAGCGAATGAAATGAACTGTTTCATTTTAAAGCATTTTCCATTCATTTGTTTAACATTAATTAAAACAAATGAGGTGATCTTTAAAATCAATTAGTTGGCATTAAGAGTAAATAAAAAATGCGTTCCGATATCGGTGTATTTTTTACAAAATAACATTAATTTGGTTACATAATATATTAATGCTTGCGGTTTATTATGGGTAAGTCAGAGAAGCAAAACAAACAAAGCCTTAATTATTTTGCTACTCCTCGTAGCAAAATAATTAAATAATAATTAGGTACGATTATATTATAAGTTTGATCAAACTAAATTACAATATTCTTAGCAGTTGCTAAACTTTAATTCCAACCAAATGCGTATAACTTGAATAGACCTGTTTTAATAAAAACCACGTCAATATATAAAAAAAAACAAATACCTACAGTCAAATCGACAGTACCTACCAATTTTGGAAATTAATTAAAAAGGATAACAATGTCTTAAAACCCGAACATCAACATACGAAACTTTATTGAAACGTAACAAAAGATTAGATAGGGCTAACTTAAAGGTCGTTCACACTTATCCTTTGTCGCTGGGTCCGGCGATCCGTCAGCGTACAGATATGGATGTCATGTGTTTTATACAAGGTTGCCGCTACGCTTTAATTGATTAAAGTTCGTTGTAAAAACTGTAGAGCTGCTTTATTATAATTATTTTATATACAATCAGTATAGCAACATTAGTTGTCCCAAGCGCGCGTGCTATAGCAGTCGCGCTTGGGACGTATACGCTATACGCAGACGCTATAGATCCAGCCAGTATTGGGTTTTTATAAGAAGTTTGCTAGTACCAGCTGGGAGTTTGGATTTGTGCCCGGTCAATGGTAATGTGTCGTCCCATATTACATGAGACCTTAACATGGTGTACATTAATACACCTCTGTCTTACTTTTCGGGGTATACAGGCGTGATGGTATGTTAAAGTAAAATGGGGTCAATAGAAATCGCGGGGTGTATAGAAACAAATCTGAGAATTTGATTTTGGTCGTTCTATTTGCTCTATAGTCTGTTAGGGGTGTAGTGGGGTATATATGGGATTAGCCAGTCGACCCATCCTTGGGTAGCAATCCTAAATAATTATTCCACAACCTCACCGGTGGCTCCAAGTAGTTGGTATGCACCCAACGGCCACACCCCGATAAATCACGTCGACTCGTGGGCTAAACCCGGTGAGGGGACGTAAGGCTTCGCCTAACGTTTCGGATACCTCCCGAATTGTGCATGAAGTCTAGCTCGGTAGTGATGGCAGGCTACGCTGGTAAGCAACGAACCCTGGTGGATCTGGCGAGCTAGCAAGGCAATGTTGATGGCCAAGGGCGGCAGTCGAGGTTAGAAGTGACTGTCGGCCAGATACTGCAGCCGAACCCCCCGCCAATCGTAGCGGTTTCCGTTCCATTGGATTACGGGGGATTAGGAAGAGAGAGGGTATCTGCGGTTGCGCGCCCGCTTATACACTATAAAATATTCCTGCGTAGATGACTGCTTTCGGATATAGGACTCTGAATGACGGAAAGTCCCGTGGCGATAGGTTGAGGTAGAGAGGTCCGGTTTGATGCAGACTGGGTTTTGTCTGAGACCTGCACGCGGGCGGCTTCAGGGGTGTTCCTAGAACGCCGTGGTCGCTTTATCCCTGATCTGGGGAGACAGGGAGGATTCGGCAGCACCTGGAGCGACAGAGCAGCCCTATTTAGGGAAGCACTGCTCTCCCCGCTCAGCCAGGGAGGGGGCTAGAAAAGGTGCCCTAAAAATTGCTCACCCCATTCTTAAGGATGGTAGCAACCGCGGCTGCCTCCACATCGACAAATTCGCGGTCGACGCTACAGAAAAAACGAAAGAACACATAAAACCTCTGACTTGACGTTTGGCGCGTGGAATGTGCGTACACTCCTTGATCGCGAAAGCAATGCCTGTCCCGAGCGAAAAACCGCCGTCGTTGCCAGGGAGCTTCATCGCTATGACGTAGATGTGGCTGCTCTCAGTTAAACACACCTAGCTGATGAAGGGGAGTTGGTAGAACACGGTGGTGGGTACACTTTCTTTTGGAAAGGACTTGCTGCCTCTCAACCGCGACGTTCGGGTGTTGTATTTGCGATCAGGAATAAGGTTATCAAACAGCTCCAAGAGTGTCCGGTTCACATCTCGGATCGCATTACCACATTGCGCCTACATCTGGATGATGATAATTATCTTAATGTCATCAGTGTCTATGCTCCCACGATAGACAAGCCTGATGACATTAAAGATCAGTTTTATGAGGAACTCTCAAAGCAAATTGAAAGCGTAAAGCCTAGAGAACGGATTCTTCTGTTGGGCGACTTCAATGCCAGAGTCGGACGTGACTACGATGCTTGGCCAGGTGTCTTGGGTAGGCACGGAGTCGGTAGCATGAACAGTAACGGACAGTTGCTGCTCACCTTGTGTGCCCAGTACCATCTCGCAATATCCAGCACCATGTTCAGGCTTCCAGCCAAATACAAAAATACGTGGATGCATCCTCGATCCATCCTCTCCAGATACTATTAAAGAGTATTTTCAACAGTTAAATAATTCTATTAGTGATGTTCCGATCGAAAATATTGTCAACTAAGATGAAACGAATTTGGCTGATGATCCCGGCAGAAAAAAGATCATCACTAAGAGAGGAACAAAATACCCTGAAAGGGTGATGAATTCTTCAAAAGCTGCAGTATCAATTATGATGGCGTGTACGGCTGCAGGAGAAATCTTACCCCCTTATGTAGTTTATAAGGCTCAGAACTTATTCGATACTTGGATAAAATCTGGCCCAAAAGGAGCCCGTTACAATAGAAGTCAATCTGGCTGGTTTGATTCTAACATTTTTGAGGATTGGGTAACCAGTATGATAATTCCGTTTTTTGAAAATAAACCCGGTAAAAAATGTTTGATAGGTGATAACTTATCATCCCACCTATCAATTGATTTAATAAGAAAATGCTATGAAAAGGATATACATTTTATTTTCTTACCAGCCAATTCCACGCATATTACGCAACCACTGGATGTTGCGTTCTTCAGGCCGATGAAAATAGCATGGAGAAACATAATTTTACAGTGGAAGAAAGTTGATGGTCGAAATCAATCTTCGATACCGAAAGGTTGCTTTCCCAAATTACTAAATAAATTAATGGAAAACTTAAACGAAAATGGTTCAGCGAATGTCATTTCTGGCTTCAGAAAAACAGGGATAAATCCCTTTGATCCCTCAGCGGTTTTAAAAAAATTGCCTGATGCCAATCAAGCTGAACAGCCCGAAATCGTGGATGAGACAGTGTTGGAGTACTTAAAAGAAATGAGATACGGGACGAATAATATAGTCAAACCCAAAAGAAAGAAAAAGCTCCAGGTTCAGGCAGGAAAAAGTGTGCTACTTTCGAGCGATGAAGACTATATTGAGACGACTGACCCAGAATACATACCTTGTTTAGTCCCAAAAGAAAAAAAACAGCAGAGAAATGAAAAAATATTGGATGGAGTCACTAAAGGGAAGGGCAAAGGAAAAAAGATATCTAATATAAAAAGCGATTGCAAAGAAAATGATCCACATAAACATGAAAATCAGCTTGATCATACAGTTCCAAGTTGTTCGTACAACATCAGTCCTTACAATGTAAACAATATGCCTGTTATTTTTGAAGACGATCTGGATGTCATCGGGCAAACTGAAATCATTGTTGAAAATGAGGAGAATCCACCAGTTCCAAAAGAAAAGAAGAGACAGAAAAATGAAAAAAATACGGATAGAGTAAGTAATAAAGGGAAGGGTAAAGGAAAAAAAACGAACACTGATATTAAAACCGATTGCAAAGAAAATAATCCACCTAAACAAGAAAATCAGCTTGATCATACAGTTGCAAGTTGTTCGTACAACATCAGTCCTTACGACGCAAATAATATGCCTGTTATTTTTGAAGACGACCTGGATGTCTTGGGGCAAATTGAAACCATTGTAAGGAACAATGAAAATGAGAATAATCCGAAAAAAGTTTAAATTATTTCTGATGTCGTAGTAAGCGATGCTGAAATAAAAAGGCTCTTAAATAAAGCTGAACCAAAAAGCAAATCCAGGCGGCCTAGTTATTACAAGAATGACGCGGAAATTATAAAAGATTTGATGGAGTTAGATTAGAATCTAACTCCATCAAATCTTATAAAATAGATAGTAGTAAAAGGTTTTAAACTAAAATGGTTATAAGGATTTAAAATGGGATATTTTTCATGTCAATTATTGCTTTTGAGTTTCTGTTATTTCGGCGCTGATGCAAGTGCCATGATCACGTTCGAACTAGTACATAGTTCTTCCGTTATCATGGCACTTGGATAAACATGATAAATAGGTATCCTGTTTTGCATCTATTTATGTTTTTTGAATTTTATTAATAGGAACTGTGTCCATAGGTATGCAGGTACCAAATTTTATAATTAATAGTTATTTTTGATCTCAAATAGGGACTGATTGCATTAAACCTAAGATTGTTTGCCAAATATATTATAGTTAAAGCATTTAATTGTTTATGTTAGAATTTGGATTTACTTTTTTATATAACTATAAGGTAAATTATACAGATAATAAAGATATACTTATAACCCTTTGTAATGTTGCTAACGCTAGATATTATACCTATAAGATTATAATTACAAAAATTAAACTCTTCAATTATTGTTGATAGTTGTTTACTGAAAAACAAATACTTACATAGGTATAATAAAAGTTGATTTTGACAACCCTAACGTTTTTTCTCTATTCACCCCTCTGTCGTATCTTTTGACCCCAGTTTCAAGGTAAATAGAAACCGCCTACTTTTTCCTATTTAACAAATAATTCTCAAATTTATGCATAATTAAAGAATTACCATTTGGTAAATTAAAACGAGACTCGCCATTCGACAATTCTTTAATAACAGCTTTCATACAAAATATGTAAGAAAATCAGTGTAGAAGTTGAAAGTTGTGTCTATTCACCCCATTTACGGTTTTTAAGATAAAAATATTAAAAGTAACATTTTATCCATAAGTATGAAACCTGAAGTAATTTAGGTACTGTTTTGTTTTTGTACATTCTTGATTAACTTTATAATATGTTATTAAACATACTTAACTATATTTATAATCGATGTCTCTTTTAAATATTTTATTTACGCTTTTTGAGTAATGTGAAATCATTATTCTTTAACTTCTTAAAAATTCTGCGTTATTTAAAACCAACGTATACCGTTCAGTTGTGTTTAGAGCAAAAAAATAATACTGCATTGTCGTCGAGTCGACTCCATTACATTTATGTGCGACGACAAAGTTTGACAATGGCCGCGGCAAGCTTAAAGGGCTGACGAACAGGTGTAGTCGCGCGACCGCGGCTCTCTCGCGTCCTGCCGTGTATGCTATGCAAGAGATAGGAGGATGCTGATTACTTACTATCTACTATATACTAAGTTATTTTTACACTTATCCGAAGTTTTATCCTAGATACTGAGCAAGATTGGAAAGAAAAGAGCTTATTTGCGGTTGAAGTTAGAGATGTGTTTGCAAATTGCTAATTACTTAAATGTACAAACGAGATGATCTTCAATTTCTTTACCTTTTTTTCTACTTGTAGATACTATTTAGCATGTCATTTAAATAGAAAATAAAATAGGCAGAGGCTCGGAGGTATTCCTATATGTTAAGAATGGTCACTCATCTACAGATTGACCGCGGAAGGCGCAACTTAATCTTGCAGTGTAGTACTTAGTAGAGATCCTTAGTGGTATAGGTACCTATATTATAATTACTACACCTATCTATTATTATATTGTTATAATATTATATTGTTGCCTCGTTAGTCTAATGGTCCCAATCGCGACTGCTACGCTAGAGGTCTTGGGTTCGATACCCAGGTCTAGCAAAAGTGTTATTGGGTTTTTCTATGAAATTCTCAGTAGCAGCTCGGAGTCTGGATTTGTGCCCGGTGAATGGCAATAGGCTCGCCCCCTATTACATGTGCGACGGACTGTGGGTGTACATTAAGTACACCTCTGCCTAACCCTTCGGGGAATACAGGCGTGACGGTATGTATTATATTGTTACCAATCTTCAAATGTATGAATGTCTTAACTACGAAAGAGGCAACATCTACTTAATTGAAATTAGGATCTGGCGAAACAAATGCCAAAGACCGGGATGATGGAACGGTGGACGGCAATAGGCTGATATCATGATGATGATGAAACAAATGAACACCACAAAAAAATAAAGAAAAAAACATCAAACATGTTTTTCTTACCTATTTTTTAAATCACGATTATTTAAACTGAAAAGCAGTCTCAACAAGCAATCTTAAGCTTAACATTAAGTTGTATTCAATAGTTTTTTTTTTCGGTAGACCTCTGCAATGCTTACAGTCTGTAATCGGACGGCTTTTAGTGTTTTACTGAACAATTGAGAACTGAGATACGCTAAGTGAGTGTACCCAGGACACTCCTTAATGGGACTGGTAGCAGATATGGGTTCAATAAAGGCCACCATAGACCGAAAACTGATGTAAGTAACTATGCTAAAAGGGTACAGCTATGGCAGAATGCTTTACCTATATTTAAAAAAAAACTGTATTTTATATATCTCCTCATTAATCCAGTGGTTCTAAGCCTACGCTAGAGATCTTGCTTTCGATTCCGGTCGAGCCAAGTGTCATTGGGTTTATCTATAAAATTCTCAGTACTTAGCAGCTCGGGGTTCGGACACGTGCCCGGTGAATGGCAATAGGCTCCCCCCCATTTCATGGGACCTAATCATACAGGCGAACTGTGGGTGTATTAAAAACACCACTGCCTAACCCCTTAGGGAAAAGAGGCACGATGTACCTATGTATGTGATAGATTTAAGAAACAAAATTTTTACTTTCGCCATATTAAGATAAATTATTCTGTGTTTTCTCTACATATATGTATGTCTATAAAGATAAGCACACATAAAAATTGCTGAATACGGGCATTAAATAGAAAATATTAAAACCTTCTTTCTAAATTAAATCTATTATGTTCGTTAAAATTCAAAATCGCCATCCCTCACAACTTGGCCCAAGCCCTTATCGATGCGGCTTTTCAGTTAAATGCTTACACGGGGCAATAGTGCCAATTTGTTGCATATTATCTACAACCAGAGGACAGATAAACTGACAGATTGGCATGTACTTAGTGCGATGTGGGCGGCTGGGAAAAATGCTACTTACAAAATGAACATAATTGCACACTATTCATGTTCCATCGGACGGTCTGTTGACTCAAAACTGATAGACATAAGCCAATTATATTCTTCCGATTCTATGAATATCTATTAAATATATCTGAAGATTTGTGCACAAATTGTGTTTATAATTGACAAACAGATATTGCAACTAAACCAGCAAAATGTCGTCCAAAATTAGTCGTCATTTTCTCGGTTAAATGATTTAGTAACGCAGTTGCAGCGCCTCAGAGGTTGCAGTTCAAGCCACAGTCTACTCTGCAATATCTGCAGAATGGGCTTTAAAGGATACACTCTGGCCAGCGAGGGACACATAGCCCACATTGGTCAAAATGAGCTTAACGGTAGCCGGTCTACTTTCGCATGGAATAAAGAAAGATTGAGAGATATCTAGTTTTTATGCATAGATACAAGTTACCTACCTATTTTCATTTGAAGGTATTGTCACACACTCTACACATTATAATATTGAATGTAGTTATAGGGCAATGTTCTTTTAAACACTTATAATTGCATAAAACTGTAGCGACGTTATAAGATGTTTTTGTTTTTATAAGACCATTACTGATAATATAAAACATTTATCAAAATTGCGCATGGAAGGTTCAGGTGCCAGGTAATCACCATAAATATTGCTTAATTCATTACTTTATTACTTGACACGGCTGTAAACTACAATTATGTATAAAACGATATAATTTTCAATACATAATGCAAGTAGTTAATCTTTGAGGGCATAAATAATGCTGAGATAAAGGTCAGAATGTACTGTCTCATCTGAAATTAAACTTTATAGTCATACTAAATAGGTCTGTATTTAGGAATCTTTCTCACCAGGTGTTATGAACATCATCCTACTCTGATCATTTATCTAAAACCCAAAAAACCACCAAACAACCCTGGCACATAAGTATATGCCATAATTATGTTGATAATTAATCGACTTTTAGTATTTACCTAAATGAAAAAATAAAACATAAGTTATGAAAAATTATCCACGTAAGTAGGTACGGTCAGCAACGAAAGTTGCTGAACACCGCCAAGTTTTGAAAACAACACAGCACCAATACTTTTCCATAGATTCACTTAGGAAAAAAAAGATGGTCCAGTATGTAGAAACACATACTACTTACCACGTCTCGGGTCAGTAAGTTTTGGATAATATGTTTAAGCATTTTGAAGATTTCATCGTGTTCAGCAACTTTCATTGCTGACTGTACCTATTCGAATGTTAAAATTAAGTAGGTACTTACATTAAATTCCTGGAATATAACAATTACCTTTACACAATAAAATATTATAATAACGTTCATTTAAATTTAAGGCAGCAAACGGTTATTTTTAAATGCGACAATAAAACGACACGAGATGAAGTTTTCAGATTTTGATGTTACGATTTTACAACGTTGTAAAGTGTCGTGAAGTTAGCACTCGGGATTCGTATTGTGTATTTCCACAAAATTTAAAATGTGTTCTTTAAAATTATGAATCACCAAATAAGTTTAGGTACAATCTTCATCTTTATACGGCACCGCACGCGCCTGTGAGAAAGATTCTCTTTAACTAACAACTCTCTAGTATGTATGTATTTATCATAGCGCGTAATTTCAGGTATGGACACATTTAGACAAAATTAGTGCAACGTTTTGCGCTGCACAAGTGTGCGAGTGTGTATCTATTAATTTATCACTCAAACTTAATAAGCTGGAGCAAAACGTGATATGGAAACCTGCATGCTTGAGAGATTTTAGCAGCAAGCTATCGTGAATTGTATCCTAACCCCTCTCAGCCTGAGGCTAAATGGATTGATGATAACGATTTGGGAAAAACCTGGTCACTTGATTGAGGCGGTCACTCAGAGCAACCCTGGGAGAACTATGCAATATTGGCAGAATTGACATACTGCATTATCTGTCCTAGGCAACGGACGAATAGCGATACCTACCTTTGTGGCTAGAAATAAAGTTTATTTTTGTTACCAGCCCAATCACAATAGGTACATTTTGAAATTCCATTTCCAAAACATAAGTGCACTACACTATGGCAAAACTCCCGATCGATACTGTCTAGTTCAGGAGGTCGTAATTGTGATATGGACCGTGAGAATATTCAATTAAGCGGGCGAACTTAATTGCAACTTGATAAAGTTAAGTTGGCTCTAAGTGAACTATCTTCCGAACTAAGTTAACTGACCATTATCTTTGCCTTTGTGCTTCGTAGCTCCGTGCTCACCTAATTGGGGGTAGTTGGATGTTAGAAACAAGAGGATGGGACTCGTCTATGAATTTCTATTTTCAAAATCCATCCACTATTTCTATTCAACAACTTTACCGCACTAGGTCTCGTTGTGAACTTAAAATGAAAGAGGTTACTGATTTTGAGTTCGAATATGGACTTGAATTTGAGTCATGGTTGGCCGTAATATCCGAATTCCAGATATATGTAGTCACTGGTTTTCAGAGAATAGCACAATTAGGACGGGCTTTGATCACAGTTGGACGTAAATGTAATGAAAAATTGATTCAACCTTTTCATGATTATCAACTCAGACAAAAGTGCATAATTGGTATATTCAATAAATGTTAGAGTTGTGTTACAGATCACTAAATAACATACCATACCATTCCTGTATTCCCTGAAGAGTTAGGTAGAGATGTACCTACTAATGTACACCCACACTTCGGTATATTTAAGTTCCATGGAATAGGGCGCGATCTTATTGCCATTAACCGGGCACACATGCAGAAAAACTCAATAACACTTTTGTCGACTTGGGAATCGAAACCAGGACCTCTAGCGTAGCAGTCGCGCTTGGGACCACTAGTCTAATGAGGCAGTCACACATTATCATCATGTTACAGATCATTGTTCTTAATATCACCATTTACCTGCTTTATGGAATTTATAAATTCTTCTTTCTTCTTTCCAAGATACCATTCGTTAGGTTTTCTAGGAATATCCACGCTAGTATCGTCGGGACCACGTCCGGTGCCGTCCGGCTCTAATCGAGTTATTGTGAGCGGCACAATGCCGCAATCAGCCGCAGCCGCAGCGGCAACTGCAGGTGCCGTATTGTCGTGAATATGTGTGTAACGTAAAGGGTAAAGAGCTGGGATTTTTAGTTGCGAAAACAAACAGAAAGAAGGAAAGTTTCCGGGAGAAGCTAGTAGTGGAGAAAGAGGAGATGAAAAATAAGGAAAGATGTGTAAAATTAGTTGAAATGTTTGAAGCTATGGATTCCGTTAGAAATTGATACAAATTTCATCAAAAAAGTTCACGAGGACGAAGAGACGATTTTGCAAAAATATATACGAATGTAACCTTCAATTTAGTTTTCCAATGGTTATGTTTAAGGCGAATCCGTAAGTGTATTTAAGTACTTATTATAAAATTATATGGACTTTTTAATTTACGGTAATCATAAAACATTTCATTGTCTAAATAAACACCGAGTGTTGCCACACTTTTTCAATAAAATAACGTAAAAGGAACTGAAACCTTTCATTCGACGACAAAATAAATACGATAACAAAACTTCCTTTATTTTATTACTCACATTAAATTTCAAATTGATTCATGAGCTCCGCGGCAATAAGTAAGAAATATAACGACTTCATATTATTGCCAGCTCAAAAAATCAATTTGAGGCGAAATTCATAACTTGCAACATTGTTTTAATTGCAAAAAAGATATTCTTATAATATTTTATGTAGCGGCTGGTGGTCACCGCACGCAACAATAAAGACACAATAAAACAAACAAAAAACCGGTTGCAAAACAATGCTGGCCGCGCGGCTTTGCTTGACGTTTTTATCATTTCGTGCGGAGAACAAAAGCTGAAGGCTTCCTGTTGAAGCTGCATCACCATTCTTGTGAGGCGACTTGCGTCCGGACATACGGCCAACCAGAACGGCCAACTTTGTTGGTAACGGTCAAGCAAATTATTGTATTGCTACTATTGCCAGTGATAAAGAATTCCTCGTTAGTCTTGATTGCCTCGTAAGTCTAGTAAATAAAAAATAAAATAAAATAAAAAAAATAAAAATAATTTAATTCAGACCATCAAGTCCATATGTATGTTAGTAACAGGAAAATTTTACTTATAGCTAATGTTAGTAATTACCAGTAGGCACAAAAAATAAAATTGAACAGACCGTACCCCTGCAGTTGGCTCACCGCAACACATGCAGTTCAGTAAATCTACTGAGCAGAGCAGTGTCCAGTCTGTCGCCAAACATCCTCAGGACGCTATTTGGGCTCCCCCGTACTCGTCGCACCACTGACGCCACTTTCTTACGCATAATTGCATAAAAGTCATCTACGCTTGCGTCGGCAAACATGCCGGATGCGCTGCAATATCGAGGGAGCCGAAACATAGCCCTGAACACATTATTATATTGGATGCGCAAGGCATTGTAGGCTTTTTGTGTAAAGTTGGCCCACAGGCTGCTCGTGTAGAACGTCTGGCAGAATGCCTTGAACATTGTTATTTTAACAGGAGCACTACACCGAGCAAACCTGTGTGCCAACATATTACCACGCACCGACAATGCCCTGCGCTCCCTCTCAACGTCTAGGTCATCGCATAAATTCTCTGTTACAATATGTCCCAGATATTTAAACTGTGTAACACGGCTCAGAGGTACACCATTAAGTAATATAGGTGGTATTATAGAAATATTGTTGTTTTTATTCTTACATTTGAATAACATAAACTCACTTTTACTTACGTTGTACCTCAGGCCATGCTCCACAGCATAAACCTCACACACCTTTAACAATTGTCTGAGACCACCAATTGAGGGGCTCATCAGCACCATATCATCTGCATAACTTAAATTATTGACGCATATGTCATCAATATGGCATCCAACATGCATGCTGCTGAGCTCCTCAATCAGGTTGTTGACATACATATTAAAGAGTCGTGGCGAAGTCAACCCACCCTGTCTGACGCCACACTCCAACAAATATTCATCTGAATAAACATTTCCCCACCTAACTGCATTAAGCTGCTTGCTGTACCAGTAGGCGAGGATATTAACCAGGTCAGCCGGGGCACCTGCATTTCTTAGTTTTGTCCAAAGCTTATTATATGACACCAGATCAAAAGCTTTGGACAAATCCAAGAAGCATGCATATACTGGCGTTTGTCTTTTTGTATAATAATCAACAGTGTGTTTCAGAGACAGAATTGCACTTTCAGTTGACAACCCCTCTCTGAAACCAAACTGTGTATCCTGTAATCTTACAAAACTATCAAGTTGTCTATCCAATAATCCATCAAGCACTTTTGCAATGATAGTAGCTAACGAAATCGGTCTATAGTTATTTATGTCAGAGATATCAGCAGTACAGTTTTTTACTATTGGCACGACCACTGTTCTCATAAGATTAGATGGTAGATATGAGTGCCGTATGCAAAAAGTATAGAACATGGCTAACACCCTGTATAGGTGTACTCCCCCATGCTGCAGGTGCTCAACGCTGAGTCCCTCATGACCAGGTGACTTTCCTCTTTTCATATTTTCAATAATGTCAGCCACATCCTTACTTGAAAATCCAATAGGCTTTACTACTGGGCCACATTCAGTATCAAGCACCGACAGCAGGGGAGCTGTCACTTTAAAATGATCCTTAAAAGAATTCGCAATCATTTTAGCATCACTGTTGCCATCAATGCAAACCCAAGCTAGTGTCCCAAGCGCGACTGCTATGCTAGAGGTCCTGGGTTCGATTTCCTGGTCGAGGAAATTTTCTAAAAATTCTCTGTAGCAGCTCGGAGTGTAGATTTGTTCCCGGTTAATGGCAATAGGCTCGCCTATCCTATTACATGGGATCTAAATATACCGGCGAAGCGTGGGTGTACATTAGTACAAGTCTGTGTAACCCTTCGGGGACTACGGCGTGATGGTACGTTATGTTATGTTATCAAAAAATTCTGTGGCCTGTCCAGACTTTTTTAGGTCGTATTCCACAGACGCTAGCAGATCCTAAGTGCTGACGACCTCTGAGCAGATACACCCAAAGAACTTCGAAGAAAGATAATTGACCACTCCAATTTGTGTAGAATATAGAATAGACTCTCGAATAAAACTCCTGGCTTACTGCGCTGATCAAGATCAAGATCTAGTTAAGTTACGCCTGCCGCGACAGGTCTGTGGATCGGTACCCATTTCTGACATATCGAGACCCCTCTTTACGTCGGAAATTACGTAAAGCCGTCAGTCCTAGTTGTCATATTATCACGTATGTACATTTGTGAGTGGTAGTCAGAAGCCCAGAAAACCAGTTTTTTTTTTTTTTAATGAAAAAGCTTACTAGCAATGTGGGTCACACATTACTAGTATTCTTGTTAACCCCTCGTGCTAAGCTAAATGCTTGTGTTACGAGTGGGTTCACGTCGGTAGTGCAATGGGTGGGGTTCGAACCGGCAACCACATGATCACAAGTCTGACGCCCTAGCCATTAGGCTACCGCCGCTTCGTTAGTTTACCCTTCGAGTGTTCTCCAGAAATTGGGTCTAGGACTGATGGCAGTCGCTTCGTGTAAAATACTTAAGTACAGTCGCCAGCAGGTCAAGTTATACAAAATTGACAAATTTCTTCAAATGATTTTAAACCTTAAATTGTTGCAGATAAAGTTCAAAATCAACTGAGAAAATTTGACATTTTGTGGTAACTTGATGTGCTGGCCACCGTACCTACCTATATACAGCTGCTACTGGTTAGACTGGAAACCGGCTTCAAGATAATTGGAAAAAAGTTCGGAGGATGTTGAGGATGATTGTAGAATATAGGTACTACACTAGTTAACTAATCAATCTTTGACACAATAAGTTCATTTGCTCCTTTTTTTTATTAGTGTTTTGCGGCTATTGTATCACTGCGACCGTAATCGGTCTATTGTGATCGCCACTTAAGGAATTAAAGTTCACCGCTGAACCCTGCGGCTGCTATAAACTGCAGGATTTCCTTAGCGGTGAGCTCTCTCAATTCATCTGGGGCTAATACATGTTTCCCTTACGCTTGTGCATCAGCAGTCCGCATTCCCCCAGAAGGTGAAGTGTTAGTTCCCTAGCTACTCGTGGGACTTGCATGGAAGAAACCATTTGCTCCTTATAGATGTCGCCAGTATGTCACCCAAACTCTTGTCCCGATACATTAACGTACAATAGAGGTGGACGATCTATTCATTGGCGCCACAATGCGATCTGATCGGACGATCGCGGCCGATCGCACGTGATCGCACTTGCAACGCATTGATAATAACATCACTGTACTGTGTAATTTGAATCCAATGCTGATCGTTGAAATCCGGACGAAGTCGGAAGATTGTGAACCAATAGTTTATTGGAGCTGTAGACTATACGTTATGTGTGTAATGTGAGGGATATTATAAGGATGGCTTTGTTTCATATCAAATGGCAGATCTGATTAGAATATCATGTTTGATATTTATGTGTGAGTTGTTGGCAAGGATTGGGAATTGTATTTTAGACTGATGAAGCCATCCCTTAGGTTAAATTGCGTTTTCCAGTCAATCTCTGAAGAAATTAGCAGTAGTAGTTAGGCAGTATTTTTGTTTAAAATACTGAAATTTAGCCGCATCTTGTTAGGTACACTATCTATACGAATCCTATTTATAAACAAAACTTAAGTCTAATTGGATCATTACAAAATATACTCAGTAGGTACACAACTCGACAAGCTGATCATAATAAATTGAAATTGAATTACGCCACATAAGCAAACTAAGATTTATCGTAGCAGATCGTTAAGATAAACGCCGTTTAATCCAATATCTTTGACACTATGAAACTTGTTGCCAACTATGCTAGCAAATAAAATGGACAATACAACAAAACAATGACTTAAAGACAAATAATCGTCAGGTCTGGTATTAACGAGGAGAGTTCGAAGCATTTGTCAAAAGAATAACACAATAACTGTTATGGATAACCGATAGTTTGTTGCCTAGTTAACTCTAACGAGGACGTGGTGCAACCAACTGGACGGCTGAGGGTACATCAAGCGGAAAATGTTTATGCGAAGATTTTATTTTTTTTATTTTAAGTATCGAATGTCATTTGTCGAGTGTATTACAAGGTTAATAAATTGCGACATTAATTTAGACGTATCTACTTTATTAAGTATTTGACGGCCTGTATTTTTTCTTGTAATTTTGATTTTTTCTGCTAAGTAGAAACAATTGTAAATATTATTATGTCATGATCAAATCCATACTATTATTATAAAAGTGAAAGTAGGTAACCAATACTAAAAAATAAGGGATTATTATTTTAGGCCTAAAAACGGTTAGCTTTCCTGATATCCTGAGGAAGGACATACCTACCTACCCTACCTAGTCCAAATTTTATCTCAAAAAGATGATATAGGGCTGATAGGGATGATATAGATATTAAAAATAGGGGTCATTTAAGGCACGATTACCATGGGCAGCAGGTACTTAGTTGATAATAATTATGATATGTCTTGGCAAACGTGTCGCACTAACACCGGTTAAGTAATTTTAAGGCGTTACTCATAATGTTGAACATCATTCGGACCAACGAAACAAATTAATCATATTCACACAAAAACAAAAAAGATGTCTGTATTTTAATCACAACATTTACAAACATACCTATCCCGGTATGCCACAAGAACATCGCGCGTTTACAAATGCGACGCGACGGGGGGCCGCGACCGAAACGCGCGCATTGTTGCTCGTTACCTGCGACAAATCGCAGTCGCGACCCCGGTGTGTCGCGGCCACTAGTCAGCTAATTGTGGTGCTATGAGAAACAATGCAATTATTTAATGTGTTCAAATGATTATTCGCCAGTCGCAAATAATCGAAATTTAAATACGGTTGCTTTTTTGACAGTCGTAATTGTGAAGTTTTTGATAAAATCAGCAACTTGCGATTTTAATAATTAGTTTTGATTTTATGTTTTTACCGACATTACGTAGCATAAATTATATAGCCGTAAGCTCGCGTAAGTATTGAAAATATTACTAAAAAGATTCATTAAAATGATAATAACTGCTACTATGTATAAGCAGGACCGTGAATATTCAAACAAATTCAACATTAAAATTCAATACGCTAATAAAGCTCTAATTATGTCATTTGAATTCAACCCGAAAATATCGCGAGCGAATTCGGCGAAATAAAAAAAGTATAAAAAAATAAATTCGAAAAAGGAACGATAAGTTTTTAAAATCGCATTCCAGAAAACAATGTTCAGTGGACTGACGGGCCTCAAGGCGAATGCATTAACGAAGAACACCTTCTTTGATATTAAGTGTATTATTTTTTTACTTGGTTTTTATAGGGTTCCTTTGCGTATGCGTGAAATCAATTTGGATTAGATAATAATGGGTAACATTGTTGTTCTAATTTAAATGTTTGACACGTACAAATAATATGTAGAATACTGCTTTCACGAATTCTATTGCGTTACCGATATTGTTGTGAAATCCCAACGTTTTGGATCTCTAACGACATCCACAATCACAGGTAGTCTTTTCTGGGCTTATCATCGTAAATTACACCCTAATTCCTCCAATTATCAATTTTACCCCATTTACGTAAAAAATGGTCTAAAATTATAAATCTCACTAAGAATATTTTCATTGTGAAAAGTGAATTTAATTGTTCTGTCTGCTACCTCACCATGCAAGTGACATTAGTGAATGCACACTTCTGCAAAATTTAAATCTTTCTTGGTGCGTTGTTCAAGAAATGTCTTGGTTGAAATGATAACCAAGTTTAAACCCATACAAATTGCGTATAAGAAATGTATAAACGGAACCCGCACTCAAGCTCACTAGGTGAGCTTAACTCGGAACTTTTTGTTCGTACCTCTTTGTAGCGCACTGGTAGCTCCCTCAGTCGCCCGAAGCAAATCGCTGTTTATACCACACCGCTTGGTAATTTATTATTGCATTTTTTGCATTATCAATAGCCTATACTCTTCGACTTTTTTGTTTTAATAAAATGGCTATTGTTTATGAAAAATCGTTTGCGATTCTTATCGTGGCTGTCCGTTGTTTGTGCGAGTTGTGAAATTAGCTCCCGTTGTAATGTTGTGGTCGTGATTTTGTTTGTTTGTAAACGTTTTGTATTCACGTGAAGTTTTATGGCTAGTGGCAAATCTACGCCTATAAGCGAATATACAACTACAATATTATAGACCACCCCTGATTAGTTTTTATATAATGCAAGTCCATTATTAACTACTGATGTAATCGACCTTCACTTCGAATCTCTCTCAAAAATTAAATCAACTCTTGCTGGCTTCCCTGATCTTGAATCACAATATTTCCTCAGTGAGGTCGTTTCTTAGTAAATACTTACTGTCTTAGATCAGCTTGATGTTACTAAGTAGGTACTCTTATATGCGGTGTTTAGGTACCTTAAGTAATTGTAACTTTATGTTTTCTGTTCTTAAACGTATTTAGTGTCCGTTTCAATGTAATCAATGTTGATAAACCTCCATGTATATATTTTTTAATGAGTACCTATATTCAAAGTTGATGAATCACTGGGTTGAGATAAAGTAGCACTGGCTTCATGTAAAAATTCACATTTAACCGCATCTGTTTACAATGGAGCAGACACCTACGTATTTTTTAATGAATTGTAGGTCAAATTCGGCAGTAACTATGTGAAGGAGTTAGAAAGCTAAAATTCTTTGTCTTACAAGATACGCGATTTGTCTCCTGGAAAGGTAAGCAGTTTGAAGTAAGTTACTTTATTCTTCCAAATAATATTAAAACTCCTGTTAGCCAGCAGTGGATGGAATCAGTTATTTATTATGATGATGATGATGGTAATGAATATATTTTAGAAAAAAAAACATTTTACAGAATATTATAATTACATCAAGATAATTTCTTACAAACGTGCACACCTAAAACCAATCAGACGAACAGGACTCGCTCAGTCACTATAGAACTAAATAATACCGAAGTATTTTAAGCAATAATGATGCCCCTAAACAAGGAACCTCTTATACGGAAGCATTTATCCGAACAAAGCCGAGACAAAAATTAGCCATCTCTCCGTCCTCGCAATTTTCCCAATTTGCCAAAGATGTAAGTAAATAAAAAAAATCAAATAAATTGGAAGGTAACCACGACGAATTGTTTCCAAGCACCTTATTTGGAAACCGCAAAGACTTCGACAAAAGAGGTTTGTTCGGACTACTGGTCTTCACTTAAGTGACTTTTTTTGTAAGGCTTTGTAGAGGGTCCGTAGGCCATCATCACAAGTATTTCAGAGTTGCCAGATGTAAAAATTTATGATTTATATTCTATTTTGTGCAGAAATTATTCACTGTTATTTGGTACACCACAGATAAAGTTAGTCAATTACGAACTGCATTATAAATAAAATTCACGTTTGAGTAAATGATCAATGGAATTTAAAATTTCGTTAAAATTTTCATTCTAGTTTTTTATGTTACTATAGTAATTATATTACTTAATTACTTATTATTATAATTAATAAATCTACCAAATCTTGGTCAAGAATAAACATTTTGTCATAATATAAAGTTCTAACCTGACAACACCTTACCTGACAGTGCTGTCATTTAATCACCCTAAAAAGAAAACAAATGCTCGCGAAAAATCGTGCATTGTCCGTTCCAAATTCAAAACGAGGAAGGAACGGGAATAATGGCGCTGGTTTTTAAAACAGGAACGTCGACTTTTTAAAAAGGGAATCGTTTAAACGGAGGCCGTTCGCAGGTAATCACAGGCGACGTGCACTGAGAATAAGGGTGCATGCATATGGGAACTAATTGGTTTTTCTTTTGCGTTCAAAAAGGACGTAATCAATTATGAAAATACTGTTATTAACATAACAATCGTAAACGACATTATTAGATTTTTGGTGTTTCCTCATCAACTTGTTTACTGTCCTACCTATACACGGTCCCCATTCAGAGTGAGAGGGGTTAAGTTATGGTCAACCATCCTAAACTTCTGCGTCGTCAACGCCGTCAAGAAAATATCTCAAGCATTCAGCTTTCTTCATGATGTTTTTCTTTCCAGTTTCTAGGCGTTATCACTCGCTTATTTTAAATAAATGAGGCAAAACATTTCCTTACAACCAAAGTTGTAAAGTTAATCCAACATCATTTTCAACGGGTTCAACGAATCCAGGACCTTTTTCTAATATTCATATCTCATAGTTTTAGGACACGTCACCCTATTCCATGAACGGACAAAAGAAAAGCTAGCTCATTGACTAAATCGAGAATTAATAATATAAATCAAATATAAGCACCCCAGCGTGCACACAACCTGAGATCGCGTGCACTGCGATACAGGTGCACCGACGCGGCCCGGAGCGACGCCCGCGCAAACTTCATTCATTGTTGCTTACGTGCCGCATGCGCGCTGCAGATTATGTTGGTTACAATACAATTTCAGGTTCAACATTGTAGCTAACGGTAGGTGACAGCACATTAAAGAGGTTGCAATGTGTCTTTAATGGGTAAAATGGTGATTCTGTCTCACGCAATGACTACTACTGATGATTTTACTAAAAAGGTAGTATCAAATCATTGACAGTGAAAAATTATTATAGTAATTATTATAGGGTTTATTCGGAAGAAATACACGTAAGTACTTGCTTATTTCTATAAAGAAAACAGTTTTGATGTCTTCCCATAGCGGGTTAACAATTCGTAAAGTACGTTACTGTAAAATTCCCAACCAAGACTTTGTACGTAATCCTGCCTACGGTTAGTGAAAAGGAAAGGAAAGGAGAAAGAAGAGGACTGAGGGCGGAATGAGACCTTCGGCGCTCCACACTCACCGAACGAAACGCAACAGTATGCATACTGCTTCTTCATGTCAATATTCTGTGGGAAGGTAGTAGTACTTCCCCGGTCATGCCAACCTATTTCTGCTGGCATGTAAACATACTATACTCCATTTGGTTAGGTACTTAACTAAAGGTAAACAAATCATAAAAAAGGTTCTTTTATAGGGCCATTTTTCATCTTGAAACAAAACGTAACCAAAATAAATTATTTAATCATTCAAAATAATTTTCCTTTACTATACTAGCATATTTTACTACTTTGTTTAATATTAAATGGTAATTATAAATTCTTAAGCTTGCGACCAATAAATAAATCAAATCTGATAATTATGTCATAAAGTATTGCAATGTGCCTACTAGAAAGAATCTAAAAAGACAGGAAATCAAAACCTTTTTCTACATAATAGACTTTTGATAACTCGAAAAAATTAAGAAGTAGTAGCGCGAGGAAGCGCGGCCAAATAATTAACCGATATTATACTTAGTCGGGTAACCAGACGCCATTCGTAACAGTTTGTACTTTCGTTCGTTTTTGTGTTTCTTTTGCCGTAAATTGTATTATTTAGTTATAGTTTTGTTTGTTCGTTGTTTTTATTGATTGTTAGATGTGTTGTTATTAATTTCACTCCCAATTCATAAGATACCATTGTAATAATGGTTGAAGAGCCCTGAAAGCCGCCATTTTTATTGTTTACCTTTAGTTAAGTACCTAACCAAATGGAGTATAGTGAGACACTATTACCTTCTATTCCTTTGATTGATAAACTCACATAGTAACATAACGGTACCTAAATGCTTTCTACCCCTGTACCAAGGAAGTTCCAATACACAAAGTACTTTCACGAACATCCTAAACAGCCGCCATTAGGCCATTTACTAAGTTTGCCTACACCATAATAATGTGCCATAAATACGGCGAGCAGTCCAACCACCATCACGGACCCAATGTCACGCGCATAAAGGAAACTATTTGTAACATAAATAAAATAATTACAGCGTCTAGACCGCTGTCGGATGCTAGCCCGCGTCGGTGATCAGTCACCGGGCTGGTGATTAGCTCGCAAGAACGCGCCGCGGTTGCTCCCGGCTGGTGATTAATGTGGTTATCACCATTAGTGCGTTTAGTGGAAGTTTTGGAGTAACGTCTTTATGATTTTGAATAAATCTTACAGTAATTAACAGCTTTTTTTAAAGGTCAACTGCGTACGACTCGCAATCGGCGAATGTGTATGAAAGGTTGTAGGAATGTGGAAGAAGACAAAGAAGAATGCAAGAGTCATAGTAAGAGACGGTCTATAGTTTCTGCCTACCCTTGTGGGGAAAAGGCGTGAGTGCATGCCAATATGTAATTAAAAGCTTAGTTGGTATTACGAAGAATTTTTTTTATATAACGAATATAACTTTTAATATAATTCGATGGCACTTTCAATCTTATCTTTAGGTAGGTACAAATTTGAGAAAATAATATTAACCCTGCAGCGAATACAAGCGTATCTATGTATAGAATTTTCATTTTTTTATTCACCATTAACTGTTTTACTGTGGACACAGGTATCCCTTTCGTTTGATTGGTGACGTGGCTGTGGTAGATGTGTTTCATCAGGGACGACATATAGATTGATGCATGTTGAAACATATTTGTATAGTTCAGGGTTCTAACAGAACCTGAACGAGAGCATGCGGTTGTGTTTGTATATTCATTAATCAAATAACGTAGATTTGAAAACAGTTTTGACTTACTCCCTTAACTACCTATACAACAATCTACAGGTTTATACTATGTTAGGCCGTACCATAAAGCGTAAACACGATTATTTTTAGATTAAGAGCTGCATCCTTTTCTCTCAATCGTACAAAGATTGAAATAACACAATAGTACGGGCTCGGATTTTTAACAATATAACAGAATCAATACAACTCTAACTTAAGAAGAAAATGAATTTCGAATTGATTGAATTCTGACGTGTAATATGTTTTGATTAATTCCCCGCATTTTTTTTATAGAACATGGAATATGTCGTCCCTTACTCTACATTTAAAAAAAACGAGAGAACGCAATCCTCCATACTTGAAACCTCCTTGTTAATACTCTTAAGCAGGTGATATTTTAACATATAGTTTAGTATTCAAGACGAAGTGGAGTTTGTTAGGCCGGCTGGCGTACGGTACCACCTCTCTCTCACGTCCGCGCCGCTAATCGACGCGTCTCGTTACCGACAATTGATGGATTGCCTGTTGGCTTGAGATAGGTATTGTTGTTTTCCATCTGAAAAGAGGATATATAGCTAAATTGTGCCCCGATGTTACTCATATTGATCTCATATTTCCCAATTTCATGGGAAATTTTCGAAATCATTACTTAGCCGATCCCCATGCCCTGTTACGAACCAGGGTACCTACTACACACCAATCTTTAATTTTGAGGGTAATGATTATAGTTTCTAAGATAACATGGTTAATCGTTTCTATCGTGAGATAAGGGTACATAATTATAATTAGTAGATTTTCCCATCAAACTTGTTTAACAGACAAAGTAAATTGACGGCACTATCATAAAAAGCGATACTGTGATGGTTTTTAATACTACTGGTCAACGCAAAAAGAGCGGTAAACAACTGTTGGTCCTCATGTACACCGGATTTTGACTTGGCTTGACTGGCAGACTACCTAAGACTTGGGAATGCTAAACAATCTCAATCACTTGTTTTTGGAACCGACTTCAAAATAGTACAAGGTTCCCAATTCGACTGTATTTTCTTTTTTATGGTTTTGTAAAACACAACATTAACATATCTACCATCACGCCTGTATTCCCCGAAGGGTTAAGCAGAGGTGTACTTAATGAACACCCACATTTCGCCGGTATGTTTAGGCCATTCACCGGGCACAAACACAAAATGCTTGAAGTTTTATTTCAAATCTAATTATTTACATCTGCTACCTTATAATTTACTAATATTTCCTAAACCTTTAACAAATCGATAAGACAGCAGAAAATTGTCTAAGCAAATTACTACATTACCATAATTTTACCTCTAAACAAAACACTGCTAGCAAAATAATTTCAATGCCACACAATTTGTCCATTCTATTAATTACTTCGCGAAATTAAACCCCGCGGCGAACGGATCTGATAATGTACGAAATTGAATTGTCAATAATTACTAGATACCATAAGGTCAGGTGTACGAGCTTGTGGCCTTTGAACACTCCTACAATAGATGTAAGATTGGACTGTAACATGCTAATTAATAGTTGGATATTTATATATGTGCAGGCAGTAGAGACCTAGAAGAGACGAAGAAGTGTCGGTCGTCAGTTGGCTAGATTGGCTGACAACATTGTAAAAATAGCATGAAAAAAAATGTTGAGATAGGCGAACCATCGAGGGAAATGGTGTGCAATGGAGGAGACCTACACTCAGCATTTGGTGAATACAGGCTAAGAAAAATAATATTTATATAAGTACATTAGGGTCATTTTCTAATGCATGGTTGAAACAGAAATCAATAACTTCCGTATCTTTCATAATACCTACCTATGAGAAGGGAATATGAAATGTATACAAGATAGGTTTAATTATTCCATTCCATTAATTGAAATTCCACTAATTATGTTGCGATGCTTCTGTTGACGGGAGTCGCTACATTGAAAGAAGGCACTAAAATTGATCCGCATATTTCACCGATGCACGTAGTGGTATCATGAGGGCAAAACAATTGATTTTGCACCGTGTCTACAATATGGCGCTTGACGGGTTTTATGACTTATATTGGTAAGTATGTTGAGGTGGGTTTACCCACGACCAACATCAACATACTTGGTGGTGAAAAGGCTAAGATTATAAGTATAATCTTATAGACTTATACATGTCCATATAAAACGTCCATGTCCACGTTAGGTATGTGTTTTGTCTTCTTTACCCTGTTATAAAACATCACGTGCCAAAACCAGATAAAACACATTATGTATTATGTAGTTGTAAGAGGCTTGTTAGACGTTTTATCTATATTTTATTTTAGGAAGACTGTTAGCCTATATCATCGTTGCTGGTGATTGCAATTTTGACTCAGCTAAACTTATAATATCTACGTATTTAAATTAAGGAAACCTCTACCTACTTTCCGAGATGTATCTGTGCTGATAATTAACCACCTTGAACTCTTGGGCGTTACTCTGACGTCAACCCTCAACTTCGGCTCCTATATAGAGTCCAAGGCGCAGCTAGCTGCCAGAAAGCTGGGTATCCTCTCGAAGGTGCGTACGTTACTTTACGCCGGAACAATTGCTTATACTGTATCAAGCACAAGATCGGTCATGCATGGAGTACTGCTCGCATCTTTGGGATGGATCGGTTAAGTACCAGCTCGAGGCGTTGGAAACCGTCGAGAACAGTGCCAAGAAGCTCATTGGCAACGACTCCCTTGTCCGAGCTAAACTATAAACTGGTAGGTATTGTATTACTTATTCCATTTTTAATTAGTACGGAAGTTAGCTCTGAAGCATTTTCTCCTATAGATGACCCTGCTCTTCAACACTTAGCACATTGGGTAGTAGGTAGGTTACATCCAACAGGTAAAGAGATTCCTCACCCTATTACCGCTACCGTTACATCCTGAACAACTTTTACTTGAGCCCACCTAGCACAGCACCGTTCAATCACAATCACGCGCATCATACGCGTATAATTTCTCACGCATGTTCCCACGTGCGCCGGCGCATGGATATTAAATAAAAGATGGCCGCTTCGCGTCCGCGCGGTTCTTCGTAGGGTTGCCTACCTATATAGTGAACATATAGTTACATGCATTTGGGTTTAAATTTACCTACAACAAAACGGAAGAAAGCACACTGACTGTAGTCTACCTTTCATCATGCTGGCATAGTTACCACAGCAGCGGTATACAGCAGACCTAAGCTTGGCAGCACCTTTAAAATTATTGCAGTCTTAAGAAATTTGGTACTTTTGAACTTTTAATATTTATTCTATCACCATCGTCAAACTACCATTTGCTATGCCTTCGTCAACATAGGTACCATTGGCCATGCCTATTATAAATTTTAATTGTAATATTAAGGACTTGGATTGGAATCTTGACTCAAAATTTTTTTTAGTTCCAAGTTATGTGCCAACTCACCGGTTAACAAAATTTCCAATAACTCTGTACCCAGTTGGTAAGGGACAACCCTACCCAATGCTAATGTCTAGCGGTCGTATGATATATTGACAGCAGCGGACGGACACATACGATGGCTACACGCCGTGTGTGTGTTTGTCTGTGAGTTACTACTTAACAGGCGTGTTATTATTTTGTACTTTGATACGCTTCGGGTTTCAGCAGTAGTAGTATGATATATGGTAGGTTTTTAAAGCGGATTGGCGAAGCTAAATGAAAGAAAAACATAGAGGTAGACTTGGACTTGTACAGTCGACAAAACATTCAAGTATACTGTTAGTTAACGACTGCGAAGGCTTTTGTTTTTGACTGTACTTATCTATCGCTCGTAAGTGATGTGTAATGTACGGCTATTTATAACTACCTACAGAGAATGTTAAAGGTTGTCTATTACACTCGGTTATTGTCGCTATATCAGCCTTAATACTGGGTGACTAGTTGAATATTATTAGGGAATATTCCTCTTTCGCACCAACTTTTTGGGGACCTATGGTTTCAGCACCTGAGCAATTCCACTCACTCACCAAAAGGTATATATTAGCACATAGGTGCTCAAAAAATTGGTGCCGAAAGAGGAATAGATACTCCATTATTAGGCACATAATTATGCATGGACTTAATGAAAATAAATATTATTTTTTTTAGACTTCGTGAAAATTCCAAATGAATATTTGTTACAAAGAAACGTCATGAGCTGAAGTAAGTCAATTAATTATGTGATAACCTATCGTTAGTGTTCCAGACTTTAAGAACAGGAGTTGCAAGATTTAGTTATAGGATTTAGAACTATGGGGAAAGCAAGTGCAATTTATCGTCGGTACAGTAAAGTAAAAGACCACTACCCCCTCGATATTAATTATATTTTTGTTTTGTCGTTTCTTAATAGGTGTAGGCACCTATTCTTGCCGTGTAAAATCGTCAAATATTTCTTCCTAGCTTCCTATCGTTGGCTACGGGAGTCGTTAGCGAGTTTACGATCCACTAAATCAAATGTAGTTCTATAAAACAACTTGGAATTGGAACCAAACTTGAATTAAAAAAGTCAACTGATGATCACAACGTAACAGGAAAAGTAATTAGGTATCGTCCGGTAAATTTAAAGACGAGCATACCTACTATTAAATGGAATATAATAACAAATTCACACATTAATCACTCACTTTTTACATAAGTACAACGAGATGATTAACTGTAAATTCAACTTAACTATTAAAATAAGTGGTACGCAACAATTAAAGAACAGGTTACGATAAAACTATAACTATTGCTGACATTAATTTATTCAACAATACGTCTTGTCACCAATCGGGCAGCCATCATTATTTTGCATTCATTTTGTCTCCACCAATAAGGTGTCAGAACGCACCTCCCATGGTTCTCTTAGCCAATCAGCGAACGTCATTTGAAAAACAATAGAACATAAAAAATTCCGTCACGCTCTTCTGCGCACGAGTCGGCGTTCTAATTCGTGGTAATTTAAATCATGGTTGTTTGTTATTCGTCGGTTTTTATCAGTAAAATCATTGTAATTTCAATTACTAAATTGATTACTTAAATTTAAATTACTAATTAAGATAAAATAAATTTAATAGGTACCTTCCTAATTTAAGTGATACTTTGATTTTATGCTAATTTAATACTAAAAGTGACCATTTAAAATTATTTAGTAACATAGGTACCTATCTGATATAATTACAAAATTGATAGAGTTGCTCCAACACATTCTAATCCGGATTTTAAAATACTTAGGTACTAAGAATGCTACCCATCCAAAGCAGTAGAACCTGACAGATCGATAATTCTATTATAATTGATTGTTTGGTAGAAGTTCGTTGAAGAAACGAACTAAATTACCTACATTCTTAATTATTTTTAGAAAATAAATACAAAATGTGAAATTCACAATATTTTTTTACGGATATTATTTATTGTTATTATGTAATTCCCGACGGTTCAGATCCTTTACAGCATCCATGGTCACGAGTAGTCTGAGTTGTTGGACGTCTTAATGTTAAATACTAACAACTACCTATTGCTCTGCATTTATGGATATACCTCTACAAAGTAAAATTTCACATGCTACCAACATAACATAAAAAAAAAAATTCACCAACAACACAACATTACAATCGCGCGTACTTACATAATACATTTCCAGTAACTCTCAGCCGGTCCCTAATTGCATACAAGCTTACGCATTGACCCGGGTATGCGGATACAGGTGACCCCAGACCAACAAATGGCAGCACCAGCATTTAATTCAACAAAAGAATCCCTAACACGTTCCAGAATAGAATGGCAACACAGATTCCAACACCTAAGTACTCCTAATTAGGAGACAACACCTACGGGACCCAAGTCCTAACGCCTAGACGTTAAAGATTTTAGGGTTGGTGCTCTGCATTGAAGGGTTATAAGGATAATAATATTGTCTTCTTTGGTTTTGATTCTAACTTCAAAATGTATTGTGGCCACTTTCTGAGCAATTAATACAATTAAGGTGTTTTTCAGGAATTTAAATTATGAAATCATTATTAATCATAATTAATACATAATTAATTATTGCCAAAATTGATTAAAAAATGACCAAGTTATGCTCGAACATACTATACAAACGAACAATAAAATTGTTCTCCAAAAATTAAAGTACCTAAGTAGTAATATTTATCTATTCTTTAAAAACAAATATACCTTCA
The DNA here is from genome assembly GCA_958496365.1 of Subacronicta megacephala. Lineage (NCBI taxonomy): Eukaryota > Metazoa > Arthropoda > Insecta > Lepidoptera > Noctuidae > Subacronicta > Subacronicta megacephala. Next base: position 7,751,693 of record OY292528.1, read on the forward strand.
AAACAGTATAATAGCAATTCTTACTTATAGCAGCAGTAGAATAAAACATATCATCACGCCTGTATTCCCCGAACGGTTAGACAGAAGTGTTCTTAAAGTACACTCACAGTTCGCTCGTAAGTTTAGGTCCCATGTAATTGGAGGCGAGCCTATTGCCATTCACCGGGATTCTCCGAGCTGCTACTGAGAATTTCATAGAAAAACCCAATAACACTTTGCTCGACCTGAGAATCGAATGCAAGACCTCTAGCGTAGCAGTCGCGATTGGGACCACTAGACTAACGAGGCAGTTAGAATAAAATGGTGTTAAAATCTCAAAATCTCCTTTGTGTCCAAGCATTCTCTTTAATTAACACTTTACAGTCTTTAATCACTGTCGAAACTCACATAATATTGATTAATTGTTCATTCATTAATGAATTAATCACAGGAATCTTCCACAAAACAATAAATTTTCAACAAATCTTACCTTTATAATCGGCTACCGATAGGCCACCGAGCCATTAGACTCACGAACACTTTGATACAACACTCATTAGCCAACATTATCCGCAGTGTCTCAATTTATTAGCCTAACCTATGTCCTACTTATCTTTCTTGAGAGTGTAGCGGCTAATTTGCATATAACATCTTATGAGACCACAGTTATCATACGTAGTGTGGGAAAATGAGAATACTAACAGTCTTGCTATTTGTTGACTCTTAGAAGTCGGGAAAATGTTCTGTGCAAAACGTTCTTTAATCATTTGATATCTAGACTCTTTAAACACAAACTATTTTCATTAATAAGCAATAACTGCCTCATTAGTCTTATGGTCTCCTGAGTTGGATTCTGGAAATCCAACCCAGCTGAGCAAAGTGTTAGGTTTTTCTATAAAAGCTTAGAGTTTTGATTTGTACCAGGTCAATGGAGAACAGGAGATAGGCTAGATCCCTATATGTATGCACGGCTACACATCAAGCTAAAGAAAACCAATAACTAGGTATAGGTTTGCCTGGAATTGTGCGGAAAACCTTTAAAATGGGAGGTCAGTCTAAACTGGTTTTGTATAGCTTGAGGTGTACCTCGCCTCGAGCAATGCAGGTAATAGTATGTGATAACTTCTGTTCATCATCAAAATGTGATGAATCTCCAGAAAGATATTAGATAGTCTCTTTATATAGATGGGAAAAGATTAGGAAGAATGATGATAAACCGCACTAAGTCAACAATCAGAGTGCCTGAAATAAATCATTTTCTTCGTTACTCAAAACAATATTTTCCCTATCTACTCTATAAAAGGCCAGTTAGCTTATTGATTAGTAGTATGACTGTCCTGGGTACCATGGATGAATAGAACAGCTCGCGTAAGATTACATTAGTCTCTTTGCACAAGATTCACCTTTTACGTACACAAATTGTTTTAAATTACAGTATCTCTAACAACATAAGTGTTACTTCGATTCGTTCCGTAGCCTCAAGCAATAAACCTTAGGATCAAAGATCGCAACGCTAAATCTAAATCTAACACAATCTGGCAACCCTAAACGGTGGAAGGCGTTGCGTGTAATTAGAGATTGTATACATTAAGCGAATACAAATAAAGCACAATGCGACGAGCAGAGCCCAGCACAAACATTAGTCTTGCTAGAGGTCGACGAAGATTTAGCCCCGGTGTTCACTGACCGATGGCACCGACAACAACTTGCTTAATTAATGGTTAAGTGTACATTACGCTGAATTAATATTGATATAAATAACCATTTACGGATTATAATATGTAAACTGTAAAATATAGATACCTAGGTTTCTTTTTATTTGTCACATTTGAGGTACTTAAGTCTTAATTATGTCGTCAACATTTAAATTTTTAATGAAATATGAACCCTAACAGTAGCTAACGGAAACGATAAGGATCTAAACTAGTTTTTAAATATTTTTCTATAAATATTGGGGAATAAATTGCTGAATTTATTTGCTTTTTCTGTTCACAACTTTTATAATGTCATGTTTAACGAATTTGTATTGAACAATCATATTTACGGCCGTGTGAATTTCTTCTTTGCAAAAATAAATTTAGACAGTATCAGGAAACTTAATTACCGTGTGACATTAGCTTTTTTGTCATGAATATTCAATTTGGATTAATTAATGTGTTGAAATCTAGTATTATTTGTATATCCATAAAAAAACGACGTATGATAGCTAGACATGATTAAAAAGCGCAGTTTCTGTATCGTCAATCAGCACCAAAACCAGATCATAAAATCAATGGTTTTATTTGTATGTGATATGCTTAGTTATTTATGGCACGGCCACCAAAATTTAGTCAAAATAACATATATAAAAGATAGGTATCTTGATTTTTTCTAAATGCTACATAAAACCCAGATTAAGAGCCTGATTAGGTATCACAAAGCGATACTATCTTTATGTTTAAAAATTAGTCACGATTACATTAATTTAACAACCGTTAAAGCTTGTACGATTAGTGAATCAATTAGTAAAACATTTCTCTCAACGATTAGATTTCGCTTCAACCACCATTTTGTCAGTACAATTTAACAATTAATTAAACTACGTTAATCTTGCGGTATCACCCGCCGTCTCTTCTCGCTGCAGTGGCATCGACTACTCTAATTAACATAAACACCAAGTCCGCAGTTATTTATAACCATTGCCAATATATTTATGTAGGTAACTAGCTTTCGCTTGTGGATCCGCTTGAACAAAATACAGGACTGTAAAGACTTTTTATTGTTTTGGGTTCAGAGAGATATATATATATAACTGTAATAACTGCTGCGATCTTGTTTCTAAAAATTCAGCGGGAAATTCCCAAATTTATTACCATAGGGGTAGGCTAAAACTACACAACACCATTTCCTACGATTCTTGCAACATTGTTTTGCTTCGATCACATTCATACGTTATATTTATGGAAAACCATGTGTGAAATTCATATTTCTAATCCCCTGGTTCAAACTGAGCGTTGAATTTTAGTAAACCAGGGCTAGAATTCTTCTGTAGATATACATAGGTACATAGTAAAGTCTTGAGGAAATCAGATATTCCAAGACCAGGTTCTCGTATTTCACTTATAAAACAAACTATCACGCTTGTATTTCCATAGGGTTAGGTAGAGTGTACTTTAGTTAGCACCCATACTTAGTTCGTGTAAACACTGATTCATTTTCATTTATATAAATAGATAGATTACTTAATGATAGGAAATCTAGGCACCTTAAATATGCACCAGCATTTACTCTAAAACAGTTACGTAAAGAACAACGGTAAGCGTGAAATAATTATTCACCGAGAGAAAATTGTTAGTGAATTGATCTAGATTTTATCTAGACACCGACACTGTGTTTGTAAGTGCTTTTCAAGTTAAATCTAAGCTGAGATATGAGATAATGTATTCTATTTGGAGTATTTTTAACACGTTTTTATTCACGATCTTGGAAGTCAATTTTAATTTCATTGCAGTTTCCTTCAAAATTTGATCATACCTATAGGTATACATTACAGTCCACCTGTGCAATCAATACCTACTATCTTTTTTTTTTTTTAACTATTAACAACTGTGTACCGGAGTACCCTGACCTTGATCATAGTGCAAAGGAAGCATAGTGTTGTGTAGTTTTAAAAGATGCAAATCCGACATAATCTTAATCCCGAAAGAGTCCATGGGGATTTCCCGCACTATGAAAAAACATCTAAGAACGGATGTCCCCCTTCCCTAAAACAAGAACTATTGGTTTTGATTTCCAAGTCAGAAGTTGATATAAAAATGTCTACCTAATTTTTCAGACCTTTCGAAAGAGATAAGTAAATCTGTTAAAGGGTAAATAAACAGCATAAGAATACCTACTAGCTAATTTATCTAATAGTATCGTAGGTTATTATTCTAACGTTCAACAAAGCTTTACGTAATACGCATTTATTTTATCTTTTTAGCAATAAAACCAAAATGCCGTGAGTATTCTCACGAGACAGTAGATCTATTAACACCGGCGGCCATTTTACGGTAGCTATTTGAAATCACGCGACGATAAAATGGTATTAAAAGTACAGGATGCCTTGCATGTATGCAAATATACCATTAGAATGAAATATATACGTACTTTCGACTTGGACTGTAGTGGTTGACACTTAATGTTTTCATGAATGTTTAAAGATGAATACAAACATTTAAAGGAAGCTCAGAGTAGGTACCTATGAAGAATGCTGAATAATTAATTATCAATAACTTGAATAAGGATATGATCACACTACGCAAATAGATTTCTTCTGTAATCGGCACACGCCATCTTCAAGATTACATGAAATACCAACACGCCTGTATTTGCTCAAGGATTAGGTAGTATGTTCCTACTAATGTTCATTGACATTTTGCCAGTCGTTTTAGGTAATAGGGAATAGCCTATTTCCATTAATTGAGCACAAGTCTAAACTCCAACCAGCTACTGAGATTTTCATAGAAAAACTCAATATCAATGCTCGTTTTGGGAATTAAGAAAAAACCAAAACCTCAAAAGCGTAACTACACCGACGGTAGGTAGAAAAAATCTGATTTGGGAGAGAGCCGCCGACCCGCTCGAAGGCAAAGGACCCGACAATCAATGTTCAGCATGGCTTGGGCCAAACGCTGAATCCCTTCGAAATCCAGGTCCCATGTAAGGGGGTGAGCCTATTTCCATTTACCGGCCACAAATCCAGACTCCGAGCTGCTACTGAGAATTTCATAGAAAAACCCAAATGCACTGCTCGACCTGAGAATCGAACCCAAGACCTCTAGCGTAGCGGATCGCGAATGGGACCACTAGACTAACGAGGCAGCCGTTTGCAACTTTTTGGATATTAATAGACAAAAAAATCTGTTATTCTGAAGATATTTTAATTTTAAATGCATTGGTTTCGTAATTAAAACAAAAATATTAGGAAGGTACTTTCTTCCTTAAATAGATACCCATAATAATATTTTTTTTTAGATTTTGTACAATTGATTCGACGGAAAGTCACGCAAGGATTCGCTCGCCTAAGGTTTGAAAAACAAAAGTTAATTTCGTGTATACTTACGTGTTTTTGTTATTTATGACCCATCAGTTTATAGAAAACAAACCTTTAACTTCACAGCAATATAATTACAAATACTATTCAACTAATAAAACAAATCCCATCCGTAGGGACGTGCGACCGTTCTTGAAAACAAAACAAGTACACCTACACGCAAACGCATCTACAATATTAATGGACACATTTTTCATAAATAAATTTAAATATCCGCCAGAGAGGGTGTAAATCTCAGCGGGCTTACAGTAGCAAAGTGAGCACGCGAACTAATTAATATGGAGTAACTGTCGATTTATAGGTGTTTGGTATGGAGTTACGCGTTGTTCTAGGGGATGATATACGGGAGATTAGTGTGACGAGCTTGTTACCAAAGGCAATGATTTTTGTAGCGTTAGCGTCGCCACATAATTGCACGTACTTAGATAAATTACATTTGTAGATAAGGTTAAGAGATTAAATAAGATTTAGTAGATTTACTACGACATAAGCGAATACCTAAATAAAAAACTATGACAAATAAATTTAAAAAACTAACTAACTAACTAAGAAGACTACCTTCATTTAAGTCTAACAACAACAATATATTCAAAACAAACTAAACAAAGAAATAACTTTATAAATATGTTTAAATATATAATAATAAATACATAAATATATAAATCTTACTAGGCATATTGATACTATATGCTTATAAATTAAACGGTATATAAATTAAGAACATAAATAAAAATAAAAAAAAAAACTAAAAAAAGTAGTAGGCATAACAAATATAAAAATAGAATGCCTTCCTCCTCTCTCCTAATTTTCCGTGCCCGACAGGGTCCATGATTGATACCTACTAAATTACTGTTTAACACCTGTTAACATTGTGGAGTGCAATAAATATATTGAGTATTGAGTACCTAGATACCTACGCACGCATCACATATCATCACATATTATATCATCAGTATATAAGCACCATTTGTACATAGATCAATCAGCCATTATAATATGAGAAGAGATTACAGGAGACCAAAAACCATCTCGCGTTTCATTACTTCCCTTGCCAAAACATTAAGTATTTTTTGCATTATACAAGTTGGATTATATTCCTAGAGCAGGCTTTAACCGGTTAAATCTAGTCGGGAAGATCTGATTTATTATCATAATTCGTAATAATCCTGCGCAGACAATCGATTCATATTCGTTAATTAAGTTATATTTCTAATAGGAACCAAATACCAAAGTTTATCTTACCTCTTACTATGCAAATGACCTGCATTTTTGTCTATCTTGTCTCACATGAAGCACTTTTTTATTTTACGACATTTTAGAATTACGACAAAAAGTACCTACCAACAATAAAATTGTTGGAAGTAGCACGCGCGACGCAAATCATCCCCGTATATTCCAATAATATAGTACGAAACGTCTCACATTACAGTGTTGTCCACACAAAACCATACACTAAGGGCTGCATACACATAGATTTCGTAGATTACCATCGAGCGGTAGTTCTTGTAAGTAACCAAATACTTTCTGACGATGCCACTATGTAGATAGTTACCATATTTAGTGCTAGCTTAGTGACAGTACGTCAAGAGTCCGGGGAAATATCGGCTAAGATTGATTCTGTTTTTTTTTTTTTTTTTTTTTTTTTTTTTTTTTTTTTCTAAACGTCAGTGTCAGTGTCAATGACATAACATCAAATTATAAACATTACGGAATAACTTCTGTGGAGAAAAAAAAAGGACTGACTGACATTAATTTGTTTTTCTTTCTTCTTGTGAAGTTCTTCTTGTTTATAATTTAATTTCAAAAAACCAAGGTCGCCGTCGTAGTTGTGAAGGCCCAATAACGTGTTTTTGTGCTCCCTACGAATTTTTTCGATTTACAGTGCTATAACTATCTTTTTCCTGAGCATCTGTTGTCGAGACTATTCCTAGCGTGTGTTTGTGTGTGTGTATATTGTGTATATTGTGTGTGTATAGGTTAAGGTTTGTTTTATTTTAGTTTTACGTGTTTATGATAAATTTATAATGGATTCTAAAAAGCCTCCTGATCCTCCTGACCCTCCTGATGGTGATTTATTTGAATTTACTCCTGTTCTTACTGTCTCCTTACCCAGTGAATATAATGAGATAAACAATATTGATAATGCTAACAGAAAAAGACCAGCCCTTTCCCCCCCAATCTCTACAAATAAACCCCCTAAACTGATTAAACAAATCATTGGCAGACAAGCATACACTGCCAGAGATAATCCACCTTATATTGTCCATGTTTCACAGAAAGATCAGGAAACTACAGGCACCACTCTTCACCCTGTGAAGTTTGGTATGTTTTTAATGAAAAATAATATCAGCAATATTTTTCCTGATGGTATTAAACGTATAGGTAGAAACCGAATATCAGTCCAATTTAAATCATACCAAGATGCAAATAGTTTTCTTATTAATGGTGCACTTTTACAACAAAATTATGATACCTCCATCCCCCAATTCAATATTACCAGGATGGGGATTGTCAGGGATGTTCCAACGGACTGGACAGAAGAAGAAATTATAAAAAATATTAACGTTCCTTCTGGGTGTGGTCATATTATTAAAGCTAGGAGACTGAATCGAAAAGTTAACTCACTTGGTACAATTGAATGGAGACCTACACAAACAGTTGTATTAACTTTTGATGGACAGGTCTTACCAAAAAGAGTTTTCTGTTTTTATTCAGCATTGCCTGTGGAGAAATATATGTACCCGACAATCCAATGTTTCAACTGCTGCCGTTTTGGCCATACACGTACTACATGTCGCTCTAAGCCCCGCTGTTATAAATGCAGTCAAGACCACCCAGGCAGTGGTTGTGATATTTCCCCTGATGAGGCTGTTTGTATGCTGTGCTCTGGTAACCATTTTGCAAACGATAAAAGCTGCCCCGAGTTAGGCCGTCAAAAGGGTATTAAAGCTTTGATGGCAGATAAATCAATATCATATGCTGAAGCTAGCCAAGTTTTCCCCCCAGTTTCTAAATCATATGCGGAGATTTCTCGGCAATCGATGTCTCCTAAACCTAATTTTAATAACCTGTCCCAACACCCTAGTCCAACTAAATCATACCGTAAAACGGTCTTCCTTAAACCCAAACCACATATCCCACTATCTCCGAGCTACGACAAACAAGCCCATGATGCTCTAACCCATAACTACTCCTTCTCCCCCTCAAGAAATGGTTGTGCCTTCCCAGCAGAACCTACTGATTCTAATACGAACACTATGCAAAGTCCAACAAATATCCTGAATACATTATCCAACATGTTAACTTCTGTTTTGTCCAACCCAATACAATCTATACCTGACCACGTTGCATTAAAACTGTCATCAATCTTAAAATTTATTAATAATGTTCCATCCCCTTACATTTCTTCAATGGAACGTGAGGAGTATTACTCCTAGGAAACAAGACCTTATATATTTGCTAAATAAATATAAACCATCCATCTGTAGCATTGCAGAAACCTGGCTTTCTCCTGAGAGTAATTTCAGGGTCCCAGGGTTTAGCAATGTACGTGATGATAGATCTGATGGATATGGAGGATGCGCCTTGCTCATTAATAGCATGGTGTCATTTTCCCCGGTTCCTCTACCCTCTGTTGGTGACAACATTAATGTTGTTGCTGTTAAGGCTGAGGATATAATATTTTTTTCCTTTTATATTGCCCATCCACATGTGGACGATCTCATAAGAATAAAAAACCTATTAATCCATGTGAATAGTCCTATACTAGTCATGGGGGATTTTAATTGTCACCACTATCGTTGGGGATCAGAAACATGTGATAGTTTTGGAATGGGTTTGGTGGATATGTTGGATGAGCTTAACTTATGTGTCATTAATGATGGCAGCGCCACACGTAGTTATCAAGCTATTGGTCAGAATCGCAGCTGTGTTGATTTGACTTTTTGCTCATCCAATATAGCTAGTCTTCTTACTTGGAGCCGTTTGAACTTGACCTACGGAAGTGATCACTATCCTATCATGGTCAGGTTACCATCCAAATCCCTTCCCGACAGACCCCAATCTCCCCTATTAAAATACCAACTTCACTCAGCTGACTGGGATCTTTATAGCAAAATATTGGATTTAAGGCTCACCCCCCTTACTCCAGTAGATTATAATAACGCCCAACACTGCTTCAAATATTTTTCCACTACCATTTCTTCTACAGCTGATGATTGCTTCCCTACCAAAAATACCGCATCTAGGAAAATCCCCTCTCCGCCATGGTGGGATAGTGAATGTACCAAAATGATCAGGACCAGGAATGAGGCTGAAGAGACTTTTAACTCTAATATTAACGAAGATAATCTCATTGCCTTCAAGCAGATATTGGCTAAGTCTAGGAAATTATTTCGAAAAAAGAAGAGAGAAGGTTGGGTGACATTTTGTATGTCACTGAGTCCATCTACTCCATCATCCCTAGTGCGGAAAAAGTTGAAATGTTTTAGGAACAGTTATCTACCTACCGCATCTAATGTGCTGTCCGGGGAATTAGGATACCGATTTTTTATCAAAATTGCTCCACCATATGTACCGAATGTTGATGAATGCGTTCTTACTAACTTTGATATTACTACATCTGATGATCCACTTGATGTACCATTCTCAACAGAAGAACTTAAAACTGTACTCTCACATGTTAAGGATTCTGCACCTGGAATAGATGGATTCCCTTACTCTTTTATAGTAAAAGGTGGCCCTAAAAGTCACAAATACTTCCTGGACTTAGTTAATTTTTGTTTTACATCCGGTTATGTTCCCGAAGCTTGGAAGGTTCAGATTGTCATCCCCTTATTGAAACCCGGTAAAGATCCGAGCGATTATTGCTCATATAGACCAATAGCCCTATCGTCCATACTATTAAAACTTTTAGAACACCTAATTAAAAATCGCTTAGAATGGTTCATAGAAAACAGGCAACTGCTACCGCGGTCTCAGTTTGGCTTCAGGAAAGGCCTAGGTACAGCGGATAGTGTAGGCATCCTAACATCCGAGATCAGACTGGCCCTTAGCAGGAATGAGTCCGTGGTGGCCGTTTTCCTGGATATATCAGCTGCCTATGATTCTGTCCTCCTCCCACTTCTCAGGCAGAAAATGCTAGAGCTGAGAATCCCGGCTAGGATATGTCAAATCATTTGCAGTTTATTTTCTGAACGTGTTGTTCAGTTGAGAATCCCTGGGGAGACCCCGGAACAGAGAACTGTTTGGAGAGGATTACCCCAGGGCTCAGTCCTTAGTCCCCTCCTATACAATATTTACACATTAGATCTTCCTTCCTGCTTAAATTTTAATTGTAAAATACTCCAGTATGCAGACGATATTGCATTATTGGTCTCTGGCAGTTCAGTTCAAGATGCCGCTTTGTCCATGAATGTCTCTTTAACCTCATTAAACCAGTGGCTTCTTGACCACGGTTTAACCCTTAGTGCTCCGAAAAGTTCAGCGGTTATATTCACCCGTAAACGCTCGATTCCACAGACAAGTATCAATATTGATAATCAAGCTATTCCAATTAAAAGACAAGCTAAATTCCTGGGAGTTACCTTGGATTCGAAACTATCGGGGGTTGATCACATCAATAGTGTCTTAAAAAAATGTGAACGTTCGGTTTCAATCCTCAGGGCTCTATCCGGGGTTTGGTGGGGAGCTCACCCTTATACCCTTAAGTTAGTATATAACGCCACAGTCAGAAGTGTGATGGATTATTGCAGCTACCTGTTGGAACCTTGTAATAAGGAATCCCTTCATAAGTTAGACTCTATACAAGCCAAATGCCTCAGGATTATAATTGGAGCCATGAAATCCTCCCCAGTTAATGTCCTCCAAGTAGAGTGCGCAGATCCTCCTCTATCCCTAAGGAGACAATACTTGGCAGACCGTTTCTTATCAAAAGTTTACTCCCTATCATCACATCCTCTACTTCCTATCTTAGAACAAATTGATCTCACTTTTAATAGCCCTTATTGGACAAATAAATCAGTTCCTCCATTAATTCATAGGTATCGTGAACTTAAACACCTCCCCTCCCCTGTGCATCAATACCCCATTCTTCCAGTTTTTTCTTCATCATATGATGCAATTCATTTCGTCCCTAAAATAGTTCCGGGTCTTGGAATTTCTAAAAATTCACGTAATATGAAAAGTGAATTTGAATCGGCCGTCAAAAAATACTGGAAGGGTTGGCATTTCTTTTACACAGATGCATCAAAGTTATCCTCATCGGGGTGCACAGGAGTGTCAATTTACTACCAGAATTCCAAAATCTCAATGCTATTTCAATGTCCACCAGAAGCATCAGTATTCACTGGGGAATGCATTGGTATATTGGAGTCCATTATTTTTATAGACGCTCATAATATTAAAAAATCAGTTATATTTTCTGACTCCCTGAGTGGTGTTCAAGCTATAAAACAGAACCAATTAAGGTCGAAAATCCACAGCAAAATTATTGTAGATATTAAAAATTTGTTATTTAATTGCCATAAGAAGGGTTTGGATATCGAAATGGCATGGGTTCCTGGGCACTCCGGAATTGTGGGCAACGAATGTGCTGATTCCCTAGCAAAATTTGCTACGACTAACCATGTAGATAGGAGACACTTTGTTGTTCACAATTACGATTTGAGAAATGGTGCCAAAGAGAAATTATTTTCCTCATGGTCATCAGTATGGATGGAGAGCTCCAAATTGAAAGGAAAATACTATGCAAACATTCAGCCTCATTTACAACGAAAGCCTTGGTTTTTTCAATGTCCGAAACTATCAAAAAGAACTATTTCCTCCCTGTGTAGACTTAGAATTGGTCACTGCTGTAGCCCAGTATTTCTTAAGAAGATTCATGTCCGTGATAGCTCCCTTTGCGAATGTGGCTTTGATGAAGGCACTCTAGACCATATATTCTTTGAATGTCCTCTGAATTCCAACTCCCTTAATCTTTATTCAACACTTAACAAACTAAAAATTCCTCTCCCCATTAACTTTAAATCCCTTTTACGCCACTTCTCCTCATACCTAATTAAAATTTTATCTAAATTTTTAAATGACAATGACCTTAAACTGTAGAAGTAAATTTATGTTATTTATCCCAATGATGATACTAAATCCTACCACGAAATCAACGAACAGTTGTTCGAAGAGCAGAATTCCAATAACCACATCATAACACTTGACGCTGGCAGAATAGTCGACAACGACTCAATTGCCATAAAAAAAAAAAAAAAAAAAAAAAAAAAAAAAAAAAAAAAAAAAAAAAAAAAACTTCTGTGGAATAATGTCTTAAAATGACAATCTATCGTGAAGTTAATTAATCTATGTGTCTAAGTTTCCAACAACTCGTGAATGTGAAAAGTGTTTTACGGACTAAAAAGTGAATTTCACTATTTTTATTTGTTATAAAAAGAAAACACCCAGACACACAACAAAAGACCGCAGAACATTTAAAACGACAGGTAAGAAAACTTTTTAAACAGTTAAAGATATATATTTTTTACTAATACGTGCATAAGTTATTAGGTATTTTTTATATTGATTTTCCAGATTGCAAGACTAAAATAAATACGAATTTATTAGCATAAATAAGAACTTAATTAAATTATCGTGTTCCTAATAATATTCTTGAACAGAAAAAATATTATTCACTTTGAGGGTATCATGTTAAATTGGACGACCCACGCTTTGGTGTACATTTCATCAATTTATAGGTCTCTGGGCACTAAATGTGATCTCCACTCGGCTCGTTAGATTTTTATTTAGATATATCCCTTCGAGGAAAAGTATTTTCTATTAGGTTTCCAAAACATGATATTTTAAGTACCTACCTCCATAATTTCTTAAGATAATGTCTAAATCCATTTTATAACACTGATTCATATGACGTCAGTGGCAGTGTGGACAGAGTAAGGCATATTAAATAATTCTATCATCAGATCGATACACGTATGCGATGAAAGGAATACAAAAAAATGCAATAATTAAAGTTAACAAAAATGATTTTAAAAAAAATGTGTAATTGAAAATGAACATTTCTGAATTCGAACCTCTAACTGCACATGTACGCACGGCTACACATCAAGCTAAACTAAACCAGTTTATGCTGGCCTCTTATTGTATGGGAAGTCTACATAATTTGAGATCAGGTTAAGTTGGATTTGTATAGGTTGACCTGTAGCCGTGTGTACACATTTACCCATGCGAAAAGGGTAGGTGAGGTGCGAGAATGCAAGAAAACAGCCTTCACCATTGATAACCAATGACTAACCTACCCTGACGATGAAGTCTGGAGAACTCTTTTTTAAAGCCTGAACAGTCTGCAATAGCTACCATTGCTGACAGACTAATCATCCACCATGGCACGGATGATTTATATTCTTCTTAAAGAGCTCGTGCTATAATATGACCACATTATTATGCTGGGCCTTCTACTAAATTAAGACAAAGTTTGTGCCAGCTGTTTAGTAACTTAGCTCCGTGTTCAGAAGTTCAATAACCATTGCACAAAGTCATCTCATGATTGGCTCAAAAGCAGGCTGGCTTGGTATCAAAGAGCCAAAATACCTGCCTCGGATATTAATAAAAATAAGAGTATACTAATAGATGAAGTTATACAGAAGCTCCCAGTCAGCTGCATTTTCTTAAAGGAACCAAGCAAATGATGTCCGATCACACGATAGACTAATGAGGATACGGTTGGCGAATTTTTAAAGAAGCTTTCGAAATGAGATTGTTTAATTATTGAGAAATACTTTGTGTACTTTTACCGTTACTGTAGGTCATTGTGCGTACGATATCCTTTTTGTGTGGATTACTGCACCAACGTTGTTATCTACGTTCCACGGGTTGTCGCTGTACCATAAACTAATAGTACTTACGTTGGTTCATGGTACGGAGACAACTCGTGTTCCTCTTCTCTTTCAGTATTTTAAGTTGCATAATTGTAATTTTCTTAATCACTAACCAAATTAAACTCGGTCAGGAGGTTACGTCACAAGGACCAATTTGTGATTTTTTTGATGTTTTGTCTTGATTATTTACCAGATCCAGCAAAGTTTTAATGGTTTTTTTTATAACAGAAAAAGTTTGGCAGATAGCTCTGTTTTAAGCCTGCATCTTCGGGAAATATATAGGTAATGTTGTGTTACAAAATTTGCCGCCGCGTCTTGTCCATGTTATGTCTATCCCAGCAAGTTCATAACGGCAGTGCCGGATAAAATTGCACGTAGCATAAAGGGAAGCTGGCGGATATAGAAAATCTCTCAATACCACCCGGTGGATTCAGCTCAAAGCTGCCGTGGCCACGGTGTAATAACTACGGATAGCAGATAGTTTTTACTGTCTCGTCCACGTTTTATATTGAAAAGTTTTGATAGTAATTTTGCTAATGGAAATAAGTACATAACTCTGTTGATCTAGCTTGTTTCTGTATTCTAGGTAATCTATTGTCATGTAAAACAGCTGTTAAACCATTTTATCGTGCTTAAAATCATGGATCTCCTGATAAAAGGCACGCACTTTTGAGTTGTTATCTCATAAGATATCTCTGAACCCCGATTTTGGTGGCTCAGTACGCTGTATAAACACTTTCCCTTCATCGAGCAATGAAAAAATTTGGCAATTAGCAGATTGATAGCTTTTCTGACTTAGTAGGGTGGTCACTTGTGAGCCTTTTTACATATATCCTTAAATAACTAAAACATACTGCGAAGTTCCAAGTAAAATGCCTGAAACCAACAACAATAAACAAATCCTTTCATAAACAACAGGCACAAATAAAACAAAATTATACCAAACAATCAATTACAAAGGAGAAACTGTCAAAGCGAAAAGTCCCGGGAAAGCAGGTAAAACACAAAATATAAAACTTTTCGCGAAACTCCGCCAAACGGGAACAAAACATTGATTAATGACGAAATGCACTCGAAAACAAACTGTCGAACTTCTTCAAATTCGCGATACAAATGCCTTCAGTATAACTCGTCGGAAATAATGGTTTCCTTTATGGGGGTACTTACCCTAACCACCTAAAACCACTCACAGAAATTACAGCCTATACTGAATTGAGTTAGGTTCAAAATAGTTTGGAGACAAAAATTAGGGTAGAAGTGCTAAAAGTCGTCTCAAGATTTTCTTTTCGTACACGGTTTTGTTACTTTTTTTGTTGTCGCAGGCAAACGGAAGTGGCGTATAGGGACGTGTGTTTCCTCCTTTTTTGTTGAGAAATTGTTTCGGTGCCATTAAGCCGTTGACAGATCGCCTACAATGAATAATGTCCTTGAATTGTTAGTTGGCTTTGGGGAGCCACATTTGTGTAACAATGGGATGTTTAGATGTGCATTTACCGCGTTTAAGAGGGGATTAATGGGAAATATGGTGTTTTACGAGATGTTGATTTATTCGGAAAATTAATAGCCTTGACTACAGTTAAAGGATGAAGATAATTAACTAACTATTTGATATACGGAATACAAAAATCAGTAGACAGCTTTGTGGCTTACTTTGTCAAAAAACCATGTTATTATTTACGTTTCTAGAATCAGTTTGGAGAAAAACGATTTGCATATTAATTATTATAATACATATTATATCATTTTAAGAAGAAATAACAAGGAAATAAATAACATTTTCTTTCTTTGTTATTTTACTTAAGCAAAGATAACTACAACTTTTACTCAATAATCTGTGTTACCCAAATCAGGCGTTTCTTAAAGCAATACACACTAGTTGAATTCCCACATAAACATGAAAATGGAACCTAATTTATATTAGCAAGTACAAATACATTTAATTCAATAAGTACTTATATAGTTCCAAAGCGCAAAATTAACTAGATCCTGTTTGAAACAGATACCTTCCAGGGCTGCCAATAATTACCAACTGTTTCTTCACGTCAGCAAACTTGACAGTTCATCTGCCAAACGTTTCACAACCTTTATTGCTTAAGCTTAGAGTTAAAAGTTAATTTGTTGGAGTGTACACTTAAGATGGTGAAACTGTAATGAGAAGCGGCCGTCTCATCCATCAGTCTACGCCAATTACAAGTGATCACGCGTGGTACCGCTCCTTGGCAACCCTATTTCGCGTCAACATTTTTTGCGACGGTATCGGCCGAGTTATTATCTAGTTGAATTCGTGAGTTGAAATATAAGTTAATGATGTGTACCGCACGATGTTTAGCAGGTTATTGGTTCCTTTCTCTGTTTATTTCGTAAACGGATTGACCATAGGTGTTACGATGTAAAAGCGAAAGTATTGCTTAGATTAGAAGAAGCCATAGCTTAGATAAATCAACATAAAACCAATAAGTTGTGCACGTGTAAGGGTTGAAAAGGTTCTAATTAATAAAAAGAACAATACAAATTTCTTCAGAGATAATTATGGTAAAAATACAGGCGAAATTCAAAAATTGTTTTTAATTCGGTTAAAATAAAAACAAAGTTAACACAATCATTCTCAAAATGCTATTAAGCGGAACATTTGTATGAAAAAAATCTTTTTAGGATCTTTACACAAAAAGAAGATAATTCTCTCACGAAAACGAAAGTATGTCTACGAATATAAAAAAAACTCATTTCTATTAAGGTTATACTTATTTCTTATTAAATCAGTAGATATCTATTCAAATCTCCGCCACCGGATAATTAGTGACTTTAACATAGGCAATCGGTGTAATACCCACAATTAAATTGTTTTATTTCAAATTAATTTATATCAAGTCTCTTCTTAATAGATTAACATCGAAAACAACTCAATTAGCTTTCTAAAAACCCATTATTGAGGAAGTACAACATTAAGACAAGTTAGCTGTAACTTAAACATTGATGTACAAAAATACTCCAGCGAAATTACAAAAGAAACTGTTTTAATGTTTTCCCATCTCATTATTGAACTTATTAATGGTATTACTGATTCACCATAATCATTTTTATGTTGTACTTAGATAATTTGACGACGTGTGAATTAGGTCAGTCCACTTGCTTATGAGATTAAAGCCTGTTTCTTTGTGCTTCAAAGTATCTCATCCCATCCTGCCATTCTACAAAAATTAAGAGACTCTGTGATTGACATAATTATTAGAAGAAAGATATTAGAAGCGGCGGTAGTCTAATGGCTAGGGCGTCGGACTTGCGATCATGTGGTTGCCGGTTCGAAACTCACCCATTGCACTACCGACGTGAACCCACTCGTGATACAAGCATTTAGCTTAGTACGAGGGGCTAACAATTACTAGTAATGTGTGATCCACATTGCTAGTAAGCTTTTTTTTAAAAAAAAAAGAGAAAAAAAAAACACGGCTACACGTCGAGCTATACAAATCCAGTTTATGCCAGCCTAATGTTGTAGGGAAAGCTTTATACAATGCGAGATCAACTTAAGCTGGTATTATGTAGTTTGACACGTCCACTTCCACAACGCTGCTCACATAATGGATTTAAAATATAGAGGAAATTGTAAACTATCCCTAGGGGTTTTGTTAAAAGTTCATTAGTATGTTTAAGTTCGTTATGCAAGTGTAAGAAACAAATTAAGTAAAAAAAATATTAAATATGGAAATTAGTAGATCATAGTGAAATTTGTTTTTAGCCAAGAGTGTTTAAAAATCCCTGTGGGTGTTGAATGTTATATTACTATGATTAAGATAATAATATGTTTACATCCACGTGAGCAAAGCTGCGGGCAAAAACTAACTAAAACTAATTATTTCATGGACAATAGTCCACACTATTGTCCGTGAAATCCGTTATACGTCCTTAAATCGAATATCTTTAAATTGTTTTTCTTATATTATAACGTGTACCTAATTGTTTTTTGTCCCAAATAAATAAAATAGTCTAGTTTAGAGTTCCTGGGTTCGATCCCCAGGTCGAGCAAAGTGTTATTGGGTTTTTCTATGAAATTCCCAGTAGCAGCTCGGAGTCTGGATTTGTGCCCGGTTAATGGCAATAGGCTCGCCCCCTATTACATGGGCCCTAAACATACCGGCGAAATGTGGGTGTACTTTAGTACACCTCTGCCTAACCCTTCGGGGAATACAGGCGTGATGGTATGTTATGTTATAAATAAAATAAAACTAAAAACCTGACGAATCTAATTCGCGCACCTAAACTTCCGCACATACCTGTTGTAGCCGCTACTTGCACCAAATGTAATGAAAGCACCAAACATTGCTCGCACGAAGAGCAAATCGATGGCCCCACAGAATAAACGTGTAAGTCAAAAACCACAACTTTTCAGGAAAAAATAAAAACGATTAAACTTGGATAACTGTTGTTTGGAAGTATATAGGGTTAAACAAATTATATCAAATTAAAGATAAAAAAATATATTATTACATTAGATTTTTTATTTATTTTTAATTTAAACGGTTTTCCGACAATTTATGAAAAAACATTTTATTTTTTTATTCTTGTTAATTTCTATGACTAGATAACAGTAAACTTTCATTACACGGTTATTCGTGTAAAATGTCAACAAACAAAACTAATAATATTATATTACACTATTATTCGACAGTAATCAAGTTTCTTTAATACCTAGTTACAAGCATAAGCACGATTGTTTACAGTAACTTACTGTATTGTTTGATTATTGTAAAGATAAAATGCATTTATATCAATGTTCATAAGATCGATTCTCATTTATGTAATATACTTTTGTTATTGCATGGTGTAATAGTGTAAACTTCATCAATTAAGTGAAAGGTTGAAATAAAAGAAAAAGGTTTAATAAAATAAGAATATAATAAAGTAACTATCAACTTGCATAAAAACTAAATAATAACCACAAAGTAAACAACTTAAATCTCTTTCATGATTAGGAAATAGCTACCTATTAGCTTGAACTGATAACAAAAAAAAAACTAATCATATCGTAATCTGAAATACTTAATCTTCTAATCTCCGTCACTATCATTGGTGACAGAGATCGAATTGTCCAAAGGAACTAAGTTTCTATAAAAAGTTTGGTAATGGTCTGGTATGGCTCGTGAATCACACAAACTTATCAAATCCTTATGTAAAGGGAGAGAGAGGTATCTTTTGTTATTTAAATAACTATCAAAAAAATCACCTACTTATAGTTCTTGCCTTTGACATAGACATAGTAAGTTAATAAAAGGAAATCAGGATTTTCATGATGACAATCAAATGACTACTTTTATAATTCTTCGGTGCCAGATATATCTCCAGTTTCAAGACAGATCATACTTTAAAAAGTAAGATTAAAGTCAGGTAATAATAGGTAAGTGAAGATAAGAGTTACCTACTTATGTAAATATTTTTAACAAGAATAGGTACTTACTTTCTATAATGCCAAGACATTTAGAAAACATAATACTCGGAAGTTATATAGTAGGGGTTAACACTCTTATTTAATAATAATAATAATAACAACTACAACTCTCAGATTCTATAAACCTGAGATCACTCTCCGCAACTGATACCTACAAATACCTGGGTATGTCAGAGGGGTTAGGCATTAACGGGGCTGACATGAAACAAACGTTACAGGAGCGCTTCTTCGGCCGCCTGAAAAAGGTACTTAATAGCTCTTTGTCAGGCGGCAACAAGGTGCGCTCCTTTAACGGTTGGGTCATGCCGGTGCTGATGTACTCCTTTGGCATACTCAAGTGGACCCAGACGGAGTTGGACGCCTTGGATAGGAGAGTCCGGTCGCTGTTGACCGCAAACCGGATGCATCACCCACGTTCGTCTCTAATGAGGCTGTACATCCCGCGGAAGTGCGGGGGTCGGGGTTTTTTAAATGCTAAGACCCTCCACAACCGGAGTCCGGTCTCAGAGAATATTTTCTCAAGGCTGACGTGGGTATGCACCGATATGTGGTCGCAGTGGACAAGGGACTCACCCCGCTATCTTTGGCTAAAGAGAACTGGCGCAAACCTGTGGTGCTTAGTACCAACGGCCGCAAGGAAGTATGGCAGAGCAAGGAGCTTCACGGACGCTTTTTCCGTGCCCGCCCGACCGTTTTATGGGCCCGACGTAGATTTTCTAGCGTCCGTGGCCTGGCTACGCTTCGGAGACCTCTTCGGGGAAACTGAGGGTTCGGTCTGTGCAATTATGGATGAAGTTATGCTGACGAACAACTACCGGAAATATATCATGAAGGACGGGACGATCGACATATGTCGGGCATGCCATTGTCCCGGTGAGTCTATCAGGCATATTACTTCTGGGTGTTCTCGTCTAGCTAACGGCGAGTATTTGCACAGGCATAACCAAGTGGCCAGGATTATCCACCAGCAACTTGCTTTAAAATACGGCCTTGTGGATTCTGAGGTACCGTATTACAAGTATGCGCCTGACCCAGTTCTCGAGAATGACCATGTCACGTTGTACTGGGATCGATCTATTATCACTGACAGGACTATTGTAGCCAATAAGCCTGATATAGTGGTAATAGATCGATCAGCGCGCCGCACAATGATTATCGATGTCACCGTCCCGCATGACGAGAACCTCGTGAAGGCTGAGAGAGAGAAGCAGTTGAAATATCTCGACCTTGCTCACGAGGTGGTCGCCATGTGGGATGTGGACTCGGCCATCATTGTGCCGATAGTCGTTACAGTCAATGGACTTATCGCCAAGAGCCTCGACCAACACCTCAGGAGGCTCGAGTTGGGTGGCTGGGTTAAGGGCCTGACTATGCATAAACTTTAACTATTAAGACCAAAACACTAGTATTTGAACACTTAATGCTATAAACAATCCGATTAAATACCGTAGGAGGCAATGCAATACTTTAATTTTAAATAAAAATATATTTGAAAACTTTCATTCCACAAAATGACACATTAGGAATAAAAATTGAGTGCGTCATTACACGAATAAACGTGTAAGCTGCTATTATACAAACTCGAAGAAGTGCACAAGTCCTCTCAAACGTTTGCTTGTTTTAACACGTTTATTCGTGTGAACTCAGGGACCTAAAAAGCGTTTAACAATAGCATATAGTTTTATTCTTGTGATATAATTGCATGATTTTTCCCTAGAATAAAGGAATCAAATGATATAATAGGCGTATATTTAAGTCAAAAATTAATACAAAAAATTGAGAAGGTGCTTCATAGGTCAAAGAAACGAAAAATGCAATAAAAAAATATTTGTGTAAGAGCTCTTGCACGTTTATTCTGTGGGGCCATCGAAATGCTCGGTCATTTCCCGAACTGCAAATGTTTTTATCTCATAGATCTTGCTTCTTACCAAACTTCATCATTCTGGTTTAAGAAGAAGTACCTTATGTTTAAAATTACTGTATTAATTATTTTTCAAATATTAGCTACACGCGGCTGGACTTTTTATTGCGTTGAATTAGAAGCTTGAATTTTTTACACCCCCAAGAAACTTAAGAAACAGATTTGTTGAAAATTTCAAATAAGATGAAAAAGGTTTTAATCAATCGACAGACAGACAGGCCGAAAATATAGTGACCTTATAACGATTAGTAATCTGAGGTACGGAACCCTAATATAGGAATACTATTATAAATCTATCCTGTGGTAATCAAAAGATAAATTGATGTGCTTTTCCATAACAACCACGCTATTTCCTACACGCACCAAGTTCGAATCAATATTGATTAATCTTAGCTTCATTGAATGTATTCAATTAATTTCCTAGAATATTGCTTGGCATGGCGGCACTAAATCATTGGTAATGCATTAAAATTGATACGAATAGAGCAATATATTTAGAGAGGCATTCAAACGGCCATTAAATGTGATAACAATTGTGATAAAATTCGACTTGTGACGTATATCTGATGACTTTTGATCTTAAGATGCGGTTACATATGAGCGGAGCGGTTTGCGTTTTCGCGTTAAGTCCCTAATTTAGATAAGAAAGGAAAAAAAATGACTTCTAGGTGTATGAAGTTGCTTTAAAAATCAAGTTAAAGGAACTCTTTATTCAAAATTATTAATAAATAATTTGACTCGTCAGATTTCGATTTCATCAAAAAATGTGTAGGTCCTTTTTTAATTTAAAGCACTTGATTTTGGAATAGTTTTTTAGCTTTATTATAATAAAGATGATAGATCTTTATTATTACTATAAACTATAAAAAAAGCTATATCTAGTAGGTAGTGGACGAAAAAACCTATAAGCTAACTTATAAGCTATTGATCATCATGAGGAACTTAAAAAAAACAGTTCCACCCGTAATTATCATAAATATTGTACAGTCGCCAGCAGGTCAAGGTATACAAAACTGTCAATTTCTCCAAATGATTTTAAACCT
This sequence comes from Subacronicta megacephala, assembly GCA_958496365.1. NCBI lineage: Eukaryota > Metazoa > Arthropoda > Insecta > Lepidoptera > Noctuidae > Subacronicta > Subacronicta megacephala. The sequence continues at coordinate 7,774,035 of OY292528.1, forward strand.
TAAATTGTTGATGATAAAGTTCAAAATCAAATGAGAAAATTTGACATTTTACATACATTACATACATTTTTCGTACATTAAGTGTTACTACTATGCTAAAGATTCTGATCTCGAATCCCAGGTCAAGCAATGTTTTTTTCTAAGAAATTCTCAGTAGCAGCTCGGGGTTTGGATTTGTGCCCAGTGAATGGTAATAGGCATCCCCTCTATGGGACTTCAACATACCCGGGTATTGTGGTTGTATACTTACCTCTTTCTAACCACCTGGGCCAATACGACCGTCAAACTTTCAAGAAAAGAGCGTACTCCATTTTAAAAGGCCAGCAACCGGCTACCCTCTTGTGACCCCTCTGGTGTTGTGGGTGTCAAAGGGCGGAGGTAATCGCTTACCATCAGGTGATTTGGCCGATTGTTTGCCCCATATCCGTGATGGTACCTACCTATGTTATATGCAAATAGTTAATACACAAATCGCCCCGCTAATGCTTATCAACAAAGCCTCTGTTTGCCGGCAAACTTAAAACGCCAACAAACTTATAGAGAACTGAGGTCGACCCATGAGCACCACACCTGATATATGATGTTTCTGATTTCATTATCTCCACGTGGGAATTGATTCAACACGATATTTATTATAATTCAAACACACAACTAAGAGTTTGAAGTAAAATTATGATAGAGGTAAACGTGAGAACGTACACGTTAAGTGTGGTGATCGGATTCGGAAAGTGTTTTATGTGTGAAAATCGTTTGAATTATGTCTTTTAACCTTTATTTTACACATGTAAACTGAGGTAAATTATGCCTGTCGTGAGGTTTTTATTGAGGCGCATTATGACTAAATAGATGCTATAGTTAGATGTTGCATCAAGTATATATTCTGTAAAGGTGTAAATTTTACCATTAGCTATGACAATGGGTGACCGTACGAATAACCCGTATTACCTGGGTAACATAACATAACATACCATCACGCCTGTATTCCCCGAAGGGTTAGGCAGATGTGTACACCCACGTTTCGCCGGTATGTTTAGGTCCCATATACCATATACCTAATAGGAGGTGAGCCTATTGCCATTAACCGGGCACAAATCCAGACTCCGAGCTGCTACTGAGAATTTCATAGAAAAACTCAATAACACTTTGCTTGACCTGGGAATCGAACCCAAGACCTCTAGCGTAGCAGTCGCGATTGGGACCACTAGACCAACGAGGCAGACCTGGGTAACAACGTTTAAAATCGTGAAAATCAGACCTCGCAAAGCCCTTCGCGTTGTCAATTACCGCTTTTTTTTGTCGCATTGGAGGACAAAGTCTCTTCTCATCATGAAAGGAGATGGAGTACTCTCCGTACTCCATCACACAGCCACGCAGGATTCTTTATTGACATCTGATGGTATGGTAAGTATTTACAATGTAAGCCTAGCTTATATTTATTTATTTATTTATTTATTTATTTATTTTAACCTTAATTATAACATCTTTACAGTAAACCCAAATTGATGCTATAAGAATATAAACCAAGTTGTATTCTATTGCTATAAAGTAAAGTAAGTTTATAAACTAAGTAAAGATAATAGCACTGAACCTTCTACCCATGTTCATATTCAAAAAACCTTTGTACCACTTCTATCAATCTCGGCAGGCTATGATGAAATATATCAACATCCTCTGTGGGGATATTGTTAATTAAGCGAACAGCGCGTGACATAGGGGCAAACTTAAGTAGGTTCGTCCTAGCCGGCGGCACGCTCAGCAGCGCGGGGCGACGGCGCACTGACACGAGCCCGTCGGGCGCGCGCAGCCGCAGCTCCTCTAGTACCTCCGGGTGGCACACCAGCCCACGCAATACTCGGAGCACATATTTAACCAGTGCCAGGTCTCTCCTTACCGCCAGTCGGGTGTAACCAACCATGCCCATAACGAACAAACTCGGGTACATCAGGGGATAGTAAGGATAAACCCCGTACTGTTTATTATATAAAAACCTTGTAAATTTGTTTTGTATTTTTTCTACCATCTACATTCCACCTTCTTGTATTATCTAAATTATTATAGGAATAACTTTGTTTAAGAACCGGGTCTATTTCCCGACTACCTCCCCTTATATTGATAACTAATGGTGGATGTTGCACATCAATATTTACTAAATGTTCGTCGGCTAACTGCACCTCAATGTCACTCGCCACACACGTTGATAACACTAAGTCTAAAGTCCTATTATTAACATTAAGAACATTATACTGGTTTTGTTAGCTTGATTCGTGTCTTTTGCAAGCAAAAATAGTCCCAATTGTCGCCTATATCTATAAAATTGTCCGTCTGAACTAACTTTTTCTACCGTAGCGTACCATACCGTACTTTCATATTCATTTAAGTACCTAGTTAAAGCTATAATTTTAACATTACAGACACTATAATTGTATTTATTTGTATAGCTATCAAGTATATTTGGGGAGTTTCTTTTAATATACTCCAAATTCCATGCTTGTAGATACAACATAGTGTTGTAACTAATGTATATTGATATCTACTACTCGAGAATGGACTACTTAAAAGGCAATTGAATTACACAAATGATCGTTGTTAATATTCATATTGTCACCTACATACCTCAGGCACCGCGATAAGATTAATTTAATATTAAAAACTTCGCCTATTGAAACAGTTACCAAATTGATCGCCATTTACACATTGTTATAGGCAATTTTATTCAAAAAACTGACCAGTAGAGTCTTATAAAGCGTTTGCGAAGGAAGCAATAGCCTAGTTATATACATAATTAGCATTTGAAGTAGGCAATGTAGTTCCTATTAGGACTAATACATACGGGTGTGGCGGATAAAGCATGGTGCAGATTGATTTTATGGGACGGGAGTTGGGCATAAAAAAGTCCAGTTTTTAAAACAGTACCTACCATCATGCTTGAATCCCAAAAAAGTTAGGAAGAGGTTTTCTAATGTAGATCCACATTCCGCGGTGCTATTAATAAGCGAAACTGATTTCAATTAAACGGGTTCAAATCTGAACTTCAAGCAAGGAGAACTAAAACTATAAAAACTAAAAATATCAATTTTGCTGACCTGGGAATCAAAGCTAAAAACACTCAGCAGCCGCGTTTGCAGCAGCTAGACCAATGAGGCTTTATCAATTTAAAAGTAAATAATTGCTACAACGTAGCAGACGAATCATCCGTGTTTTTTATAATGTGGGTTTTTTCTGGGCCAGTAATATTAGAACAGTAAATAATTATTTCGATTAATTGCTAGAAAACTAGAAATACAAGCTACTCTGTAAAGAAATGTTCCCACACAGACCGGCACAAACTGTGCATTCTCGGCGGCCTACACTAAGCTTAAAAGAATTCACTTTCTTAGGCAGGAAATTAATTAGTCAATGCTATCCGTAGTCAGTGTGTCTGTATGTATTGCGCAAATAGAATTAACAGCCCTGATTATGTAGTGTTAAATATTTTAGTAATGAATATGTCTTATGCGGATAAAATAATTATAATGTAAGTTTAAGAACACGCTGTAATTATAGTTTCGTTTTGTATGTTCTCGATAAGACAGTAATTTTGTTAACGACGCGTGGAAAATAGGTAGTGATTTCCTGTGACGCTACAATTTTGTCTCTGTACTAGGAACACATACATATAATTATTTTATTTAAGAGGATTGAATGTGTTATGGTATTGGGTGATTAAAAATAATGATAGGTAAATGAGGAGCCTCTACTCTAAGGCAATCAAATATTACTATCCATAGATAGACTGCCTCGTTGGTCTAGTGGTCCCAATCGCGACTGCTACGCTAGAGGTCTTGGGTTCGATCCCCAGGTCGAGCAAAGTGTTATTGAGTTTTTCTATGAAATTCTCAGTAGCAGCTCGGAGTCTGGATTTGTGCCCGGTGAATGGCAATAGGCTCGCCCCCTATTACATGGGACCCAAACATACCGGCGAACTGTGGGTGTACATTAAGTACACCTCTGCCTAACCCTTCGGGGAATACAGGCGTGATGGTATGTTATGTTATAGATAGAAGTTGGATGCGAAAAATAGAGGACAGGGTGAAATGGCGCACGTTAGGGGAGGCCTACGTCCAGCAGTGGACTAATATAGGCTGATGATGATGATGATGATGATGATGATCCATAGACAGAACTTACGAACACAATCTGTATGTACCTACTACTTAATTGCATTGATATACATTCAATTGGAATTAATAAATCTTTATCGAAGTCTGTAGATGCTTATCATAATTGTGTCAGCCTAATAAAGAAAGAAATCAAATGAAAATGGGATTCAAATGTTTCCATTGTCCACCCATTTTTATAAGGAATATTTTTTACAGTCTTCTCTTCATAAGATATTGTCTTCCACCAGTATGATTCTAACTGAAGTTGAATCGTTAATTTCACTGTCATCGTGTCTAGAATTAGTGCTCAACTTATATTCGTTATTTACAGTCACAGTGAATGGTATGTCCATAGTAACAGATTTGATAGGCACAAAATAATACTTTAATAATTTTAGCGTTTTTATTAACTGCGAGATTAAATCAGAATTATTATCTATCTTTGTAATTTAAGTTAACACACATTGAAACTCAAATCACCTAAATCACGTCCATTCCAAGTTACTGCATCAACATTGTGCATCCAACGGTCAGTAAAGCGCGATTCGAATTCCAAACAATGATTTAAATTCAGCGTGCCGATTGGTTGGCGGCGAGTGACGCAGGACAAAATACGCTGTAATTGGTGATTGACATGTGAGCGTTTCCTGATTGGTCACGTACATAGAAATCGCCGTTGCGTTTGAAATGTGTTAGAATTGTTACTTGGTGTATATTTAGGTACTGTTTATGTTTATTAAGAGGAACTGAATTATATATACCTAATCCTCCTGCCTTTGTCTTCTTAAGTCTTTTTCTTTCATATGATAATCTCTACCAACCGTCATCTCGTCATTCACTTTCTTTCTCACAATCTCACAATATTTACCTATTTATAATATCAGTATAGCTCCTAACTTCTTCATCCGCTGCTTATACTTCTGCTAAACCTATCATATTTATTTATAATACAATTATTAATTTACATGAAAGCATAAACATTGAATAAAATAAAATAATTTTATTTGCATGAAAATTAACGACATCCCAACTCTCTAATCTGTACTTAAAGTTTGTCGCTCTATTTTATAAACTTAACTTAGTAACTAAATATCTGACCTGTCGACCGTTTGTTCTTACAATATTCTTTGGTTATCTGAACAGCGAAAACTAGGCAAAAAATAATCAATTCTAACCATTTCTAACACTATAGGCACCTACTAAAGCGGTTGTATCATTATATTCTTCCCGCGAAGGCACCCGAGCTATGTAAGGTGAGATAATAGTGAGCCATAATATACGCATACTACCAAAACAGTACGAACTAATCAGACTGCGAGTGATGGATGACTTTGTTGCAAAAGCAGTCACGATTTAAGAGGTAAGCGAGAATTTGACTTAGGTATTTATAGCTGGGTTTTGGACTTTTGGTACGAATGTATGAAGCAACTTTTGAAATATTTTAGTTACCAAAGATGGCTCTGGTTTTGTTACTAGAGAAATCAGGGTTAAGTTAATGTGCGAAATAGAAAAATTAAGATGTAATTATCCCTTCAACCGAACCTAGTCGTATTTTTTCCGACAAGACTTTACAAACGATGAAATAGACATCCTAGATAAAAGCGAATGAGACATTTTTCACGAAACTATTTCAACGGATAAATCAGACGTGGGCGGTTAAAAGGTTAAATACAAATCATATTTTTTTTTTACAAAACAAATGAATTATTTTTTGTTTTAAAAAGAAAAGGTAATTGAGACGAATAATTTTAATATTTTGACAGTTTTTGTACTTATAGATGTTTTGTCTAATCGTTAAATGTATTCCTCGTTATCTCACTGTAAAAAAATCTGCCCGAACATTCTTCCAACATAATTATATCTTTTTTTATAAATAAAATTGGTAATGCTAGGGGAGGATGATGTAACATAGGAATAGGAATTATGACGAGAACACATAAACATACCAACATTGATAAAATCTTCATACTTAAGGGTACCATAAATTTCAGGTGTGAGAAAGTTGGATACCCCAACTAGTCTAAGAGTGTACCTATAGACGGTCAAGAACTATAACTCAGTCTCATTTATTCTAAAAGAAGATCTTCTCCCAACCTTCGAATGGAATAGGTAGTTGCCCAAACGGTGTTGCGTGAATCCAATAAATTATTTTCTTCGAATCAATTAAGGCCTAAAAAACCAAACGAATGCACAGCTAAAGGTTAGCAATAAATTATCAATAAACAATAAAAACAACATTACATAACTGTACATTGTACAACGAATATATAAATCAGTGACGCCATTTGTCACGACAGACATGACATATTTATAAATTACGTTGTGAGTCTGTGAGCTGCTAAGATTTCAAACATTTACAATCGAATTAAATCGACGTGGCACATGGCAAAAGACGAGGCATCTATCATGGGATTTTACTTACACCACACATACAAAAACCAACCTTACAAAACTCAAGTTTAAATACAAATTTCAATGGAGTTTCACCGACCCTTCGCTAATGAAATGCATTATTAAACAGTGATTCTATGACCCCATTCGAAGGGCATTATGTGTAATTTGCTTGTTTTAATTCAGTTTTGATTGTAACAAAGTGTACTGTTTAATTATTCAATAAAAGCTTCACGGGAGATCGTCTATTAGGGCCCTTAGTAATGGATAGGGTTTGGAGACTGGATATGAAGACGAAGTTATGCTCATTTAGATGTAAAACGGGATAATTTAATTAAGAGTTAATTGCCTGTAATTACCTATGAAATTTGATATAGCATGAAACGAATCTTAAAAACCTTATAGGGTTCAACTATTTCTTTCGACTTTGGCGAAGCTTTAACAATTTCGTAGATTGTTTGTGTTATTAGTATGAAAATTAATCATTGTTGTAATAATTAATCATTCGAAATCGTGTGCGTCTTAGTAATTGATTATAAATTATCACTCGCTTAAACGGTGAAAGAAAAAATCGTGAGGAAACCTGCATAGCTGAGAGATTTTCTTGATGGCTTGAAGTTTGCTAACTCGCAGGGAGGCCAGTGCCCAGCAGTGAGACATTAAATGGGTTGACGATGTTTGCAACGCTCCTTATTTCGTAATCAATTTAAAAATAAAATAATTAAATTATATGCTAGTGGTTTCACATGCATACCAAAGTACTTTTTATGAGGAAAGGTTTGCCCAAGTCCTTTGTCAATAACCAATTTAACTATGCCAAAATTCATTAAAATTGGTTCAGCGTTTTAACCGTGAGTAATAACAATCAGACACACAGTAACTTTCGCATAAATTATAATGTAGGTAAGTAATTATAATATTTTTTCCAAAAACTAATGCGATTCGACAAAACAAATACAAATATATTTTTACAATGGCTAAACATTAGCCCCTAGTTCAGGAGGTTATTACAAAATATAATAATGTAAGTTGTCATTAATTTGTAAACTTTTGTAACATTTTAGTGGAGGGAAATAAACAATTTTATCATTTTTACTTATTTTAATAGCCATTCACATCTATTGTGTTCAAAAATAATTTCATCTAGCAACACCTGTAATGGTCAGGAGACATAAAATAAAACAAACCAGACCAGTGGCAGTCTCGTTGTGGTTATTAGTGAAATGACTGGTGATTAGCGTAATCACCGCCCACAGTATAACGATGGACACATCAGTTTAACCAAATAGGTACAGTGAGCGACAATATAATATATATTTTAGACATTTATTACAAGTTTAATGTGGGGTTTTTATTTTCTTTCTTTCTTTCTTTCTTTCTTCTTTCTTTCTATTCATCAGCAGCTGCACTTACCTCTAGACCAATGTGTTTTACTTTTTATTCTTTTTACTTGTGTTTTATTTTTATATTTATCATGAAGGCTGATTCTTATACAGAAACTAATATCGTACAAAGTAAAGGAGCAATTTGCATCATCAGTTTTCAATCAAAGCACACTCACATTTTCTACATGATATACCTACAAAATCCTTTAAATCAGACGAAAATAGTACATAAAAAAAGAAAACGCATACTAATATAATATAATACGTTGCTGTAATCACCTATCTTTTGAACTAAATACCATCACATCAATCCATTACTTAACCCTCCAATACGATGCTCGCGTATTTGTCAAAACAAACGCCATCGCCACTACAACCCCGTCGGGAGGGCTTAACCCTTCGCTGCGATATCAATTAATCGGCTCAATTTATGAATTATTGCGTCGAAACAACCCCGGTTTGATATACGGAATATTAAATCAAATGGGTGCATAATGTATTTTGTCATGTTAAATGGAATTTTCATTGATTTCATTTTTTTTATCGTTGCGCACTTTACAGCTCTTTTGAATTTCCACACTCATCGGGGGGTTGAAGTTTGCCGTGATTTTAATTTCCACTAGGTACCTACTTATTATTAAATGTAAGAGTCTGTATTTTTGTTTAAGTATTCTGGTCATTTTTTGAAGACTATAATATTGTGTGTTTTGTGTATAATTTAACTCTGCCAAAAATGCGTTTTAAAACCTTAAAGAACGCTTGCAAATTGAATGAATAAAACTTATTAATTAACTCCGAGCATATCTTTTGATTACTATACGAGTACCTATTTTATTATTAAAATAGATTGGTACCTATGCTAAACTGCACATATTTTATAGCGTTTTATTTAAGAAATGTTTTATGTTTAACAACAAAAAAGTAAATCTATGAAGACTTAAACACCGGGAGCCATAAAGATTTGCATACAAATAGTTGATGGGAATAAATCATGCAGACAGTAATCTGCGGCCATTTTGATGTACAGCAGCGCCATCTGTGTCAACTGAATGAGTTATTATACTGCTATTTTAGGGTTGACGGCAAAGTTGTTTTTGTTTTGTGCCGTTTAACAATCAAACGTAGCGTTTGTGGGTTAATTGTGTGGTAGGTATGTTTATATCGGTAAGTACCTACTGTGGTTATCGTGGTTGGAGTATTAACTAATCGGATTTAATGTACAAGTTTAAATTTGATATATTTTATTATAGGCGAAGCTCTAAAACATGGTTGTCTTCTAACAAGACTATTTAAACATACCATCACGCCTGTATTCCCCGAAGGGTAAGAGGTGCACTTAATGTACACCCACAGTTCGCCGGTATGTTTGAGTCCCATGTAATAGGGGGCGAGCCTATTGCCATTCACCGGGCACAAATCCAGACTCCGAGCTGCTACTGAGAATTTTATAGAAAAACTCAATAACACTTTGCTCGACCTGGGGATCGAACCCAAGTCCTCTAGCGTAGCAGTCGCGATTGGGACCACTAGACCAACGAGGCAGTCAACAAGACCATTTCACTGCTATTTTTCGTATTTATATATTTATAAATTATTATTGTTTATTAAATACTTGCCAGCCAATCTTAAATGGTCAGTTGTCTATAGATTGCCTACCCTTTGATTGCTTTAATAATGTTATACTAAGCCTTGAATTTTTTATCAAATCTTTTGAACGTTACATCTCCTTTTATCTTCTTTATTGAAAGCTGTAAATGTAACTTCAAATAGATAATATTGTAAAGCCGAGACTGATACATTGATAAGATAGCAAATCTAAAATTGAGCAGAACTTTGTATAACAAACCTCAAAAGACAATTCTATATTATGAACTTTTTAGTGTATTAATGAAATAAGAAAATTCTTTAAAAAAAATATGATACAAAAAGTAAGTACTTACTTACATGGATAAGTTCTTATTTTAAATAAAAATCTTTTTTTTTCGCTTAATTGTAAGGAAACTTATAACAATATTATCAAACCTCATAAATAATTCTGCAATAAGCTGCCGGAGCCAGCCCTAGTAACTCAAAACGTAACATGATTTATAGGGCAACCCCTTAGAAGATTAACCCTTTATCCGGGGTCAAGCGACACGAACACGCGAGGTCGTGTAGGCCGACACTTACGATTTCATTATTTATTGTCTTTCGTCTCGCATTATGCGATATTTCCCAACATGTTGTTTTGGATAGAACTGTTATTCGGACTAATTGAATAATTATTCTGCTAAGATTCGTCTTATACCTATGACTGTGGTAGTTCGATGAATTCACTGTTTTTTATCTTTATTTCTAAGGTCCGACGCATACCTGTGGAAAGACATGACATGGAAAAAGATGTTTAAGTTAAGAACTATATTATATATAGGAATTTCAAATACAATTGAAAATTAATATCTCACTGTACCAAACCGCATATCGAAAATATAATAAAAATAACTAGTAAAAAAAACTCCCAAGCTGTATACCTTTATTGTATTTACGCTTTGTTACTATATTACGCAATGTTTAATTATAAAAACACCACATCATGTGAAGTTTCATGAGGGGCGAATTAAAACAAAACGATAGTACATCCTCTGCCGATGCCCCAGGGATAAGCCTTGAAGATGTACTCTTTTAATAACCGTTCCCACTCACCAAGAAACACAAATAGCTAAAAAGATTAGACGCTTTGTACAGTGCGCAAAATAATTTTGCAAACTGTTTTTAACGGAAAATAATGCCAACATCTCGAATTGAGAACGTCTGCTTTTGTAAGTATTTTTATGTATTATATTTGTCAAAGATTGCTTTGCTTTGCTCGTTTATCTTACTTTAATTCATCATAATAAGATAAGTATTTAAATGTTGAAGTATTTATTGTATTAAAACCTAAAATACGCCTCGCAAGAGGTGAGAAAATATCGGACTATCTTGCCGATAAGACCTTTTGGAATCCTTACGTCGAAGTCTATCGTGAAACACCTTGATGTATGGTTCCACTTTTGCTCGTTTGAGTCAGCCACCCGAAGTGGCTGTGGCTCCAGTTGTCTGCAGTCCGCAGGTTGGTCGGCAACTCCTCCAGTGATACCATCAGATGGCTTGTTTCCTCCTTTGCAACCATATACAACAAAAATTATTTATTTAGGGGTCGAGTTGATAATATTGTTTTATGACGATTATAAATAGCCAAGACAGTTTTAGGAAACAATATAATATTTATGAAATAATTAGAATAGTGCAACGAAAAATAAAAGACCTGCGTCAATTAGGACCTCATAATGAGCTGTTCCAGCGTAGTTAATAATCAGCGTAACAGTTTTTCAGACTATAATTTGTATTATTATTAATTGCGAAAATGATAAACTATCAATTTTATAGATGAAGTCTGCGCAATAGTAAGAAAAACTGATCAAAGTGAACTTTGGAATTTTGTACGCCTCTTGAGAAACTTTGACAGCAAAACTTTAAATATTAAAATGTCATTATTCCAAGTCAAAGGGTTCTCTTTAAGATTATTACAATAATGAGCTTCCCTCGTGCTGAGCAGTAAATTTTAACCACAGAGAGAATATTTTACGGGAACTAATTGTAAGCAATAACCAAAGTTTGTGTTTAAGAGGGCCTGGCTGAAACAATTTGCGAAGTGTTCAGTTATTCTCAAGAAAATTACAAGCTTCTCAAAATCCAGAAAGGTTTTCATCGTTAGGTTGTAAACTATAGTAATTTTATTTACGACCATTAGTAATATTCTTTGTGCTCTGTTTTTTTTTTAGTTTCCAAAGAGGCCGCTAGTGTTCGATATATGAAAATCCTAATCATGCTAGATGTATTACTCACTCCTAGTTAGGGTATATAGTAAAAAATGTTAGACATTACAACCCTAACACAATGTATTCTGCATGGTCAATTCTGTTTTTTTTTTTCTCCTGCTATGCCATGCTGTGCTACAGGCATAGCATGACAACGAAGGCAAGAAAGATTTTGTTTCGTAAAAAAATATGTTGTGTCAACGTTTTTGTTGATTTTCTACTACCAATTAAAATCATTTTCACAACTTAAAAGAAAAAATTAAGTATGAGAGACTATTGGGAACGCTAGCTGAATTATAAATATTTCAAGCAGATACAAATATTTGCATACATGACATAAATTTAAGTAAGTCATTGCGCCACAGGTATCGTATAGTGTAGACTCCACACTGTGAACCTTAAATATCTCCGTTTGCAATTTTTCTGCGGACGCTACATCATAATGTTGCTCTACGGTGCGCCGGCGCATCTCAGGTAGCCTGATTTACTGCTGTCTTAATGAAACCTGTTATATAACTGGAATTATTTATTATTTTGTCCTAAGAACGAGTCTAGGCAGCAGCTTCTGTCTTAGATAATAATTAACTTTCTATGACTGTACTTAGCTGAGTACAGTCAGGAGCAAAAGAGTGGGAGAATGTTAATGATGCAATAATGGTTGTTTATTATGATTATTTTTTAATAACAGAATCTTTTTGTAAATTTACGGCAGCTTTTCGTATGTTTGACAATAAGATTTCTACGCGTTAATATATTTTTAATTTATTAAGCTATGCTATATTTACTATTTCCGTCATTTGACATTTATGACTTTTCTTAGAAATTCCATTCAAAAATGTTATTCGTAGTTAACCATAATTAATATTTCTTGGCATTATTTTTACGCCCTGTCACAAGAAAATAATGATGCGTTCAAAACCATGTTAACCAAGACTAGAAAAATGTAAACAAACAACATTTATCAACTTTATCAATGTTCGAAAATTCCTAATTTGAAACACGAATATTTTTTTACCAATTTCAAAGACAAAACTGATAACACCTCTTTACCGAGCTAACCTTATTGTAATCAGGGGTCAATCTAAACTGGTCCTTCGAGAACCTTTAATTATGTTATTAAAAGGAAAAAAATGTATTTCCTATGGGCATTTCGTCGACTTTGCCGCTTATAGATGCCATTAAGAACACGTATCTAAATATCTTAAGAAATCTATCGTACGGACGGTAAAGACCGTAATTAATATCTTTGAAAACATTCGAAGTAAAAATTTGTGGCATTCGCGAGTACTGATGGTTCAGGTGACTAAGATATATAGAGAGCTGGTTTTATGGTGTGTTATTGCAAATAAAAATGTGACATAATTTTTATAAAGGCCGTTTCTATAAGCCAGCTCCTAAGCATAATGATTAAATATTTTGAAACATTTGTTATAGTAAGTATATAATATTACACTTAGAACATCTGTGCTTACCCCTAAAAGAGCGCCATAAAGTCCGCGTCCTGTAACCGGAATTAAGGTAGCGTGGTGGACTAAGTATTGATAATCTGTGCACTTTACAAAAAAACTACTAAATACCAACATTAAGTAGTTACATTAGTTACTTAGTTCATCAACCCATTACATTGTCCCACTACTGGGTATAGAACGAAAGGGATAAGGCTATAGTCCACCACGCTAGCCTACTGCGGATTGGTAGACTTCAGACTTCACACACTGTCAAGAAAATCTATAAGGCATGCAAGTTTCCTCAAAGCGCGTGACAATTAATTAATTATTACGCATATGAATTCGAAAACTCAGAAGACTCGAACTCGACCTTTGACTTCGGCAGTCCAATGATCATATCACGAGTCTTACGCTCGGTGCCTATACTAATACTTTTTTTATCCGAAATTCCGAATTAAAATTCGGTATTATCATCTCCATAAATTCCATAGTCCACACATTGTTCCTGGTTGTACACCGTCCGAATGTCGTGTTGGTAATGATCATTTTTTTTGACCAGATCGCATCTACACCGGTGTTTATTTATTAAACGTTTCCACATAACTTCTTACCTTTATTAAAGGAGCAATTTATTAATGAAACAATTATTCAAGCGTTATCTTGCCGGCATCGGTGAGTCGCCGAAAGTCCTGAGTACGTAAGCTTATTTTGAGGTAGCTGTTTTGTTATGTTTAAGGTTTATTCGAAAGACTACTGGTTCATGATAGTTTTTGTTGAAAAAAATGTTTTACCTTGAAACGTATTATAATATACAATTTTACTGGGATTTTCTATGAAATTCTCAGTAGCAACTCGGAGTCTAGGTTTTGTGCCCGGATAATGGCAATAGGCTCGCCCCTTTTTACATGGGACCTAAACATACCGGCAAAATGTGGGTGTACATTAGTAGGTACACCTGTGCCTTACCCTTCGGGGACTACATGCGTGATAGTATGTTTATTAATACCTAGAATTTCCTATAATCCTTTAGTTACCTACACATATCAGATTCTACTATGTTAATCAAATCGTATGTGGCGACTTTCTTACTTTTTACGAAACGAAAATATCTACGAACGACCTACATAATTATAGGAATAATCATACATCTTTTTATTACTTTCATTGTACAATAATTTCAAATGAAAAATAGTCTTTGCCTACCTTTATAAAAAAAAGCGCGAGAGTTTGTATGTAACAATGTCCTTTACAAGCATACAGAAAAATCCTACCAGCAATTTTGCAAAAAGTACTTTATAAAACTGTACTGCAACATAAAAGCGATTCATAAGTCTTATTCAGTGTTGTCAAAATGAGCCTCCCAAAATGTTTACGATGCGTGTTATGACACTTATGTTGATCAAAAGTGTCAATCTCTCCCTGGATATTAATGCAGTTCGCATTTTATAAGAATGCCGAAACAAGTTATAGTGACAGTTACATCTGTTGGTACCTCTGCAGATACTTATATCTATATTTTATTATTATGTTGGCAATAGCCCGAAATAAAGCGAAGGTGTCGAACAGAGAGTTGATTATCATGAGATCTTGGGATCAATAGGGGATCGGACAAATTTTCAAAAAGTATTTTAATTTAATCATTATGGATACCTATTCCTATAAAAAATATAATTTTATTTAAATAAAGCTTTTTAAGTACTCAAAATCATGTTTTAATAATAATTGTTTAAAAATGCCGCGAAATCATAGATTAATACGTACATTCTTTATTTGTTGACATGGAACGAAAAACATATCGTTGGTGTGTCAATGTAAGAATAAATCCAAAACTACTCCAAATAAATTATTCATTGATGTGCCACCAAAAGCAGAAAAATATGGTTGAACTTAGCAAGGAGAAAGTGGGACGGTATGTCTTTATAACTCCACCTAATTACTTTGGTGAAGATCATTTTGAAGTCAGTGTCCAATGCTTACTACAAATTAATTAAATGCAGTGTGCAAATGACTTTATTTGTAGGTAATAGTAGGTATACATTGATTGATTTGATTGATACAGGTTATATTTACGAGAGCTTATATATTTTTTCACTTATTACTTCAGCTGCCGAATGATATGGAAAATTACATGCGATATCATGTAATGGGCTTTGTTGATATAACAATGTTAAAACCTGGCTGCTTCCCTACAAAATTTCAATGTAAAGTGACAGACAAAGAAGTTTGCCATCAACTTTAACATCCCTGCTGCTACCATATTGCAAAGATTGGCTACAATACAGGAACCTCTCGAAGAGAGTACATTGAGAAGTATATACAACTTTGTCACCTAGTAAGTACTTATCAGAACCAAATATATTTACTCCCTCCTGAGATTTTGACAGATTAACAATAAAGATATTTTATCTTTGTTTTAGGTTTGCCAACAGGAGTCGTGGTATAACATCAACCAAAAAGTCAGGATAAAGGAGATCAAGTAATTGTAAAGAGTATATATCCAAGAACATTGCAACATCACTATCTTAAACATGGACATCAACATTGTCAAAATCTCCCTTCACAGTAGAATATGTAAAACCAGCTGTGCCAAGTGTTTCCAACATCAATGGAAACTTATGTGGTTAGATCTGATAGTGATACATCATTGTGCAGCCAGTCAAAATTAATTTATCAATTCAACAATCATCACCTTGAGTCCAATCATTACAGTTGAAATCAATGTCCACTAGTGTAGCTTATGAATAAAATATTATTTGTAGATATTAGCAATATAAGTTTCTATACTGCCTATATAAATAAAACAAATGAGTATAATAATTTTGCTTTTATTTTGTACCATCATATAATTTAGGGTATAAATTATTTCCCAAATTTGAGTACTTATATTTGAAATGTAGTGGGTTAATAAACTTTCTATCATAGTTAACCAACAGTATTTCCACATTATTAACAATATTTAGTGACTTCAAAGTTATAGGCGGCAACACAAAAATAAGTCATTTTCAAAGTCACATACATTCAACTTGTATTTGAGCCATGTATTGTCATTCACCCTACAGTTATTGTAGTTTTATAACTCGCAGTAAGTTACACCTTGGTTTGTTGGTTCTTGGAGAAATTGTATAGTTTGTTATCTTCTTACAGTATACAGATACTTGGTAGTAATGTATTTAATATTGAGTGATTAAACGAACTTACCTGTAAGTGAAGTTCAATCATCATTATATGAAGACACTGTCCTTTAATGATTGACCAATATGTAGTATCCTCTCTTTCATCCATATGACGCACGATTTTAAAGCAATGCAAAAATTCTTGACTTTTTATGTATGATGTGTCAACCTGCTGTCATTGTCACCTGGAACGCATTCTATTGAAAGCTACACAGTTTTTACAATTTTATTTCGGGAAGATAAGAATAGGTTCTTTCGAATGGGTATGGGTGGGTTGCTACAATCATTAAAGGACAGTGTCTTCATATAATGATGATTGAACTTCACTTACAGGTAAGTTCGTTTAATCACTCATTATACATCAGACAGTCCTTTAATGATTGACCAATATGTAGATGTTTAAAGCTAAAATAACTAAAATTGTAACAAAATGTGTAAAAATAAATACATTATTATGTTAATGGAAATTCAGTTTCATTACTTTACATATATTGTAAGATTATTAACTATATTTCACCGTGTATTTGAACAGACTACAGATTATTTTATTGTTAGTATACTTATAACTAATTCATTCTTATTATTGTTTTAATTTATTAATTAATTTATAAATATTTATTTGTTTTTTGCCATAAAATCACATTACTATGTTATGATATATTTTTATAGTAATTTAGAGCCAAAAGGCTATTCATTTCCTATTCCTTCCTTTTAACTTGAGCAAGGAAATAAAATTTCACGAAATCTTGAGTGAGCCCTTCATTGAGTAGGTACTTACTGCTCTTGTAAAATTAAATTTATTTAATACAGCATAATTATTTCTGCGCAGTTAAAGTTGAAGTCTATCTTGCAGATCTTTGAATTTATCGTTATATTAACTTTCGGCATCTGCGACTGCGGGACTAGTAGGTACTGTAAGTATGTAAGTATTTAATAAGTTTTTTTTTTTTTTTTTTTACTTTTACTTATTTTTGATATTATAAGTTCTGGAAATAGTTTTTTAATGCTCTCTCTATGCTCACTCCTTGTTCTATGCCTGCAGATAAACTACAACCTTCTAGGATAAATCTTAGGCTTATCTTGACGAAAAAATGACTGAAGGATAATTTAATTTGAAATTTTATAAATTTGATTTATGATTGGCTTTTAAGCTAAACTAGGTAGGTAAGATTGAGTAATGAGCTAGTACGTAAGTAAGGATATTTAGTAAGATTTATTAAACAGATGTTAAAGAGACATTTTATTATAGTTACAATTTTCTTTGTCCTAGGTTCAAATTAATATAAGAAAGGCTATTCCTAGCTTAATAACGACCCACGTAAACATACCATCAAAGTCACATTTAGTTATTGTTGGTCTAGTAATTTAATCTAATATGGGTAGTAAAATGCCAATGTCTCAAAGAATCTTTAAAACTTATCAGAATTTGTATGGAGATGCCTATAAGTACCTATTTAAGGAATCAGTGTGAGCACACATTTAGCTTAATTAAGCTTTTATTATGAAACAAAGGGCAAGAAGATATAATTTTAAGAATACGATCAATCTTGTTTGAATTATAGGACTCACACTAAACCGTAACGGGTGATTAGGATTGTTTTAGTTATGAAATCCATTATAATAGCTGTGAATGTCATGATTCCTCTCATGAATGCTAATTAGCGATAACGCACCCGGTTGCGGACTCTTTGAACACGAGATGTTATTTTACTGAGAAACAATCATCACTTGTGAGACAAGCATCGACTTATATGAGTATTGGGTACTAGGATTGAACAATCCAATATGGCACTCATACAATTAATTTCAGTTACAGTAAGGAAAATTGCTGAGAAGGCCTAAAAAGAAGAATGGCTACTAGTTTGTAAACGTATCTATTGTACCTAGTTACTTCTTCCATGTCACCTAATATTTAAGAATTTAAATTTCAAATAATGTTGGTTGTAAATATTATTATTATAAAATCTGTTATTATTTCTGATTCTTTTTGATTTATATTTAATTTTTATAAGTAATCTCGTACAATTTATTCCTAATTAAGTTAAACTTTGCAGCTAATGTGTGAAGTAAATATTTAATTATTTATATTATCACATTTCCATATACAATTCTATTGCCATTGGTACTTATTAAGGAATTGATTGGAGAATATGAAATGGTCACCCGTGATTCTACATAAATCAGAACTATAATTAACACAATGTAATGTTATCATTAATAATATGATAATTCATATTTCAGATTTTATTTTAATATTTAATCTCCCAATATTACCTATATCTCTTGATGGTTCCTACCTATTAAATTACCTCATTTGCTTTTCTGGCATAATATGCTAGAAAATTAATAATAATTCATTAATATTATTAATTATATTAATACATATTAAAATTAATTAATTCTAATTAATTAGTAAGATTGTAATGTTAGCATTCCAATCCAAAGATTACATTCTATAATAGGTATCATTGATATAATAAAGAGAAATGGTGTTTTTAACATTAGCCACAGATTCTAGAATCTAAGTATATTGTTTTTTATTTTTTGTTATTTTAAGTACTATGATTCAATTTTAGGTTCAATTTTATATTATATTGGACCTAAACATGTCACCGAACTGACACTGGTACACCTCTGCCAACTCTTCAGGAAATACAGGTATATATGTGTGTATGTATGTAGGCAGGTGTTTTAAGCTCTGAGTATAGAGACTTTTTATAATCACTGTGACATGTAATGTAGGAACAGTTCCTCAAAAACTTAAAACCTCTAATCAATTACAATGATTAGGTATATAAGAGGTTAGGAAACTTAAATCCTTACCAAGTTGTTTGGCAGTGTCAGAACTGTTTTTGTAAATGTCAATTAAATCATTTAAATTATGATTTATCTTTTATGCAGAAATTAGTACATATTGTTTTGAATTAAATATAAACCTGATAGTTAGTCATTTCATGGTATATAAGGCAATTTTTCTGGTTACTTTACAGCACTGGCACAGTTGCACTGGTAAGTTGAATTAACTATTTAAATAAGGTGCTGATTTGTAGCCTTAGGATCTCAGAATAGTACAGTTTGTTTTAGAATTTAAGTGAAGACGCAGTTGTTCAATAGATTAACAGAAGCTAAACTATTAAATTTGTTTTGGTTCTAAATATAAATATTTTGCATAATAATATCTGTATATCCTGTGATAGGTACTTCCTATTATCTTTGATTATTACCATAAGGCAGACATAGATTTCATGTAAGTTATAAAATAATTTTCTGCAGTGATGGTATTTAAAACATAAGCATATTATTTAAAATATTCTTATCTAAAACGCTGGGTAATTAATTGAATAAACATAATCAATATTCTGATGTTAAGATTATTCTGGTTGCATACTACAATTCCATGAGATCCTCATCCTTATGGATTCAGATATAACAACCCGCTGTAACAAATTTTGTTTTACTTTGTTTTTCTCCTTCCTGAGGAGCTAGGTAGGTACCAGATGCTTATTATAACCAAACTGGTTTTTGACAAAATGATAGGTATATCATTCTCCTTGTCTAAATACATTGGTAGGAGGTCTTCAGTGATTTTCTGCTGGTTATAATAAAATATTTATGTTATACCTGCCAGTATGTCTGTGATGATACTGATCACTGATTGTTGAAGTAAGTATGCTCCCGGGGAACCACCTGGATCTGCTACTGGTACTGCTGCTATTGACTACCTTCTCTCCTTGTTGCAGCTTGCTTCAGAGATGTAATTTGATGTGCCTGCTGCAGTTCTAGTAAGTATAGCATTCAGTAAACATTTAACAAGTTTATGATATTACCTTCTGACTTATGTTTCCTATAGGTTTAGCCACTATAGAGAATTTGATTTTGTCAGGGAGGTTATCTCCCATTATATATTAGTAACATAATTACCAACAATATTTTCCAGTGTTGTACAATACTACTAGAAGTATCTAATGTTGCCTCTTCCGTTAACACTTTTTCAGTTGTATGCATGCTCAGCATAGGTTAGGTAAAATAAATGCTTAATATCGTAGTTGATGCACATTCCATGACCAAACAAGATACAAAATAGGTTATAGAGATAAGTACCTAGTTAATTGGGTGATTAACGGTGTAACCATATAATGACCGATAGAAGAATGTGTAGTCATTCTTGTCAGTGCACATTTGTGAGATGTTTTCCTGCCTCTTGACCATCTCAACATTTAGAGTAGGTATTGCCCTTAGGGCACCACACTGTTGGCCTATTTCCTGGTAATTTGTTCAGGTTTTTAACATTATTTTATGAACCAGGCACTTTTAGTACATTCCTATGTAATATTTTTTCCTAATCTGAAAAATAAAACTGTTTTCTACTTACATACCTTGTTATCCCTGGACTGGTGTACTCCCCCCCCCTTTTTTTTTTCTTTTCTTTACATTGTAATTGCACGAAATCCGAACACTTAGTGTAGTGTGCACCTGTGCAACTTGTTGCATCAAAATATTGCCATCGAATGGTCCATCAGTACCAATGCTAGGCAGTGAACAGCGCCGTGAATGACCCCACAGTGACAATCCTTGGCGTGTTAATGTCTTCGAACAACCCCACAGTGTTGGTCCCAGACATGGTAACGACCATTAAACGAACCCACAGTTTCGATCTTAGGTCTTATTGTTTATTTCGTGCATTGTGAATCAATAGCAACTGTGTTGCATGTTCCATGTAGGAGGTTATCATTTACCTCAAAGTATCTTGGATCCTGCAAAAAACCTCTTCTTTGGTGATACTAGGTAAGTATCTGTATAATAAATCACCACTGATGTAAGGAACAGTCTTCTTTGGAGGGAGAGTGTAACGATATTTTATTAATTTACGTTGTCGTATCTTCAATCCTTGACAACTTCTTCAAAATATACACATCACTATTACTTTACATTTAGGCATTATTGTTAGTGCCTTTTATTGCTTATTTTAGTCGTAAAAACATTTTAAATCCTGTAAGAAAAGTTTTTACGGCGTGCGTCGTTGCACGAAAAAAAAGAATGCGTTCCAGGTGACAATGACAGCAGGTTGACACATCATACATAAAAAGTCAAGAATTTTTGCATTGCTTTAAAATCGTGCGTCATATGGATGAAAGAGAGGATACTACATATTGGTCAATCATTAAAGGACTGTCTGATGTATAATAGTACCAACTTGAACCTTGATTTGGAACAATCTTTGTGTTCCGTACACCCCCTGCATTTGATGGTACACATGGCAGAATCACGACAAAGTTAGCATTATTGCCGTATGATTGTCTTGCTGATCTGAAAAAAGTGAAAATATATTTTTACTCAAACGTGACAAAAAAGACGTAATATTAAGTTTATTCGCCGAAACTTTAATCTTTCTAGGTTATGTTTTCTTTGTTTCCTCAAGAGTAATTTTTCAAGTACATATGGTAAATAATGAATAGTTATAATACTTACAAAGATGTTTCTACATTTCTTAATTATTCAGCGTCACAAAAATCTGAATGACTTGAAAAGAAATTGCCAATCATTAGAATATCCACCCTGGGAAGATTTCGATTCTCGGCTTTCGTAAATCCTGGTTCCATTGTTAACACTGATGAATAAACACTTGTGAGTTTTTAAATCGATTGCCGTATCCTAATTAGTCAGGTAACTATTAGAAACTTTAATAATTTAAGAAAACTCGTAGAGATACGTATCAGTACGGTATTGTTTACTCACTATTGACGTCACGCACTGTGATTGGTGTTTCGGTTGAGGTGAGGAACAGATTAAAAATATTGTAATTATCAAAACTTTATTTTATATTTAAAAATAGTAATGATTAATATTTTAACAAAAATATTCGATGTATAATCGTTAAAACTTATAAACTTTTTGTCTAAGTACATTTTAGATTTTAATCTGATTACTGTCCGATCCCCTATTCTTATTGGGTGAAGTAGTCAAAGTCAAAAATCATTTATTCAAGATAAATTACTACGTCATTTTTATAGTACAGCCCTCAAAACGCCCGGCATCGCCTCTTTGTTTTTTAGCTGGGAAGAAGAAGTCGCACAATTCTCCCAACAACTAAGGCGATACGATTTATATAGGATACAGATAAAGTACGTAACTTTAACCACAGTAGTAGAAAATGTATCTCTTTTTGTGGAATAAAAATCAGACCTCATCAAAGATTCGAAACTGCGTCCCCTAGTTTGCTACTCCGGACATTTTACCCCGCTAAGCTACTGGGATCACTTCTAGTGCTATCGAATTTCTCTTCCACTTCGCTCGTGTTAAGATGACATCTTTCATGTTGTCGATGATAAGCATGTAAAATAATTATATTAAAAAATATAAATAACCATACCATCACGCGTTTATTCGAAGAATCAGAAGTGCACTTTACGTCCACCCACAGTTTACCGGTATGTTTAGGTTCCATGTAATAGGGGGCGGGCCTATTGCCATTCACCGGGCAGTGAGGCAGTGTTATTTAAACAAGCCCCTTATTAAATGTGGTCTAAAAACCATATCCAATAACGACCAATAGACTGCATGCAGCCTATTCTAGCTAGTATTTTAATAAAAGTTAGTCGATTCCTGTTAACTAAACAAGTAACAAAGACAAAACTAAATTAAGGTGGCCAGAACAAAAACTGTGTGTCGTCGGCCACCGGCGTGCCGTATTCAAAACAGTTGAGAAGATCTCTCTGAGGACATTCCCACATCTAGACTACTTTGGTGACGTTTTCCAATGTTTCGACACGTGAGACGAAATTTATGTGTTGATAGAAATTGTTGGTAAGCGGAATAAATAAGAAAATTATTGTACCTGACGCATAAATTGTTTAAATATAAAATTTTAATTTATCATTCTACTTACGACTTTTTCCCAGCTACTTAAGTTGCGATCGGTTTTCAGTCTATCCAGATATCGCTAACACTCAGTATTAAACACGTAACGACTGCCATTAGGTCTCTGCACAACAATATATGAGCAATATCGACATAGATATTAGACTAACGATTTTTATAGACCTATGAGTACCTACCAAGACTGCCTCATTAGTCTAGTGATCCTAAGCGCGACGGATGGTATGACTACCGAGTTCAGCGCGAAGAATACTTAGGAAGGTGTTATGACAAAAACACACCTACTGAAATTCACATTTCACTTTCACAATTCAGAATAAATATTTCGCATTCATCATCATCAACCCATTACATTGTCCCACTGCTGGGCACGGGTCTCCTCTCATTACGAGAGGAATATTTCGCATTTTAATAATTTTATTTTCAATAACGGACGACACGTACGGCTATATTAAAAAAAATAGGGCCCTTCCCGTATAATCGACAACAGTGGAAAACGCAATGTCGTGCCCCTTTCCCGGTATCAGGCATCGTCGGAGATCGATGTATGTAGATCCGCCCGTATTTACATATGCCACGTCTATTATTTTACGAATTTACCATGCAACGGTAATGCCAAGCTTCTGACATGTGATGCTGGTATATCATTTGAAACTCCTGTATTCAGTCGTGAGTTTGTATGTTTGAACTTTCTAATAGTTTTGCTACCAAGTATGTATATTTCGACTACAATTTGACCAATGACCATTTTCCATCATTAGTTAAATGATATGAATATCTGTAAATAAATCTTTTAAAGACACTTATACGCCGAAACAAACACAGAGAATCATGGTCTTTTTAAAGTCCAATATTTTAATATTATACATTTGCTTGCTTTTCAATGTACGGTAAAATCTGACTATTGAAGAAAGAGCCATAGCAGCTTTGAGTTGACTTGTCCTAACTGACGGCACGCATACATCAATCATCGTGTAGCTCAATATTTTTTTAGGGAGTTCAAGGACAGTTTGCAGCCAAGACGCAACAAAACCAAGGGTACCTATCACCCGTACGTTGTTATCTTGAGATCTCAGTTGCTAAGTCCCATTTGCCCTTTAAACTGGAATACAATAAAATTGTGTTTGCATATTATTACTAAACGACAGATTATATGGCAATGTTGTGGTACCAACCTAGACAATTACTCCCCTTAATCATTAACAAAACATATTATTCACAACAACACTTACAACTAAAAATTTTCTAACTCTTAAAAAAAACTGGCTTAATATGATAAAAGCCTTGAGTTTCTATATTTTAGTCAGAACATGCACTTCGCTGAGTAAATTACTTGTTCATATATTATTATGATTCTATTAGAATTAACAGAGAAACCAATACTTACAGATATCACCAGATTTCTTGTCTCCACTTTCATCCTCGACGAATTACGACTTCACCTATTCCCAAGACATTGACGTACAAACGTTTGCACAAACAGGACAAACTAGCCCACACATAAACCACACAACATACTAAATCTTAGTACACATTCTAGAAAGTTCCAATGACTAATGTTCGAACATAGTGCGTAAAGCACACACGAGGTGTGTTTAATAATTCTCAGTATGAAAGTTGTATCTCAATAAGTCGGTACTAGTCAGGAAGTCATATCGTATGTTATCACGGTATCATTCAACCTGTGACGTTATTTTCCCCTGCGTATGCGCATGTTATGGATGTGGTGCAAATGTAAATGATTGTGGGAAATTGTGGTCTTGTTACAGATAAGATGTTGATCGGAGTATTGGTAGAAGATTTATTAGCGCTAGTTTTATTAAGAAATATCTTAATGGTGTTAACGTAAGCCATTAGACACGTAGAACCAGTAGGCATTGTATAATTTTAAGATAAGTGTGAAATTTATTTAAAAGTTTAGAAATTCGATCTTTGTTTTGCATCGTGGTTTCCTAACTGTCGAATCGATTTCCATTACTAATAGCTATTAACTACCAAATACACCATCAATCTGACCCCGAAGCGGTCGACAGAGATGTACTAATGAATATCAATAAATAGTGCGGCGGTTTGTTATAGATTCCATATATAATATGAAGCGATCGATGATAAAGTTTCTCAAATAGATTGGTAAACAACCGTCATTAGTAGGTAAGTACATAAAACTGGATAATAATTCTAACATCTTTTACAACATACGGGAAATAGCTAAATACATGTAGCAATTAATCTCGTTGGATTTCGAAACATGATGGTACATTGGAAATGTATCTGCTCTATAGTGGGTGCATTGAAGAATACTTCATAACAATACAATAAACGGTTAAATAGGAGATCAGCACAAGGCTCTGCTATCTATTACTCTAATCTGAGTAATTTTTCAACTTTTTCAAATGTTTTTTTCTCTTAAAACACTTTCACTTTGTTATGTATTTTCAAAAATGATAATCACCATCAGCATTGAGACCAACTAGGTGGCATTTTCTATCTGAACAGAAGGAATTATAGAAATCAGTCACAATCAGTGAATATATCGAGCGGCAAAGACAAAAAATACGATCGAATTGCAAATTTTCCCTGTATCGTCCTTACATCAAGGGTCGTCTGCCTACTAGGGTGGCGGCAGAGTAATTTGGACTCATTCCGCCTAAAACTGCACTTACCTTTTCTAGCTCTACAGTTATGGGATTCGTAAAATCGTCACGACGGGCAGCTATTTATTACTCTCTAACCCACACTACTTATCACAGTAGAAACTAACCAACCAGCGATGTAAACTGATTATTTCAACCATCTATGAGTCTTTTAGCCGCAGTGCCAGCCTAGCCACACCTCTAATTATCCCACATGTAACGAAAAGTGGTTGAAGCAGGAAAAGCAAATATCTAAATAATTTCCCTGGCGCACCTCTAAATACGATCGTTAAGTGTAACAGGTGTTTAAAAGGATATATCGTTCATATGAGTCGCAACTTATGTGCCGAGTTATTAGCTAAGCTGTAACTGTTGTAGTAGGGTAACCAGCTGTTAAGAGCCTTTGAGGATTGTCCCGATTTAGTTTGGTTACACGACGCTAGTGATATGCCATTTTTGCTAAACTGCAGGTAATACTTATAGCACACAATTAAGTAAGAATTATTTCTTCTATTAAGATTATTGTGTACCTTTTTGTCTGTTCAATGGAACTGTATGTCATTTATATAAAATTTTAGGCAAAAGTTTACTGATATTCTACACCCATTTTGCCAGTATGATTAAGGTCGCACATAATAGAGAGTGAACTTATTGCTACTGAGAATATTATAGAAATACAAAAGCCAATAACACTTTACTATGCTTCGTATTTAGTGATTAATCGGTACGCTGGTTACCAAAACATTGTCAATCTAAGCCTAAGGCATGACTGCCCAGTAGCCATTTCCATTAGTGTTGTCTTTTTATATAGGTAGGGGAATCTCGACCACATTTTGTAAAAAGAATGTTGACATTAGAGGGTCCATCATTTTTGGTCATCCGGTATAACGTAATATCAATTTCCGTAACTTATGTTGAAGTCTATTTCATAGTCTAAGTTGATTTGACATTATACATATCTATATTATAGTGACATTTTCCTGAACTTCTTCATCAATAAAATCATCAATCAATATTGGCTCAATAGGCTCGACCCCTTTTACATGGGACCTAAACATACCGGCGAAATGTGGGTGTACATTAGTACTCTTCTGCCTAACCCTTCGGGGAATACAGGCGTGATGGTATGTTATGTTATGTTATTTAATCAATATTAGATGTAAAGTGACATAGACAAGCGTGACTTTGATGTAGTTAAATTGGTTACACTGCTCTGGTCAATATCATCATTGGCTACACTTCTTATAGGTTATTTTAATGAAGATTGATAATTCTATTGCAACGATAAGATACACCTACTTATCGACTTAGATTTTTTTTATACCACTAAGGTGGCAAACAAGACGGCTCGCCTGATGGTAAGCAGTGACCATAGTCTATGGACGCTTGCAACTCCAGGGGTATCACTCGTGTGTTGCCCTGTATAGGGAAAGGGAGAGGAAAGGGAAAAGATTTATGAAAACAGTAGCATTGTATATTAATGCCGATTTTTTTTTATAATATTTGAAACTTGAATATTAGACATTGAAATAAAACTATTCGTATCGTTTAAGGGTAGGTTAATATCTCTCCATGAACGTAATTTTCCACGGTGAAATCCATGAAAAATAGGTTTATATCCAATCAGATTCAATATTGTAAGCATTTAAAA
This sequence comes from Subacronicta megacephala, assembly GCA_958496365.1. Taxonomy (NCBI): domain Eukaryota; kingdom Metazoa; phylum Arthropoda; class Insecta; order Lepidoptera; family Noctuidae; genus Subacronicta; species Subacronicta megacephala. The sequence goes on from OY292528.1 coordinate 7,801,567, forward strand.
CTAGAATCTTTGAATTACCATGACAAGCAGCTGTGAACGCAATCTTCTTTGTGATTTGCACAAAAACCCTTATGTCCTGATAACTGAAGTAAAGATGGTAACTCTACCGTTCAACGTGTCATACAATCTAGTTTTCTATTTAAATGATACACTTTCGAATCGCCTCATTTGTCTAGTCGCCCCGTGGCTTTAGCATTCGATTTCCAATTGTGAATCGTGCGAAAGAATACTGTGGGAATACTGAGAGAAACATCTGTAGAAGTCACTATGCCTTAATTGGGAGGCTTATCTGATTCTGTTAGAGGGCCTATGTGTATCGTAAAGTTTAAGTTACCTAATGATTTTAGCCTTGATGTAATTCAGCATACATTCCGATAATTTTAGCAAAACGGCAATAGATCATGTACCAGACCGATACAACCAGATGACGAATAGGTAATTCCTAGTGTTACGTTTTTTTTGTTCATGTGTTACGATTAAGCTGTTATGAAAGTAAATGCTATAGAAATTTTATACTTACCTACTATGTCCCGCGGTTTCCTTCGCTCATGTTAAATAGCACTTAATCTTTCTCAAGAATTGGGCTATCAAATGGCAAATATATCAAAAAACTTATAATAAATCTCAGACTCTAAATTTCAGAGATAAGGGAGTTTAAACAAACTCATCAGATTTATTATATTAGTATAGACAGTCAATAAGTTGTTGATGTGGCCTACTGTCTGCTTTTGTCCTTGTACACAGGTGTATCTGCATTAATCGCATACATGACTTAGCTTTTTTTTATTCCGAACCTTTGGTCCTACTCTACACCAGATTATTTATCAAAGAAAAATTTTGTATTATCACCAGTAAAGATACCTCTCAACGAATTCAATAATACCTACCTACAGAACGTTGCTACAAACTTAGACGACGGCAGTAGGTAAGAGCTTGATCATGACATGTATGAACACATTCTCTTGTGTTCTATACTGCAACCGTGTGTGTGTCGGACTGCAAGCGGATTCTAAATACATCAGACATCACCCATTCACAATGCTACAATCACGATCCTACCTGTCATCCACAATAATATTAGGTAAATCCACCTAATGAATCGACACTCCACATGTGAATATAAACACTATTTAAACAGCATTCGCTTAACAACATGATAAATTCGATTGACAATCGCGCGGCAACAAGGCTCCGCGTTGTTCACAATTGCTCGTACTAATTTAAGAAGCGGTGCCTTATACAGCGGTAGGAGTGTTAAGAATGTACACTTGATCGGCGTTTGTATGAGTGCAAGGGAAGTACTTTGACGGGCGCGAGTAAGGCCTTATAGGGTTGTCGGTGTAGTGAAAAATTTGCTCTTCAACCCCCCTTAATTGGGTGTCGCGTTGTTTTACATGGCGTGTACACACGTACAAAATGGTTGGCAAGTATTTTTTTTACTCTGCTTGATATTTATTAAAACTTTACTGTAAAATGGAAATCTAGTACCTAATAGTTTTTGAGTGTTTATAGGTACAATCTCTTTAAAACATATTTGCAGCAATAATAAGAAAATCTAAATTAATTTTAATTTCCATTATGAAAGAGCCTTTACGAATAAAACAAGTAACATACCTTATATCCGCCCTTTGATCTACTTTATAATTGATGCGCATCCTTCAGGAACCTGATTCAATTACTAGATAAAAAGACTTGCGCATTGCTCCGGCTTATGATGCATCCTTGTGCCTTTTTCTTGAGAATGGATTAAGTCATTTAAAGTAATAAAGCTGTAGCCATATTAGCGTACAGTAATAAAAATTTTCAATTTATTAAATTTTATAAAGTGGTTTCTCTAATCGTCAACAACAGGTAAATCCTGTTTGATTCATAAGTATTATTTTTTACTTATATATACTTAGTCAGTGTAATAATGGTTCTGATCCTAAGATGCAGATTTTTTATGACTGAGAAATTATTAATATCTGGGTACATTTAACAGTTAAAATTAATTAACAATATGCCATGTTAATATAATAAAAATAAACTTAAAAGTTTACCTAATTAGCAATACAAAATAACTTCCTTGTATATATTTAGAACTTATTTCTATGAAGAGCCCTGTATTTTCCCAACATCTTTGTTTATTACCACAAGCATAAAAGTCCTTTGCCAAAATTTCCTAAAAAATACTTTATTGCCTAAAAATTGCTGACAATCCTTTCGGGTCGTATGTCTTACGAACTAACACAGGGTTGTCACTGATTTGTTGCGGAGACGTTTCTTTTAGCGTTGATGTGGCGCTGATTGGGACGTATGAGGTGTTTGTGAAAGCATTTTTGTATTCTTTTTGCAGCTAATGAACACTCGTTAGCTGTCGAAGAATTTCCATGAATGTGAGGCGGTTTGTGCGCTGCAGTGTTGGTGCGTACCTTTGTTTTTTATATTTTGGTTTTTAAGGAGAATTTACTGTATTGTTACGTTAATGTCTGAAAACGATCAACAAGAACAAATACTTGGTACGGTACAATAAGTAGATTGGATTTGCAATTTTATTCTGCATCCATTCTAAAATATCTCGCGTTTTCACACCTTGGGTTATATTACTGCATTTTTATTAGGGATCCCTATTTTTTTTTTATATTATATAGCCTATGTCACTCAATGAAGATGCAGCTTTCTAATAGTGAAAGAATTTTTGAAATCGGTTCAGTAGTTTTTGTGTGAAAATATTACAAACATACACACAAAAACACAAATGTTTCCTCTTAATAATATAAGTTTCGATTTGCATACTATAAGGTAAAATTATCTTAATAATTTTTATTGCGTTTCAAAATGTTGTACAGCCTGACAAACAATTTATCCTTCGAAGATAGGTGTTGCCCTAGTGATGCCAATTGGTTTGCGAGGGTCTGATGGCGCTTGGTGCAAAATATTATTCAGACGCATCTAGTTAGGTTAGGGTTAAAAAAAAACGAATTCACAACACAAACAAACATATCCAAAACAAAAATTATCACTATTGTTAGGAGATTGATGAAGTTTTTGGGCACACCTACCTACCTATTCTTAAAGTGTCATACTTCGGTATTCTATAAAAGACAAGCCATCCGTCAACTCACTCACTTTGTCTCGGGGTCTCGGATGCGACGGATATGTCATGGACGTAATGTCAGTCGCTGGTCAACTAGTAATTGTTATAGTAAGGTTGAATCTCTGTCCAATCATTACGTGAAATTATTGTGTGTTTGCTTGTTGTTATCCTGACTGTGTAAAATTGAAAATTGTTACTTTGGCCTAGGGCCATTTTAAATCTTTTTAAATATAGATGTCATCATTTCTAATTCTATTTTAAATATTATGCTTATAATACCTAGTTAACAAATCTAAATAACAATAATTTAACTAAATCTAAATTTTTTAAAATTTTTAAACATTAAATTTTTTTATCGGCCTTTAAAAAAACATATTTTTTAATACATCAATATTTCTCAAACAAATTCAAAATTAATTCCAATTCTAGGGCAGTAGAATGAACCTCCCCATTTCTTCCCATGGGTGTCGTAAGAGGCGACTAAGGGATCCATCTGCGATACAAGTAATTTATTCGCACCCAAGCTAAGGTTGCCGCGCCGAGAGCTGCATGACTAGAGGGAGGTCTAGTCGCGAGCGAGCTTGTTGTCTGGGATCGGGCGCCCCCAGGCACTAGAAGCCTTACCCCTACATGCGGGGCTCTGTAGGGGTGGACACATTTTTCCCTAGCTTTTCGTGGGAACAAAATGAGGTCTAATTTAAATGTAACCAGGGGCGGCGGTGATGCTCGCCACACACCACGTCAGCAGTTCTCACGGGACGAAAAGCGAGCTTCAGAATGTCGTCTAGCTACGCTGAATGTTCAGGGGGGTGCAAAAGATAAGATAGATGAAGTATGTGAGGTAATGATTGACAAAAGAATAGATGTGCTATGTGTGAGTGAGACGAAAAGAAAGGGAGAGGACATTTCCAGACACGGCTCAATGACAGCTATTTGGTCAGGTGTCCCAGACACACAGAGAGCCTGTCAAGGAGTGGGGGTTGTCCTTTCGGAACGGATGATGAAATGTGTGAAAGATTTTGCGTGTGTAAGTTCCAGAATTCTATGGGTTAGAGCAAAGGTAGGCTTAAACCCTATCTTCATACTGTGCGTGTATGCACCCGATATGGGCAGCTCACTGACGGAGAGAGAAGAATTTTGGGACTGTCTGAGAGAAATCGTGAAAGCGTGCAAGGGAAACGAAAAAAATATTATGCTTGGAGATTTTAACGGGTGGGTTGGAGTGAAAAGGAGAGGATATGAAAAAATATTAGGTGAATTTGGAGATAAAAGAGTGAATGAAAATGGAATGAACTTGTTAGAACTGTGTGTGGAGAAGAATCTTTCTGTGATGAACACTATGTTTAATCACAGAAAGATTCACATGTATACATGGGAAAGACAAGAAAGTAGAAGTATGATTGACTTTGTGATTGTTGATGGAAGACTGAAGAGTAAAGTAACAGACACAAGAGCGTATCGGGGTGTCAATGTGGGAACGGATCATTACCTAGTTGTGTGCCAGATTAATGGGTTGTTCAAGCATTGGCGTCATCGAGTTCAAGTTCCTGTTACTGTACTTAAGAGAATAAAAGTGGAAAAGCTGCAAGAATTAAAAGTAAAAGAAGAATATAAGAGAGAAGTAAAAGAGAAAACAAATTGCATAATTGAAGATATGGATGACTACAGCCTGGAAGAAGCTTGGAATGTTGTGAAAAATAGTATGGTGCAAGGAGCCACAAAAGTATGTGGTGTAGCACGCAGAAAGAAAGGCAGTAGAAAGAACAATTGTTGGATGGATGATGAGATTAAAGAAATGGTGCAAAAGAAGAAAGAGGCTTGGCTTAACGTCTTAGCTTTCAAAGCCAAAGTCAGAATGAATCAGGCAACGAATTTGAAAGATGATTTGGAACAAGTGAAGAAAAAGTACACCGAAATGAAGACAAGTCTGAAAGAGATAGTAAAAATTAAGAAGAATAAAAGAGAGGAAGAGGATAATAGGAAATTCTCTGATAACTTCCGGGCCAATGTAAAACTGTTTTGGAAGCAGGTGAGGTTGGCTCGTGGGGTTACAGGAGCATCGAGTATGAATGTGATCAGATCAGAAGACGGATGTTTGCTCAGTGACGAATGCAAGGTTTTGGAATGCTGGAAGGGATATTTTGAAAGTTTATTTAGCTGGCAGGATAGTGTGCAAAGTATGGGTGATTGGGCAGGAGTGAGTGTTTTGGAACCGGACTTGAATGTAGATGAGGAGAATGAAATTGGAATGGATGAAATAGTAAAAGCGCTTAATTGTATGAAAGTTGGCAAAGCGGCAGGTTATGATAGAGTGTCTGTCGAAATGCTAAGGGGTGGTGACGGGGTGGTAGCATGCCTGTTGTACCGAATCTTTAATATGTGTTGGAGATATGGCCGAGTACCGGGTGACTGGTGTAAAGCTGTTATTGTTCCACTATATAAGGGAAAAGGTTCACAACAGGAGTGCAAAAATTACCGCGGCATTAGCCTCTTGAGTGTTGTCGGCAAAGCAAAGGTTCTGATTAATAGAGTGATAAGAATAACAGATGAGAAAATATGGGATGTTCAGGCAGGATTTAGAGCGGGAATGGGATGTACGGACCAGACCTTCTCCTTAAGGTGCATAGCCGAAAAACATCTGGCAATGCACAAGAGAGTCTATTGTGCTTTCATTGACTTGGAGAAGGCCTATGATAGTGTGTGGAGGGAAGAATTGTGGTCGACACTATGTATGTATGGAGTGGACAGTCACTTGATGCAGGCTCTGAAATCTCTGTATAGGGATTCTAGTGCTTGTGTTAGGTTAAATGGAGCCTATACGGACTGGTTTGGCATTTCCAGAGGTGTCAGGCAGGGATGTGTAGCGTCACCTTGGCTGTTCAACCTATACATGGATAGCTGTTTGGCAGATTTGAAAGGAAATGATTGTGGACTGAGAATGAATGAGTTACCTGTCAATGTCTCCTCTATGCTGATGATCAGGTTTTACTTGCATCGTCGGCAGAAGAGTTGCAAGGCATGGTAACAATCATGAATGAAGCATATAAGTTGAAGGGCATGAAAATAAATGTAAGCAAGACGAAAGTTATGGTTTTCGAAAGAGATGAAAATGTATGTGTGTGTAATATAGAGATAGAAGGTCAGAGGGTTGAACAAGTGAATGAGTTTGTTTATTTGGGAAGTATGTTTACAAGAGATGGCAAGATTGATGCAGATGTGGAAAGGAGAGTGAATGCGGGAAATAGAGTGAATGGTGCTATACATGTGGTTGTGGCTAACCAGTCCGTGTCAAAAAAGGCACGGCTGGCTATCCACAATGGCGTGCTGGTACCCACACTTATGTACGGAAGTGAATGTTGGGTATGGCAGAAGAAACATGAAAGTAGAATTAATGCTGTGGAGATGCGTTCCTTGCGAAGTATGTGCGGTGTTACTCGGAATGATAGATTGAGAAATAGTGTGATAAGGGAGCGTTGCGGTTTAAAAGATGATATAGTGACACGCATTGAAAGGGGTATGCTGAGATGGTTTGGACATGTCGAGAGAATGGATGAAAGGCGATTGACGAAAGGGATTTATAAAGCGAATGTCAGTGGAGTCGCCGGGAGGGGACGCCCTAGAAAGACATACCACGACCTTATTGGTGAGATCCTTCAGAAAGGTCAGGTGCGTAGTACCCGCAACCGGCGCATGTGTATGACAAGATGTATGAATGTGGACGAAGCAAAAGAGGTATGCAAGAATCGTAGCAGATGGCGTTCTGTAGTTTCTGCCTACCCCTATGGGAAAAAGGCGTGAGTGTATGTATGTATGTATCTAAATTTATGCGCGTGACCACTCTTTAACACACAAGTCCCCACTTCAATTCTGCTTAAAGATAATAATTAATCTCAGAAACGACTAAGCTTGTCCGTAACGAATTACTACGCTGCAATATCTAGTATTGGACTTACCCAGAACTGGATCTGAGGCAACCTAGGACTATAATGACGAGTCATAATCGGTGGACACATTAAATGGCGGGCTATGAAAGAGGTTGTATTAGGAAATGCATTAAACCTCCTTAATAACGTCTAGCTTTCTTGTTATAAAAATATTTGAATGAAATGCTAGATTCATTTTTTTTTAAAAAAAGCTTACTAGCATTGTGGGTTTCACATTACTAGTATTCTTGTTAACTCCTCGTACTAAGCCAAATGCTCGTTTTATGAGTGGGTCCACGTCGGTAGTGCAATGGGTAAGTTTCGAACCTGCAACCACATGATCGCAAGTCCGACGCCCTAGCTATTAGGCTACACGCCGCTTCAAATTAATTTATTTTATTATTATAAATTAGAAAATATTATGTAATCCATTTAGATTTTTAGATTAAAAACAATTTGGATTATTGAAGACTTAAAATCTTCAATAGTTTGTATTTTTATGACCCTTTTAGGTCCCCCAGGAAAGTAAAAGTTACGCATACAGTAGGTAAGTATGCAAGATGTCAAAAGCATGCAAGATGGAATGCAACTGATGATACGAAGGCTGATGCCTATAGACTGTTTGAATATATTATTACCAATAATGCAAATTTAGGCCGATATCGGCATGCTACTGTCAGGTGAATAGGCAAAAAGGTGTGTTAAAAAATAATAAAAGTTGGGAAAGAAAAAAAAAACAGGGAAAATCAACGTAACTTCATATTGTACCCATATTTACAAAATAAATTTTCTTTTCTTTCTTTCTTTTCTTTTCTATCAATATTTATTGTTAGAGAAGGCCAAGGCATAGGAAGGATGAGGGCTGGAGTTGATGGAATCAAACTGCGAACAGCAGAATTCATTTATAAGAAAGATTCTTATAAATAACATGGCAGTTCGTCTTACGAACTTATCTCAATATTCATTCCGAAATTATGAATTCTTTGATGTACATCATATCATCTACAGCATATGCTTTCAATGGACTAATAATAATAATAAAGCTAGTATCACACGGAACGAATGTGCGGCTAAACAGAAGCGCGTTGATGCGAACAAATTGACAAGCTGTAACATACCTATGTAGTGCGCTCTATACGTCTTGACAGTATAATAAAAAAATATGCAGTTAAAATAAAAGATGATCTTTTAACATATTACTACTACTACATAATGTAAGGAAATTTTCACTTTCACAGGATTTTTTTTTTTGAATAAATTTATTTTATTATTATGATTATTAAAATATACCTATTATTAGTTATTAATAAAGATAATTACTTTCCAACTGTATCAAAAATAAGTAAACCTTCCAATCCAATACATAGTTAATAAGATTTTCAAAGATGAAAAAGAAGACAATGAAATTCAATGAACTTCTCTGGCTGAAATATAAATGTCAGTTTAAAATTTTTAAATAATCGGAAACCTGTGCTGGTCAATTGATATACATTTATTTAGGTATTGTCCATAAAAACAAAGAAACAGTGAGTGAAACAGACTAGGGCAAATTCAAGGCAAAACTCTTGCAGAGATCTAAAACTAAGGTTGGTCTACCAAAGATACTCTTCAAAATACTATAAAGTAGCAGCCATTTTTTATTGAACAATTCCCTCCTCCTCCCAGCTACTAGTATATTTTTTTAATAACACAACCTTATGTCATTCTCAATGCTGCATTTGAAAGTTCCAATAAATACAACACTCCCATATTTTGATTAATAACTAGCTACACGTTGCCATAACAAAGCATTATACAACACCATTGGTTATCCAACAGCCTCCTACTTAAGTGAGATTTAACAACAGCCTGTATTTACATAACATAATGTTATTGTATAAAATATAAAGTAAATAATAAAAGATGTCAAGGAAGCGAACATAATTGATGATCTCTCTACGCTCCAGTATTTTCAATATTGTCCTATGAGAATTTCCGTATAGAAAGTCCAGCTTTATGCGAGGTTAACAATTTATAGTGTTGTTATTAGCCAAGTAATTTATATCTTAATATTACAATATGGTAAACAACGCAATTACTGGTGTATATCTTAATCTGTGTTGTAATTACAGATAGGATGCGAAACCTATGCTCGGTGAAAGTTCGCAGTTATGTTCAATACTGGCTGTAAAATCTAGATAAATTGTTGAAGACCCCGGTACTGAGTATACGAAATACTAGTACCTATTTGTATTCAGTTAAGATAATGATTTCTTTGTTTTATGAGCTAAAGTAACTATTAAACACGTGAACACACATCTTTTCACACTATTATAGGTACTTTATTAAACATTACAAACCATCACAGCACAGGCGCACAGGTTTAGGCAGAGGTGTACACTAACGATTTAATCATTATTTTTTTGAGTTTCGTATCGTTCGTAGCTCTTCAGACTAAACCTAATGAGTCTAATGATTAATCAGTCACTTATCTAAATTTCGAGCTGCTACCGAGAATTTTATTAAAAAACCCCAATAACATTTTTGAGGTGACATCATCATCATCAAATCATTTTTTACTGTCCCACAGTTAGGACAAGATCTCCTCTCAGAGTAAGGGGGAATAGGCTAGTCCACTACGCTAGCCTCCAGTAGTAGGCAGACTTCACACACCTTCGAGAGGAACTCTCAAGCATGCAGGTTTCTTCATGTGTTTTCCCTGTACCGTTTAAACGAGTAATAATAATTATTTACATGATTACAAGAAGTCAGAGGTGGCGTGTCTTGGACTTGAACTTGATACCTATGACTTGGAAACCTGCGTTTTGAGATGATTATAAGTATTTAAGGTACTACAATTATGTACCTATATATCTTATATCAATGTGGGATGTATATTGATATAAGATACCTATACATAAGTGTTGTACGCAAGTGCTTCAACATAAAAACTCTCTTAATTCTATCAAGTATCAAATCCTTTGAATCCTCACATAGTATCAAGTGCGGAAACAATAGAGGGGGATCAAGTTTACAAGCAGCTCAATTGGCCGGTTGTAATTTCGTCCCATTGTCTCTATGTCCCCTGTTCCCATTCGTCCCCTGTCGCCGGTCGCCCTAGTTCTTCCCAGGGGACGTCGTTACGTCCTTTGTATTAACATATTTACGACGAAGGAAAATGGCGATTATTGTGTCTTAATTTATAGGGAGGGTGGAAACTCTTAGAAAAGTATTTTCATTTCCTTAACCTACCTACAATTTTTGGTGATATTGTGTAGATGTTAACAGTTATAAAAAAGTGAGTGATTGAATAATATTTGTGTTACTTTTCATCTTCATGTCATTGTATTTCTTATTTTTTATATGTGACGGAATCGAACTACGTCGTCTCTTATCTTTGATTTTAGGCGAATCGACCTCAAGTCAAATTTAAAATGGTGTAAAACTACATTCTACGGTTTTTTTATTTGGCTCTACTTACAATATACTCAACTTAAAAATAACATACCATCATACCATCACGCCTGTATTCCCCGAAGGATTAGGCAGAGGTGTACTTAATGTACACCCACAGTTCGCCGGTATGTTTAGGTCCCATGTAATAGGGGGCCAGCCTATTGCCATTCACCGGGCACAAATCCAGACTCCGAGCTGCTACTGAGAATTTCATAGAAAAACCCAATAACACTTTGCTCGTCCTGGGGATTGAACCCAAGACATCTAGCGTAGCAGTCGCGATTGGGAACACTAGACTAACGAGGCAGTTAAAAATAATCAGTCAACTAGTCTAACGTTCATGCTATAATATACTTTATAATAATAGGGACTACGGCAATATCGAAAATGCTCTGTCCAAGACTACACATCTCGCCATCCCAACGTACACAAAAGAAAAGAATTTCCCCATAATAAACACAAACGTTTAAGTCTTAAGAGCTCAGATACAATGCCTTAAGACACTATATGCACATAATATATAGGCATAAATAATCCACACATACTTAATACTGACAATAACAAATACATACATGCGACGGCTTTTAGCAACAATGAAAAAAGTCGCCTTCTAAATACCAATGCTAGTGATGGGACGATATATAATTTTTCCAAGTTTACAATACATGGTTTACGTTTCGCAATAACGTAAACTACATAAGTTATTACAAGTAAAAACGTTGAAATAAGTAATATGAAGTAGTTAACAAAGGCGTGCTTTAGATTTCTTAACTTAATGTGATTTTTAAAATCTGTATAAATTTACTGATAGGATAATATTAAAAATAATTGAGTGTCTATCATTTTTTATTTTATTTAAGTATCACATGTCAAGGAGGCATTAAGCTCATCCCCTATAATTATATAGGATTATAGGTAGATATTAATATTTGATGTTATAGGTATACCTATATTAATTTATTCCGTATCTATCTGAATGACTAAAGGATGCTCTTCAAGTCGGTTAGGGAGGTAACCGACTTGAAGAGCATCCTTTGGTCTTTATCTTCGTATTAATTGCAAGTCAAAGAATCTCAACAAAATATATATATATTATTGACTTATCTAAACTCACTTATTGGATTTTCGATTAGATTTTTTAAAGTAAATTACTTAACTATCACACTTATCTTGAGTTCCCCGATCTTGGTGCCTTGTTCCCATCACTACTTCAGAGACAAAGGGGTACTCCTCGCCGCAAGTCAGTTACTAATGGCGAGGCGAGGCAGAGATCACGCAAACAGATCCCGGTTGAAAGCAATTAAAGTACACCAGATTCCTAAGGAGACAGCCACCGGAGGCAATCAAAATAATCACGACGATTTAACACTTTCCTACCTGGAGATAAGTGATAAACTAAGTCTTGTTACGCTCGGATATCGAGTGACGTATTTATTTTGATAGTGCTAATGAAGCGAATAGATTAGAATTGTTGTTGGACTGAATGGACATTGTTAGGTCTTATAAATAGGCTGGTTGTCCGTTTAATTTAGCTGCGTTAGAGTATAAATATAATCTGTGTTAAACCACTACCGATATTCTAACAGTTAAACCTACAAAAGCCACCGTAAAATAAACGCAAAAGTGGCAAGATAAATAAAATCATTTTCTAATAATCGTTCGAACGTTTTACCAGACTATGTTCAATTCAGTTCAATTCAATTCTTTATTGCATTCCATAATGAACATACAAATTAAAACAGATGGAAAGCTTAAAACTAATGATCAATTATGGACCCTGATGGGCACAGCACAGTACAGTACGAAAATGTTAGGAGTTTTGATATGTGCGTGGTGAATGGCAATAGGCTCGCCCTATTACATGGGACCTGAACATACCGGCAAACTGTAGCTCTGCCAAAACCTGAGGGAAATACCGGTGTGATATGTATGTTTGTATGAATGGCGCTTAAGACATTGTTATTTGGTTTCTCAAAATAGGCATCCACCTGTAAATTGATATCTTTATTCTACCACAAACTAGTTTCCCTAAAAGTCTATCCACGAACAGTCAGACAAACACCATATATGAATGGTCTGGATAAAGGAAAATCGCTGTGGAGTTATTAATGAGCATATCAGACCATTTGAAGTGAATGGGAAAAATGCAAGGAAAGACAGAAAATGTACAGAAAAAGGACCTTGTTGTACTGTGGGTTTACATTAGTACATACCTCAGTTATCCTTAGTGAAAACAGGCTTGATCCTTAGGTTGGGTGTGTTTTTTTGCGTACAGTTTTTATCAAAAAAGAATATTATTTTAAGATCGAGGACTTACGAGGACTGTACAAACCTCTATGTAGCAAGGAAAATTGGAACGTATGTACTTACTCAATCCGTTTAGTGGCTCTAAGCGCGACTGCTACGCTAGAGGTCCTGATTTCGATTCCAAAGGTCAGGTTTAAGATTTTAAAAGGCTATTGGGTTTTAAGCTCGCTAATACATGGGACCTACACATACCGGCGAACTGTAACTGTGCCTAATAGTAAACCTTTGCCTTATCTATGATAGGTACCTATAAGTATTGTCTGGACTTCAAAAGAGACCATGATTCTCTGAGTTTGTTTCGACATTTCTCCTCAGAGGTCGTCAAATAGGAAACACCGGCGCCATCTAGATTAAAAAAAAATAGTTTTGTAAAAGTGTATTTAAAAGATCTATTTATAGCAACAAATATAATTTCATCATTTAATTTCATAATCCTTTGGAATATACAAGTGTAATTATATGTACTTACTCAAATACCCTGATCTCCCATTGACTTTTACAACACTTACTTGCATTGTCCGATACATTCCTGATCCTATCCTAGACCAGCATGAAAAATCAATGGTAGCTCCAATCGTAACCACATCTTCGAGTCTACAGTGGCTTCTATGCAAATACTAAGTTTATCTTCGTCTGATACGAGTGTAAACTTGTTTAGATACAAAACACAGAAAACTAGACCGCATCCTGTTATTCTTAGGGATGATTTTAATTTGAGGTGAATGTTGAACAATAAAATAATGCAAACACCTGACGGTTAGTCACGTATACTCGATTTCAACTGGTTTTACATCACATTAGCAAACGGAATTATTTTTCAAAATATTTATAAACATTATTTAATGTAACTAATATATTATTTAGAATAAATAAAGGGCTATAATAATATTTTTTGCGAATAGGTCTTTTAAAGACACTTTCACAAGTCAATGTTTTACAATAAAAAAAGAAACAGAAGTATTTATTCGGCAATGGGCCGGTCACATGTCGGAGAAATGACAAACTCTAGGGCAAACGAGTTCTCGAGTGGAGACCGCGCTTAGGCAAGCGCAGTGTAGGGCGCCCACCGGCCAGATGGACTGACGACTTGCGGAAGCTAGCTAGCACTGACTGGATGAGGAAAGCCCAAGATCAGCTTTGTGATATTCATTAGAAGAGGCCTATGTCCAGCAGTGGGCGAGTATAGGCTGATGATTTATTGCGATGGAAATTGAAGTAACGACGCCCGGGGCAACAATGTTATTGAGGGGCTGCTAAATTAAACGTGCAGTCAATAATTGTAGGATCTTAAATATTATGCCGACATGTCAAAGTAAGTAGTTAGTGTCCAGTTTATTACAACACATATTAAGGACTACCGAAAGCTGTTAAGGCGTGGTCACCTATGGAGGTAATTTTATTTTACCGAAATTAATGGTAAATAAGCATTTTTTTGTTAAAATATTTTTATATTAACCAGTTATCGGTAACTCAGACTTGTCAAATCGATTTCGAGCGTTTATTGATTATTTTTTTAAACCAATGTTTAGAAACCTCTGACTGAAAAAAAAAACCGTATTATACTCGGTGAACACAAGGTTATTGTGACATATCTACACATAAATAAATACAGTCGGTTTAAGCCTCCTATTTTGCAATCTGTTAAAAAAGTAAAATAAATATTACTGCCTACACCACAGTCTAACTAAATGAATCCCTCTATATAAATTCCAAACAGTTTAGCCAAAAGGTAGTGTTAATAATCGAAAAATAATAATATGTTCCAACGGCATTAATAAATGACCCGTATAAACACGCCCTTCGCCGCGGTAGCCGAAAATGCAAATCCGATCCAACGCTTCCCTTACGCAATTTTATTATTCTTATTTTAAATGTGTCTTTATTTTTAAAGAATCACTTTTTATTCTTTTAAATGTTGCCTTTTATTTATCTTTTATCTTTTTAGCCCATCCCCATGTCGTGCGCGTTGATTGCATTCGTGAGTTGCAACCAGATATTGTTAACTTTTAAAAGAAGCCGCTTGATCGAAAGCTTTTAAAATAAAGTGCATTGTCCAACGAGTATTGTTTTATGTATCAAATGTTTTTATAAATGCTGTAATTACCGTTCAGGTTATTACTGTTCTTTGATATTCTTTATCAGTTTCTTTGTATTTGTACCATTCGATATCATAATAAATAATGACCGTTATAGTTTTTAGCTAGTTGATACCATATAAAGAGGAAACGATAAGAACTACCCGTGTCTGTCTCTGCATTGTACAATAGGTTCAGTGGTCGTTCTGTAGCTAAGCGATAAGTATGTTTCTGCACCACGGGTTTGATTCCCACCCGGATATAAATATTTGGATGGCGTTTAGATAGACATAGTTGTTCCGCCTTTCAGTGATTCTGTATGTGAGAGTTTGTGTCCAAGATTTATCATAAAATTCAAGTACACCGAAAACTGTTTTTTTTGGAATATAAGAAACCTTTACCCGACAAAATTACTTAGTTATCATACAGTTCTTGCTTTGGAAGGGTAGGGGGGGTCTCACAAAAGGAGGTTTGACGTGCGTTAAAGGATATTTTTCCTCAGTGCCTATATAGTTAATACTAATTAATACTAATTAATGATTAAACTTCAAAGATTCGACACTTCAACCTGATTTTTTATTTCACAATCAACTTTTATAACCCTACTTAGGCTTAATTGCTAATAATAAAACTTCGACCGTAACAGCTCAATAAAATAACAAAAATAAATTCTAAGCGCAGTAGGTTGTGTAACACTATTCTAGATTCTAGGTCTTCACCAATTAGATTCGGAGGCTAGGCTGGTGAAATGTCGCGTATTTCCAAACGCGTGCGCCAGTGCAACGACCCGCATACCAACAACCTGATCTATGTGATGACAGAGTACTTGTTAGTTGTTTAGTTGTACGGTACAGAGCACAAGAGGTGGCAAGAAGATGCATTATTCACAAAGATATGCAACAACATTTCGCAATATTTAATGCTAAAAAATAATAAAAATTAAGCATAATACGGTAAGGCAACATCGTTCGACATTGAACTACCTGTAATGGCAGTCGTGTTGGTTGAAAGACATAGTAATGTATTCAATAGATGCTGCTGACGTCGCCTGAAGACGTAAAATGTGGAAGACAAATACGACGTCACAGCAATAGTCTCGGTAGCTTAGTTGGCAAAGAGTCTGGTGTACTTAACCTAAAAGACGCAGGTTCAAACCCAGCCTGAGAACGAATTTTTCTTTCACTACAAATTTACTTTAATTAGAAAATTCATATCTTTATGAACATTTCGCCATATTTAATGCTAAAAAATAAGATGCATTATTATTTAGACATTGACAATCATTGAGCATTGAACATTTATTTGAGCTGCTAAAAATAGTTGAGCTACACGATGACTGATTTATGCTACTCTAAGTCAAAGCTGCTGTCTCTTTCTTCAAAATGCCTGTTCCGATTTTGCCCTTCATTGTAAAACTCGCATATCTGATAATACTACTATTGTTTGGACTTAAAATTTTTCAGAAAGAAATGGGGATGGAAATCTTTTAAAAAGTAGTGTTTATCACGCCATTTATGTCTGCTATTATATAGGAATCACTTGGTACTTTGGTTAGCACATACATAATATGTCCAATTGTCCAGTTTCACTTCAAGCTGGTCGATATCTTACAATGCGACTATACACGTCTAAACTGCTGCCTAACGTTAGGGAAAAGGGGGGGAAGGAGAAAATTAGAAGGTAGGGTTGCGGTAGGAATTGGGCCTCCGCTTCGGCGCTTTGTACCGAACGCAGCAGGATGCAATGCACACTGTTACTTAACGTCGACATTCAGTGGGTATTAAATTATTATGGCGAATATTAGTAAACATTAATAAGTTTATTCCTTGCACCATACGACAACCAGTAGCATAGAACAGCAACTAACACTGCCGTACAAAAATAGTTTCAATCACACGCCATTGATGCGCCTGCGCTGCCGTGCCGCGTCTCTGACTGCTATTGAAACGCAGCAAATTGTTAACGTCCGCTGATTGAAGCTTCAAAGGGTTAATATTGAAACAATAGTGCTATGCTTGAATAGAATGGTGTGCGAACGAATTAGTGAATGGTTTTTTGGTTTGAAAGTTGTGTAGGATTCGGTTGGTGTTGTTGATTGTATAAGATAATGTATGTATTAGATAAAAAAAATTACATGTAACGATTACTCTTCAAATATAAATTATTCATAACAATATAAATACTTTTTTTTTCAAAAGAATGCTTTTTTATATCCTTTTTCTTTTTAAATATGAACGTTACCTCGAAAATCTTACGTTCATAAAAATCCAGACCATAATGTAGGTGATAAAATATTTTTCCAGTGGAATTGGAGCCCTCTGTCGCTGCAAGCAATCCCTAGTCCTCGGCAGTAGTTTTCAATATTGGTTATCAGCGCATGTTTTCTTCGTAGAAATGCCGTATAAAATGAATGTAACCTTTTTGGATTTTTTCTTATTAGTTTATATTTGGTAACGTTTAGATCGGCTATCTCACTTCAAAAGGATTCATGCTTTTATTTTTTCTTTATTTTACAAATTTACACAACCGCATTTTTAGTAAGTAGTCAAATAAGTACCTATTTCTGCATTTTCAAATATTTTGTATTCGTGCATTATTATAATTTCGGGATAAAATCGATACTGTTTAACTAAAAGCTTTCAGCACCCATTTCAGCGCCTACATTAAAATTTTGACATTGGCTATCTATAAATATAAAAATAAATCCCTATGTCCCTTGGTCATGCCATAACTAAGGAACGACTTTAAGTACCAAATTCATTCATGATTTTTTGTCTTCAGTTTTCTAATACTCTGTAGAAGGTTCTTACGGAAAAAAAAATTAAGACAATTTTGGAAAATAATTGGAAAATATTTGACAACTGAATCATAAGTAATAATAAAATAAAATAGTATTTATTGACACAGAGTTATAACAGTAATTAACAGTACAATTTGTAGACACTGTTTAAATGGTGGTACAATATCATACCTACGTACGTTATGCTGATTCCTAAACTAACCGTTAACTTGTATTTTGTGGAAAAAACCTATATTAACTTCGCGCGTTTTTTTAGTATTTATTCCAGTTCGAAATGAATATTTATATTTTAGCTTAGACAGGACAACGTCTGTCAGATCAGCTGGTCTACGATAGAACATCCTAATGTTGAGTCATAGGTACGGCCGCCACCACATCAGGTTACCACAAAATGACAAATGTTTTCAGCCGATTTCGAGCTTAATTGGTAACATTTTAAGGTACAAAATTTGAGAAATTTGACAGTTTTGTATATCCCGATGTGCTGAAGACTGTACATACTTACCGTATACATTGACTGACAAACTCATTATCCTTTCTACTTCGTAGTCGCGCAAATATATAAATGTCTTATTCAATTTTTAACATGAACCTAAAATATTCATATCATTTTATATTCGACTGCCTCGTTGGTCTAGTGGTCCCAATCGCGACTGCTACGCTAGAGGTCTTGGGTTCGATCCCCAGGTCGAGCAAAGTGTTATTGAGTTTTTCTATGAAATTCTCAGTAGCAGCTCGGAGTCTGGATTTGTGCCCGGTGAATGGCAATAGCCTCGCCCCCTATTACATGGGACCCAAACATACCGGCGAACTGTGGGTGTACATTAAGTACACCTCTGCCTAACCCTTCGGGGAATACAGGCGTGATGGTATGTTATGTTATGTTATTTTATATTCGTCGTAGCTGCCAGATGTGCTTGCAACATTAATATGTAATAAAAAAAAAACAAAACCAAACGAATCATAAGCATCAGGTTTATGATCATTGTAAATCGATTTTGAGTTCAACGACTTCAGCAGTTTACTACCTAATAAAAATGACGTTACCTACAATTTGATAGGTACTTTACGATATAAATCATTGTAATTTCGCGGAAATAAATATGTATTAGACATAAGTATTATGTTTCTTCCACCGTATCAGTTTTAATAAAGAGAATCAATACTTTTAATTATGTTATTTATGTTATTCTAAGAGAACATAGAAGAACAGAGAAGAAATAAACACACACTTAAATTACCTGCAATAAGACTAGAAATATTTAGAAAAAATGCTTATTGTATGTCAATAAAAATATATAACCACCTTCCAAAAATAATTAAAGATTTGCCTTTTGCGAAATTTAAAAACAAACTCTTCACCTTTTTGATACAAAAAATAATACTACAGCGTTAGTGAATATTTAGAAGATAAGATATTAAAAAACATAAATGTAAGTAGGTTATAGAAAGGTTATTTAATATTTGGTAACAACAGTCTTACTTATTATTATAATTATATATATTTACACGCCTCATGAGGCAGAATATGTTGTACTTTAAAATTAAGACCAACACCTGTATTTTTACGCATACCATATTTTAGCAAATAAATACATTTGATTTGATTTGATAGCCTAGTCATGTGGTGGCGGTTGCCACTCACCATCAGGTTGGCCGCTTCCTCATCTACCCCAGTTAATAGGCTCGGTGACGCATCTGCAACTGCTTTGGTGCTGGGAGTATCTACAGGTGGCGATGACTACTTACCATCAGGTGACCCGTCTGCGCGTTTTTTGCAAATAAAAATAAAATACTACTCGCATTAAAATTGACTTAATTTGAATTTTATGGCCCAAACGCAAAAAAAAAACAATTTTAAGAATTTCAGAAGTATTTTTTGTCATAGCCTAAAAGGTTAACAAGTTCTTAATTGAATCAAACTCTAAGAAATCCTACATTTTGGTGTTTGGATCATCACAATTTAATGCTTAAGGAAAATACGACTTTAAGATAGATACATACATTAGCAGTTTTTTAATAAACTAAAACAAAGGTTATAGGTATAGTAACAACCTCTTAGAATTATATCACTAACATCGCAAACAACAATTATTGGTCAATGACTTTTGATATTAATTGATCAGAATTCCATTCAAACAAAAACATATTAGTTCAATGCTCAGTAATACGAACTCTACGCTTTATAAAAGAAGCCACAAGCACAAACGCGGGTGCGTTTCCACTGACGACAAAACATGTTAAAAACATAAATGTTGACAGCGTTATGAAAGAAAGAGACAAAACAGTGTTTTAGACAAAACAGTGTTTTAGTGTCTAAAATAGGTTTATTAAGCGATTCGTGTTTTTATTAGTAAGGGGGTTAATTTTGATTATATCTAACCGTAACTTTAAAAAGTGAGTGGTTGCTGTTTACAACATGTTTTGTCGTCTGTGTAAATGCGGGGTTAGAACAACAAACTGTTCTGTCGAGTGCAAAAGACAGGGGCGGGGAGTGGGGAGCCAGCGGCGAGGAAATTTAAAATGACTTGAGAATTATGTTTTATGTTTTGTAAAAAGTCATAGAACAATGATGTTAAGTATATCAGTAATACACTTCTACAAGGTTCTTAGAGTTTTACCAATAACCCTATAAATACTCAACAGTCTCACTGTCACCATACGCTATTACAAATTACAATAAATCGTTCATTTTCCATTGTAACATCTTTATTAATTCTGAAACAACTTTTTTCACCAACATAGAGCGAGCCATTAAGAACTGAATATGACATAATCTGTCGACGATTGATTTATAACATATCTGAGCTGCGTAATATTGAACCCTGGTAATTAGCATCAACAAAACGTATACGGTTCCAGCCCCGAGCAATATTTACATGAAACATAACAATAAATCACTCGATTCACTTTCCTAAATTGATATTGTAATCCGTTCGCTTCGTTTTGTTTTTGTTTCTTATTGAATAAATGAAGACGTTGCTGTGATGCCGGTTCGTTAAATTGCTATCTCCTGATTCTGTGCTGGGATGGAGTAGGGTTTTGCTCTACATTTTTTGTATTTAAAATAGAAAATACTAAAATACTTAAACATTATTTTGTTATCGCGGTACACAGAATATTTTTATTTTATTATATAATTAGATATTAATTAACCGTATTGCTTTTATCATTTTGTCAAATTTATTTGTAAGTTTTAATCTGCCAACTCACACTAGTTTACTGTCGTACCTACTAATTGCTTGATTCTAATTTAATGAGAAGGTTAACTTACTCATAAAATGAGATGAACCGGTGCACACTCTACAGAGTGATAGTTAAGGCTGGTAAAAACAGAAGGTTAAATATTATCTATTGTTTATTATACCCAAAAAAACAGAAACTATCTGCTCCATTCCTTCCCGAGTTCCACTTATCGCACACTCCGATACAAAATGGAGAATCACGATGTACAGAAGCTCTGAGTTATGTCCCCATCCTACCTTGATATGTTCATTTCAACAATAAATATTGGTGGCCAATTAAACGCGAGGGGGCTACCGTCTGCCTGCGCGGGCGTCGCGACGCACCATGATGTACCGATCTTATCGGCCGATAGATGGCGTTAATCATAATAATGGAACATAGGCGTTACTGCGTTAGTGGCGTAAGAAATTGATGTAAGTGTGCGTCATAAAACAATGTTATGTTTCTCATCCTTTATGTGTTCATTTATGTAGTCACACGGTGCTTAACCCTATTACGCTGTACTTAAGTTGGTTCTATGATGATGATTATCCCCTTTTGCAATTTTCGTGAGCCTACCTACCCAAAACCTAATTCGGAATCTTACAGTTTTTTTCTAAATGAGTTTAATATTCAGTCAAATCATTACGAAAACACAAATTTAAACAATACAAATCTTCAGTTAATTATCTTCTGCAATTAAAGTATCTCATACATCTAACGTCCATACAGACACACATACACAAATGTGAGAAACTCATCTGCATCTGCAACTCGCATGTCGCTCGATTAAATTGTTTTACTGAATCGATTAAGCTCTCGATCTCATATCGATTCTAGATCGATTATTTTTTGTTTCGTTCACCGTTTCATGTAAGCCGCCGTCTGATGTCTTTATTAAACGGCTTGAAGTATTATAAATGGTTGTTGCAATACTTTTGTGCTACATACATTGCTACTGTTCGAGTTTATAAATGTGTGTACCAATATCCGTATTAATGGTAATGAAGTGTTTTATCGATAATTATTAATATGTAGTTATCGATATTAACGTTCAGTTTGCGGTACTTGTTAAAGTAGAATTACCTATGTCATTGAATAAATTTCTTGAAATGAGCTCTCTTATTTTTATTTAGAACTAAGTATTACCAGACTATTCAGAGTATGTAGCAGAAACGAGAGCTAAACTTGTAGGTAATAATGTAGATCTCTATAAATTGACAGTGTAGGTATTATAAAAGAAAAAAAATAATGTTTAAGTAACCATTTAATGTTTAAGTAGCAGTGTCTCGCTTGCTAGCTGCATGCCAGAATATCAATGTTTAGTAGTAGTGTGCATACTGTTGCGTTTCGTTAGGTGAGTGTGGAGCGCCCGAGGCCCAATTCCTTCCTTTCCTTCTCCTCTTTCTCCCATTTTCAAACGGTAGACAGCGGCACGGTTGTGTTTTCTTCGCATTGTTTAAACAATACTAAGAGAACATAGCCAGTCTATGAGCGGGCGGTGATTACAACTTAACATCAGGTTGGCCGATTGCTCGTCTGCCACGCCACTTTTTGTAATGTATTAAGATTAGTGATATTCTTCAATCCATTTAAGTTGGGGTCTCTTTTTTATGGAAACCTTGTATAATAAAGCTGAAGTTTTGTTTGTTTGAACCTATGAACCTACGAATAAATAATACTCAGGAAATGTAACTGCGTTAAGAAAATGACCCAACGAAAGTTGTGTCCAAGTAGGCGGGGCTTCAAAATTGTGTCCAGCGCGCCATCAGTCGGACATTTTCTTTGCAAGCGAGCATATGTCAAACGTTTTAGCTTAATATCATTGTGAATCATCATGCCATTATGTGTTGTGAAGTGGTGCAGGAGACATACAAGATTAAAATGTCCAGAGATCATTTTTCACTTGTAAGTAGTAGCTTAATTATAATTATATTCAAAGTTGTTCAAATACGTTATCAAAACGAGATGGTCAATATTATGCAAAATGAAGTCAGTCAATTTTTCACCTAATTTAGAAAGATTCTTTTCTAGATGAAATATTGAAAAGTAAATTGATAAAATTTAGATATTTTTATAAGACTAATGTATTTTGTTTCCTTTTTTAGTTTCCCTGCCGATCCTATTCGGCAAAATAAGTGGATAGCTGCAGTTCAATTAGAAAGATGAGAGTATGACTGGATGCCTGTAAAAACTAGCAGAGTATGCTCCATGCATTTTGATGAAAAATATTTTTACAAATCATTAAAGGGATACACCATGTTACTAGAGATGGGCGTCTACCCGGTAAATACCCGAACTTTGGGTAAATAATATTTTTAATAAATAAATTTAAAATATTATTAAATCTACATGTACATTTAATAATTGTGTTACATGAACAGTATATTTTTGTTGAAAATTCTAATATTGGAACATTAGAATTGAATATTTTACACTGTAAATCATGTTTAGCTGTGTATCTACTGTATATATACATACATATACATTTAAAAAAAAAATACTAGCAACGTGGATCGCACACGACTAGTATTCTTGTTGAACCCTCGTACTAATGTTAATGCTTGTATTACGAGTGGGTTCACGTCGGTAGTGCAATGGTTGAGTTTCGAACCAGCAACCACATGATCGCAAGTCCGACGCCCTAGCCATTAGGCTACCGCCGCTTATTGTAACATAGTACATAATAGCCGTACAAATGGCAACCCTGTAGTGTACTGAACATTATAATGTAATTTGGTTTATTATTTTTACGCGGTATAAATTAAAATTGGGAAGGTAAAAATGGGTATTAATGACTATTTACCCAATTTTCGGGTTTTTATCGGGTAGACGCCCATCTCTACATGTTACACAAAACTGCAGTACCAGTTTGTACAAATATCCACATACAACTGAAGTACCAGGTCAACAGAAACCTTAAAGGAACCTGGTGACCTATTGCCAAGGTTATGATCAGAGCAAACAAACGGCCCAATTGAATACACTAACACTATTTCAACGTTCCAACAATAGATGAAGTCGCAATTCTTGTTGGCAAACCATCGGCTTTGTTCGTTTTAGCACCATACAACAAAACGAAAAAGTACCCAATCTAAGCCTTTTTTGTAACCGACGAAAAATATCTACGCGGGGGGGGGGGTCCAGAATCATGTACTGAATTCATGGTAAGCGGTTGTGCGTGGATGTCCCTTCCACCCTGTATTAATATAGTATAATTTAAAAAAATCACAATAGTATAAAATATATAATATAATTATAATATTGTTTTATTATTGACTTGGTGCGCTCTACTTATTGCATAATATCGTCCACGCCATTTTGTCTTAGATGTCATAACAGACATTACAGCACGCGCGCGCCAATCCCTGTTTTCTCTCTGAATTTAAACCAATGACCAAGCATGTCTATTTGAAACATCGCAAGTGATTCGAATTAAGAATCGTCGTCATTTGGTTTGAAGTAGGTCCACTTTTTGAGCGGAATTTGTTCAGAGTTACGCTTCCTGAGTATTATTTATTCGTAGCTATGAACATGTTTATTTCTGGAACTATCATTTGGATATGAAAAATATTTTTTAAATTTGATAGCCGAGTCTTTTTGGATGGTTATAGGCAATTTAACATCACGCTACGAACCTTAGGAGCCGAGTAAGCGGGTGGAACCGGGGTGCATAGCTTGAAATTTTATAAGTACAGTTAAGCTTTGTTATAGATACGTACTACTATTAAGTACTTATTCTGTCATATGGGCTTCTGTAATAGTCCGCATTTGCGACTGTCGAAGAGGCTAACGCGCCTGGGTTCTTGGTGCATTATCTATCCGCCTTAGGGCTCCGCGACTAAACAGTGCTGTCAATAGCTCTACCCCAGCGTAACTACTAAGGCTTGGTATACTGCGTAATTTGAACGGGCCCCGGACGTTATAGTTTAGACTGTGGCCTATTGATGTTGAGGGTGCAATTGTTATATAATGTTCAATGCTAATATATTCTTGTTATGACAGTCTAAAAATAATTCTAATGTACCTAAACTTTTAGGTAGATACTAGATAGCTTTTGGGTGCCTACCTTTTTAATTAATACCCGATTAAAGATAGTTTGGTATTTATATCTACGCTAGTCTTTAAGTAGAAAATATCGTAGTATAGGTAACTTGTAAGGCACTAGAATGTTTTAGTTTAGAAAATATCTTCACGGATTTTGAAGAATCTTAAAAGTACCTACTTTGGACTACCTTATTTAAATACTAAATTCTTTATTTATTACGGTGATTATATATTATTTTTTTTTTCTCTAGCCGTTACTGTCCCACTGCTGGGCAAAGGCCTCCCCCAATTCCTTCCAGATGCTCTTTTCTTGCGCCACCTCGAACCAGCCCTCGCGGTACGCATCCAAATCATCCCGCCACCTCTTTCTAGGCCGACCTCGACGGCGCCTTCCATCTTCAGGCATCCACTGCGTGGAGACCCTTGCCCAGCGGTCATTATGCATGCGACTGACATGACCCGCCCAATCCCATTGGTGATTATATACTTACTCAAAAATATTCGATTACGTACCTATTCAGTTCTTATATGATTCAATAAATGTAACAAATCTTTTGCCTGACACTCTGATTCGCGTACTGGTTGAGTCACTGGCTTCTAAGTCGTCGGTTCAATTTTCCATACTGAGCCATTTAACACTTCTTGCTATTTTTTATTTATTCATATGTTGTTAATAGGTATAGAGAGAAGGGGATGAAGTGGAGAGTCCTTGGCCAAACAGTGGGACCCTACATGATTTTAATTTGAATAATATCATTTGCATTTTATTTTTTAAACCGTGAATGAAGCAAAAAACTACCTATGCAAGAATCGTAGCAACTAAAGTTTGCCCGACCGGCAAACTTTAGTTTCTGCCTACAAACATAATAACAATAATACACATTGTTCATACATTTTTGTTACAGCTAAAGAATTGTAAAAATAATGAAGGTTCAAGACAAGAGCGAATACAGTTTACATCAACCTACTAAAATATAAACATAAAACCATTCAGTATATTAAAAAAACACAAGTAAGTAGGTAGCTATTTCTACTATAATGCTCATAAATAACACTGAATCTTGTAATTCCTTGTCATTACATTAGAGGTTCTCTATAAATACTAATAAGAGGAACAGTTCATGTTCACCGTTTTGACAAATTGATAGTCGGTTGAATTCGTTTTTGTCAAACTTTTGGGCCAATGGTTGGTCGATCGACGAATAGCTAAAGCATGAAAGAAGTTTCATGTCATTAAAACGTTTTAAAAGTGCTAGTGAATAAGACAATTTAAATAGACTTCCATATCGTAATTACGCTTGTTTTAAATGCATATTATTTCTTTGAAAACCTTTAAAATAAATAATGCTCCTGTTCGATAAAATAACGTATTGCCCTAAGGTTTTTAATCAGAAAGTAATCATAGCTCAACCAACATTGGATCAAACGTCTGCGATACGTCTATACATCCCAATAAGCTTGGTAAGCGGATAAACAAATTATAAAATGTTAATAGAATCGAACCTTTGACTCTGGGCCACAATACATCATTGTCAGTCGGGCGGAGAGAGATTAAAGTTGAGCTGACAGTGGGAAAGTTCAACAAACTGCCGCCTTTAGAGGTTATTTGTATCTGTGATTGTGTGAACAGCATTGGTTTCGTGTTTGCGAATATTAACCGGGTATATTATATCTAGTCGTAGGTATCAAGTCAATATTTCTCCAGAAACTAAATTATCTTAGCATAGAAATACATTATCCTTTGATAGGTATTGTGGAAATAGGTTCAAGTCATAGAAAAATGCGAAAATATAATGAGATTTTTGTGGATTATTAATTGATTTAATAATTTAAATAAAACAGCGCATTTCAAGGTACGGTGGTCAGCACATCAAGTTACAACAAAATGTCAAATTTTCTCAGTTGATTTTGAACTTAATCAGCAACGTTTTAAGGTTTAAAATCATTTGGAGAAATTTGATAGTTTTGTATAACCTGATGTGCTGGTGACTGGTAGGAATCTATATAGTTTAATTTATTTTTTCATTTTAGTCGCACTGATGTCCGCAAAATATACTCCCAGTGTGCGTCAAACATTATTTTTCTATTACCACAGCACTTCGTTCTCACATTAAAGTGAGACATCACTTAACTGACGGATAACCGTTTACAAAAACGCATGACCCGACCTGATAGGTTGAGCAAAATGTTCGTGACTATCTATATTAATACATTTTACAGTGATAAAAAAAGATTTGCATAAAATAGAACTGTCTTCATACACATCTATCACCCTTGTCGCAAGTCGGAAGAAATCTCTTATAAAGATAAGGTACACATCACTTTATCTCAAAAATTGATTCCAGTTTCCAAGTGATTTAGTGTACATTAATTAATTTATAAACAAACTTGTCTTAACAAGTTCATGTACACGCGGATTTTATTGGTATGGACTCAGATCAAATAAAATACCGAAACTATGCCTTATCTTGTCAGTCGAGCTATCAAGCTATCGAAAGCTCGACTGACAAGATAAGTAGTAGTAGTTTCGGTATTGTTATATAGTGTGAAATTGTGTTGTAAACGGCTAGGCGTAGGTTTAACCGGCTTCACTTCTTTGTTCGCAAAGTTCCATCTTAACTTTTTATTTGATCTGAGGGTATGGAAGCCTGATGATCGATGGTAACTATCAACACCAGTAAACGCATTTTAGGTAACTTTTATTCTTAGAAAGAGGAGGTAAGGCCTACCTATATTGCAATTCGGGTTATGATAGGAACAATACTTTGGGTTAGGTTAGGGCGTTCGGAACAATTATTTTTTTCAATTTCCTAACCTTACCCCCACCTAAACGTCATTTGCCAGTGATGTCATTTGGAACATTAACCTGTAACCCAGAACACAATATTGATAGCTTATTGCATTTATCTGTATTTGTTCAGACAAAGTAGGCTTCTTCTTCTTCACGGGTCCTTCCTGGAGTTGGTGTTGTAGAACTTATTATAGCGAGAGATTATTTGGCAATGTATTACTACCAATCCAGAGGAACACATAGACACGTAGATCTCACCCAGAGCTTTAAGAGCTTCGGGTGAGATCTACGTGTCTGTATGTGTGACGAGTACAATTTATTTATTTATTTATTTTTTAGGTTAGCCAACAATTGTTTACACAAAACATTTAATTGCGATTATCAGATAGATACATTTGCGAGTGTAACAATCACTTAAAGGCTAACACCGCAAGCACAGAAAACGGTTAATATAAAAAATTATTAATTATTTTAACAATTAATTAGGTTAGTTTTGTTCTTAAGATTAGGTTAGATGTAACATAAAATTCTGTAAAAACATGTTAACATAAAAAGGTACTCATAGATTTAATTACAATAAATATACAATCACATCTATAATCCCCAAAGTGTTAGGCAGAAGTGTAGATACTAAATTATTGTATAGCCACGGTTCGCCGGAGTGTAAATCCCATGTTATAAGGGGCGCGTATTGCCTTTAATAAGCACACAATCAAACTCCGAGGTGCTACTGAGAATTTCATAGAACAAACCAATAACATTTCTCTCGACCCGGGAATCGAACCCAGGACCTCGTAGCAGTCGCGCTAAGCACCACTAGACTAAAGTACAATATATGTCATAGCATAATAGTATCAATTACTGCATATTAATACAAACACATCCCATAGCTGGTCCGTATCACAGCGCGGTTAAATTATAAAATATATAATCATACAGTGCTATGGGAAACGTCGAATAGTGATGGGCATACCTATGTTGAATCGACTAGGTTTTACTTTGTAATCAATACATTTCATAAAATTTAATTAAGTACTTATTATGATTATCGTTAAATATTGACAGACTTTCGAAATTTGTTTTTAAGTTATGTGGAGCTTTATTTAGCAGAAATTTTACTATTTCTGGAAAAAGACAAATCTATATAAGTGCAGTGATAGTGTGACCGTTGGACTATAAAGTAGGAATTAGCCCCCTCTGTTATAAAAAAAAAGGTCTCAAGTTAAAATATATAGCCCGCACCTCTGATTTTTCAAATCATGTGCGTATGATTAATTAATTATCACATGTATGTACAGTTCATGTTTACACGTATATTTACGTACAAACATGAACTCTGTTAGAGCACAACAACATCATTAAAACTAAAACTAAAGTTATATATGTAGCCTAGGGTATGTTTTTTTATGGGATAACTCGGCAGGCGAGGCGAGGAGCAGGCGAGCTACTAGATGGTAAGTAGTCATCGCCGCCGCGTTAGATATGTCATACTGTCATTATATTGTATGGATTGTCATTTTTTTTTTTTTAATAGTTAATAATAATTTATTGACAATAAAAGCTGTTAAATAATGATGAAACCTTGAGCATGAGCTAGGTTAGGATACCTGTGATCCTAAAACTATAAATAATGTGCGGCTACTAAGAAATAATAATACTAAGCATGCATGTATATAATTATTAGGTATAGAGTTCGGGAGTTTTACACGTCCTCGCTTTTTTAATTTTCGGAGGAATGACTTTTTTTACTATTACCTGATTATTTCAAATTGATTTCAAAACTTATTTAAATTTAAATCTATATACATTTAGATTTTTGAAAATGTCGATATCGATGAAGGTAATATAAAAAGATCATTGACTTATGCATTACTTTAAATAAATGGGAAAGATGTTAATTAGATAGGTATAATAATACAGCCTATGTATTAATATGTACGTACGCATTTGTAGAGAATATGCTTTTAAAATTAAAAGCAGCATTGACGTATGTGGCGATAACGTATCGGAGTATCAGAGACGTATTTGTTTGAAAACTTATACCTATATATAATAAGTTTTCGATGATAATCTAATGTGTAATAAATGTAATAAATCTAATGTAAATCTATGCCAAATTAACTAATAAAATATACAGTTACTCGATTAGTAATTTTGTCGGTCCCATCCCTAATAGTAATGGTACCGTAATACTGTGATTAATGTTGTAATTAGTCTGTTTGTACGCTACCTATTGATAATTTAATACGTACAATTCTGATTAGCTACGGTGCATACCAAATTTCACAATTAACAATCATTTGTGGCTTGAATTAATGATGGTAACTTTTTATATCGCGTGATTGAATATATTATATCGATGAGTTTTATTGCTTTACAATACATTATTGTGGGACTATCTGTAGATAGATTTAGATGATGGAGAATATTATAATATATACCATTACATAACATACCATCACGCCTGTAGGTATTTCCCAAAGGGTTAGGCAGAGGTGTACCAATGTACACCCACATTTCGCCGGTATGTTTAGGTCCCATGTAATAGGGGGCGAGCCTATTGCCATTAACCGGGCACAAATCCAGACTCCGAGCTGCTACTGGGAATTTCATAGAAAAACCCAATAATACTTTGCTCGACCCAGGGATCACCCAGGACCTCTAGCGTAGCAGTCGCGCTTAGGACCACTAGACTAATGAGGCAGTCATCGATATATAATATATATCTGGCATTTGGGTAAGTGTGGAGTGCCGAATGCCCAAGTTCCTCCCTCAGCCTGTCCCTTTTGTTTACAGGGTCGGCAACACGCGAGTGATACGGCTACGGTAATCGCTTACCATCAGGCATTTTGGCAAGCATTTATAAGTCAATAAATACTCTCGCAGCCTTTAGTAAAACATAAAAATCCTTCACAATACAAGTGGTATAAGAGATAATACATTTATAATGCTTGGCCTGTGTTGCGATTATTCGCGCCTCCGTCCTGGGCCCGACCGCCGCCGGCGAGCCGCCACTCTTTATAATTTGATCACATTTGTACCGCGGACAATGCGCGCCCAAAGCAAGGAGACGACAGATGGATAGAGGCGCTGTGGAGTCGATGTGTGTTTTATTTTGTGGATTTTTTTTAATAGCTGTCACAGTTTTATAAAACTGAAAAAGTGATAAAAACTTGCGCCCTAATACCTACATGAGACCTAAATATACCGGCGAACTTTGAGTGAATATTAAGTAATAAGCCTAAGCCTAAAATATACATATAGACTTGTTTATACCATCATGCCTTATGATGTTATAAACAAGTGATAAATTTAACTAAAACTACGAAGATAATATTAACATACTTACCTACATTTTGTGGGATGGATTGATCCATTTCGTTATTGTTATTGCTTTGAAAAGCAACAAATTGTTATGATTTTAAACAGAAAATCAGTAGTTATACAATAACATATTTTTATTTAGGTACCTTAATGTAGATAAGTAATAATTTTATAAACCTTTAAAAGTATCTACAAGATAAACCTACATTTTTTTATGAAATCTTCTAATTTTATCATTTTCACTCTTAGTTCTTCGCATGTTTATATCTTAACTTACATTTATGTTATACATATTTTTTTGTATATTGTTGATGGATGCTTTTGTCAAATTGATGATTATGCAATGTTTTTTCTTATATAGGTACATACAGCAAACCATAAATATTAAAAAACAAATCGGCCGTCTCCACAGCTTTCTCTGTCAGTCCCAACATTTCACGGAGGCAACTCCTTCAGTGGAGTTGCCCCGGGCTTGTACAATGGCCGCTACTTTTTCCCCGGCCATAATCAACATTTGTATTCAAGTCATGCTTGCTGACCAAGGCTGGCTTCACCAAGATATTGCTGTGTACATTTAACAGATAATCTACAGAAATTTTCGGCTTGGTTGCAAAAAAATATGAGCTCAAATTGGGCGTTTAGGTTTGTCGTAATGATATGACCAAAGATCGATAATTTGTTCTGTGAGAAGACCTGTGCCCAGCAGTGGGACGGTGCTCAGTAAATTAGTTGATAATAGACACAACCAAAATCTATTGTTTTGACTACCAGCGACCGATATGAGCATCACTGATTTAAAAATGCATATGAAAAATGATTAAACTTGACTTTAAGACGTCTTTCCTTCAGCGCGAATTCAATTTATTAGTGTAAAATAGAGGATTTAGTAGTATTTTTTTCATTTTTTAAGCAAACAATTTTTGTATATACTCAGTTGTAAATACATTGATATCACAATTCTTACTGCCATGACCCTAGAATAGACCCTAGAACAATTTGAGAAACACCAAAAGAAAAAAAATTGGCGCCCTGTGCGAGACGACATGCCGTAAGATTGTTAAAATAAAAAAAAATAACAGATGTAAGCCTCTGAATAAAAGTAACAACAAGTGAAACCTCCAATAGACCTAGAGGTTCTCGTATAATGACATATCATAATCCCTATTGATCTACTTCGTCATCTATTCGTTCCTACGATACCTCTCCAATTCCGAATATCTAACGAAGCTATTTTGTGGGAAAAATATAAAATTCACAGTAAACCTTTTTCAAAGCAGCAGTGATATAAAAATATAATAAAATAATAGCCTAGTGATTTAAAAATTGGACTGTCATAAGTGACCATCTCAAATTTGAACCCATGGCTGGTGCGCACGGCTGACTATCTTCAAGGGTAAACGTACCCAATGATGAGACTGTCAATGGTTTTATCTTGGCTGAGTTAGAATTTAGGCTCGACCCTGCTACATGGGACATAACCATACCGGCGAACTCCCTTCCTAACCCTCCTAAAAATATAAGCTTGATGGAATTTAAGTTTTTGTAACTGTGTCAGAATGTCGCTTGTTGTTTCGTATGAATAACGAATAATCAAGAACTAATTGGGCGAGATATTTGCATCGTGCGTTTTAACGTTCGTTAATTGTCACGAAACACAAGGAAAAACTGAGCCAAATGATTTTAGATCAATTAGAGTTTCTTGAAGGATTAGCTGCGCTTCCTGCGGTCTATCTATGGGTGGGTCTATCAATCGGGCACAAACAAATATAAACTCCCAGTGTGCCGTTACTGCTGTCAAGTAAAAACTTAATAACACTGCTTGACCTGGAAAGTCAAGTCCTTCCAGCGATGCAGTTGCGCTTAGGACTACCAGAATAATTAGGCAAACAAACAGCTTCTTGTTCTAATTTCTTTATCATGCAACAGCATAGTAAAACTAAGCTATGAATTGAGTTAAAACATTGTAATGGAATGTGTTGAACGCCGACGCTTTGAAACTACTCGTCCAATTTAAAAACATATTTTTGTATATGATAGCCACCTTCATTAGGGAGGCTATAGGCTATCAAGCATCACGCTGCGATCCTTAGAAGCGGGGCAAAGCGGGTGAAACCGCGGGGCACAGCTAGTATACCTATATAATTAATTCTCGTATAATCTAAACACCACAGAATTATTTAAAGCAAAAATCGTATCTAAACTGTATATTAAATGAGTATAAAAAACACGATTAAAGTTATCGTATATTTAATACGCATATTTTCGCACAGTGGACATTACCAAAGTAATGGCATTTTAAATTCGGCTGCCGAACCCGCTCATTATCTCGAAACAAAGGGTGATCATGTGAATAAATTTGCAAAATAATTGTTATTTCGTATCTGGACCTCGGGCGATTGGCCCCAAATTGTTGAACGGCCTAACTACCGGTTGCAGGGTGAAATTCGATCGAGTTTTTGTTACAGACTTTCGAGTATCGAAACATTCAATTCATTATTCTTGGTAGTAGTTAAACCGTTACCTTTTTAATCCGTGAATATCCTCATGGATGTCTTCCACCTCTCGAAAGGAATGGCAAAGGGTTATGTCGGACTCCTACCGACTAAAACCATGCCCATCCGTAGCAGTGTGGAAGGGGACTCCTAGATCTCCGATGAACCTGTGTCAGGACACAGGTACGAAGGGCAAGGCACAGGTGCCTTGCCCTTCGTACGTCATGAAAATGCAGCAGCTTTAAGCTGCGATCCTTCCAAGACACGAACGCCTATAGTTGTTCTAAGCGACCGAATCCAAGTTAAACTGTGACTAGGTTTGTTTTTAAGTAGTTATCGCCGCCTATGGATACCTGCTACACCACAAGGGTTACTTATGAGTTTCCAAATCTTAAGAGGTCCTACAGACTTTAGACTTCAGGAGCCGTAGCAACTAAGCTGGGGAACTGCCTTTCTCGCACAAGTGGCCCAAGTCGAAACAGACATCAAGGTGCTTTACGACAGAATCCAATGGTCACAATCAGACCGCCATGTATCTTCTCACCTCTTACGAGATGCTTAATGGCATGTATCTGAATAGAAGTGAGGAATTGTATTCTAACCTGTGCTTACTATAGAAAACAACATAGTGACTGGATAACAGTGAGTATTTGTATCCCAAGTTTGATTTCATTCTAACACAGAAAAAATTACCCACGTTACAGGAGTAATTCTAATAAAAAGCAACATTCTCATTTATTAAAAAAAAAATATATAATATATTTTTATTATTATAATTTATTAAATTTATTGCGTATTAGCATGCCTTACAAAAGGACAAGTATAGACATGTTACACTATTTATTAGGAATAAACAAAATTATGTCTATAGATTAACACTTAAATGGGATGCGAGAACTGAGAGTAATAGCTTATTAATTGCCTATTTCCAATGTAATGGACTCGCTCATACACGCATGATTTAAAATACAGGTGCTTGGACGGACTTGCGTCGGCAAACAATTATGTACGATGTTTTTAAGTGTTTAAATTGTTCGCAATTTTCGTCAAACTGCTTTTTTTTTAAAGTACGTTACTTTCAACAAACAGTTATTTTGACATTATACACAGATTGGAGAAAATTTCGGGTCGTTAACGAGATCTCTGAACGTAGGTGCCAACTTGAGACCTTTAAACACGAGAGTCTGGTCTTCTAAGCTAAAGCGTCGGGGTTGGGCGCGAAATATTTTATTATTAATATTATTATTTATTATAATATTATATTATTTTATTATTTTTTCGGCTATAACACATTCTAGGTACCTACATTCTAGGAAGATTTTGGTGTAAAATAGTTGTTTCGGCGAAAAATGTCAATTTACACCTAAATCTCCTACGATAGCAATTTTTAAGCAAAAGTTTTAATACTCAATAAAATTGTGAATAAGTTATTGACGATCATTCATTTTGTTGTGGTAGGGCCACGCTGTTCGCAGCATGAATAGCCGGCTCGACCGGGGAAATACCACACTCTCGCAGAAGACCGACGTCCGAGTAGTAGCGTTTCGTTACTGCGCTTCGTTCGATGAGCGAGAGGGCCGCAGGCCCAATTCCTCCCCCAATCCCCTTCCTTCTCCTTTTCTCCTTCCCCTCGCTTTCCCTAAATAGGCTCGGCAACGCATCTGCAACTCCTTAGGTTTTGCAGATGTCCATGGGCGGCGATGACTACTTACCATCAGGTAGCTCGCCTGCTCGTTTGCCGAGTTATCCCATAAAAAAAAATAAAAACTATGTCGCAATTTCTACTGCCAATTACCGAAAATGTGTTATAGCCGAAATATTTGAGAAAAACT
The DNA here is from genome assembly GCA_958496365.1 of Subacronicta megacephala. Classification (NCBI taxonomy): domain Eukaryota; kingdom Metazoa; phylum Arthropoda; class Insecta; order Lepidoptera; family Noctuidae; genus Subacronicta; species Subacronicta megacephala. The sequence continues at coordinate 7,836,894 of OY292528.1, forward strand.
AAAAAAAAATTGAGTTTCGTGCCCCGACGCTTTAGCCTTAAATTGTATTCGAATATTCTTCTTCTTTTTCGTGTCGACGGTACTGTTTAAAAAAAAAGTTAACTCTTTTAAACTCTTCGCCCGAAACTTAGCCACCTCTTAAGCATTGTCAGTGGCAACGCAGAAGTCGTCTATACTGCAGGTTAAGGACAGGATAGGAGGTAAGCCATAGTTTCCGACGCAGCTCCATATCCGCAACCTCTTTTTTCGAGATATCCCTGTATTCGGACTGCCTCATTAGTCGAATGGGCCTAAGCACGACTGCTACGCTAGAGGTCCTTGGTTCGATCCCCAGGTCGAGCAAAGTGTTATTGGGTTTTTCTATGAAATTCCCAGTAGCAGCTCGGAGTCTGTATTTGTGCCCTGTTAATGGCAATAGGCTCGCCCCCTATAACATGGGACCTAAACATACCGGCGAAATGTGGGTTGCATTAGCACACCTCTGCCTAACCCTTCGGGGAATACAGGCGTGATGGTATGTATGTATGTATCCCTGTATTCGATTGGTCGTTATTGGTGGTAAATGGAATAAGGGTTGAAAAATTAAGTTGCTGTCTTGTATGGCGGCTATATATGTATCACTTGTATCCATGAGTTGCTTATAAAAAAAGTGTGGGTTGTGTATGTGATTATTACATTTTTATTATATTTTGTAGTCAAACAAAAGCCATAAAGTAATTGAATTAGATTGACGCATTTTTTAATAAATATAAAATTTCTTGATAAGTATAAAATCTAAACTGTTGAATAAATTTATCAATTCTATCATTAACATAAAATTGCAAGATACATAACCTTTTCAGTATTCTAAAATATGCGAAAAAAACCTTTTTAAATTGAAATTAAATGAAACACTTAGTCACAAAATGTTTTTTTTTTTCATTGTGTCATCTGATTGTTAATATACGTGATTTCTATGGAAATACGAAAAAAATAGTAGTCATAAAAATAAAAAAGATAAAACGCTAATACTAATAATAATAAAATTAACAAGTGCTGCGGAGCGATTGTAAATGATACAGTTGTTGAAATAAAACTACTTTTTAAGGATTTTATCACGTTATATTGATATTTTTAAATTCCCGACGTTTCGGATCCTTTACAGCATCCATGGTCACGGGTGGACTGATACAGTTGTTTTTACGTGAGACCAATACACTAGAAATATAAAATCGAAGAGACAAAAAGCCAAGTATAAAATAATATACATCGACGCGTCCCAAGAACAAAGTCGTATGTGATGATCTAGTTATTTTCATTTGATGCATTGTAGTGATAATATTTATTAAATCTCTTTGTAATAAATTCATTTAATATTAATATTTATTTGACATTTGTCTAATTTGATATATTAATGTTTTAATGTTGCATGCCACAAGGTGGAATATAGTGATACGAATAATATTTTTTTAACATTCTTGTAATACCTATATTCGCAATAAACGAATTTGAATTTGAATTTGAGTTTCAGTATGTAACTGAAAAGTTACTACTAATGTTCACGTCACTATTTCACATTTTTTACGTAACTATTTACTTATTTTCTGGTAGCTTAAAAGTTTCGTGAAAATATAATATGTTATAATTATTATTAAACAGGTATAATATTGTAAATTTAAATTGATAAAAACTTTAATTTTATTATTAATTTAAATTATTATTATTAAACTGTAGAGGTGGGCCAGGATAGCCACGGGTTGGATTCTTAAGAAAAGTTGTCGACGACGGGACAAACCGAGAAAGTGCTATATTTTATTTATGGAGGAAGCCTTTGCCCATCTGTGGGACAGTATAGGAACAAAAAATATATATTTTAAAATATATATTAATAACATAACATAACATACCATCACGCCTGTATTCCCCGAAGGGTTAGGCAGAGGTGTACTAATGTACACCCACACTTCGCCGGTATGTTTAGGTCCCATGTAATAGTGGGCGAGCCTATTGTCATTAACCGGGCACAAATCCAGACTCCGAGCTGCTACTGAGAATTTCATATAAAAACCCAATAACACTTTGCTCGACCTGGGGATCGAACCCAGGACCTCTAGCGTAGCAGTCGCGCTTAGGACCACTAGACTAATGAGAAAATATATATTAATATATTTAAAATATATATTAATATATTTAAAATATATATTAATTATTTTAAAATACATATTAAGTTTAAGTTACGAGTAGGCACTGCAACTAGATCATTTGACCATACGACTTTGTTCTTGGACCCGTCGGCATTACTGTAACAGATCTCTAAACAGATAACTTGGTTCCCAGGTGTTATTGTTTTAAAACGTAATTCTCAGGAAGCTCTAAGCGCGGAAAATGTAACTTTTTAGATGATTTTTCGTCCGGATTCTTTTCACCGCATTCTTTGCATAAAAAAGAATGTTGCCATAATAAACGACCTTATTCCCAAATTACTTGAACTTCGTAATTCTTTTATATCATCCATACAATTTTAACATCCGTCATCTGTTTCTTACATCAATTATTTAATTTTAGCAATGAGCAATGTATTATTGCATAGACAAACTCTAATTAACATTTGTTGAAATATACAAAGCACGGATATATGTTTAGGTTATAATACGCGAAAACTTAGACTGTAATGTTAATTTTAGTCCATTCAATGTTTATTTAGAATTTGTCAACATTGATTTAATACGCGACATTTATAAATCAGGAAATTATATTCAACGTCATTTTAGTAATAAAATATTGACATACGTAATGCCAACTCATTCTGTAATCAACCGCTCCTGATAATAATTTATATGTTACATTTATGTGAAAGTCAAAACAAAGCACAACGTTTGGAGTGTAAAACTGATGCCACATAAATTTGCAGACCCTACTCTCATACTAAACGATGCCCCGAGCAACTAACACTACAACCAGTTTCATCTACTTGTCTTCTTATTACATTTCCATCAGCTTCAAATACAACCTTATCGTGATAAAACTGGAGTTTATATTTGATTGTATTATTTCCTTCATTTTGATGTTTATCATTTTGCACAGTTAGTGTTCTATTTCTATCGTACTTAGCAATTTCTTCTCATAAAACTTAAAATTCATCCATCGATTGTTCTTTTACGCCTTTTGTTTTTGCAGCTACTGCAGCGTCAGTATAGTGAGCTCATCGAGAATTTATTCTTACAATAGAATCAACACGAAATGATTTCTTAGCCGCAAGGAGAATAGCGACTAAGTTATTACCTGGTAGCATTACTTGCTCAGAATCATTCACTATCTCTCCATCTGGACCATTCTGACATACTTTACAACCAGGGCTTGGCTTCTGATTTTCTTTAATGACGCAAGATATATGAGGTCTTATGAAGAATTTGTTTCTTTATGTATCGGATCTTGATGACTGCGATAATTCATTCGGGTCTCATCCGGTTTTGGAGAACCGATACGCAGATATTTAATTGCATATTTTTATTGATCTGCTTCAAATCATCTATTTGGTGCAATCGACCCATCAGTATCTGTTATTTATGGTTATACCTCTAACAGTTCTATTACTACTACAATTGGTGTTCCCATTCCTAGTTTGTTTGATGTATCCAGAAGCACGGATTCCATAAATAATATTGTATAGCTGTTAATTTTTTCTCAATATAAACAGATCAGTGACCTCTGACGTTTACCATTCCGTAGAATTATAACCATCTTCATTATCGTCGATACTTTCACATACTTACTTCACTTAAGTACTGACATTAATTAAGATCAAACGAGGGTGCTCTATAAATATGAAGATAATGCCATTATCTATCTGTATCTAGCTTTAAAAGATATTGAGCCTTAAATTATTACGTGTCTTAGACCCGAGTCTCCGTTTTTTTTTAACTTGACTTTGTTGAATTTTGTTAGTTATATTTAAATATGATTATTCTTTATGTTATTGCTTTGTATTAGTTTGTATTATTATAAAGTGTAGGTTTGCAAACCACTATTGTATTGGGGTTATCCTGTAAAGATAGTGTGTGGAATAAATAAATAAATAAAATAAAATAATAAAAACAGTTCAATAAGGTTTCGTATCATTCAAATAAACTTTTAAGCTATTCAGACGGCCTCATTAGTCTAACGCGACTTGCGCAAGACTAATGACCTGCGACTCGTCCTGGGTTCGACCCCCAGGACGAGCAAAGTGTAATTGGGTTTTTCTATGAAAATCTCAGGAGCAGCTCAAAATAATTAAATTAAATATCTCAGCCCTAAACTAAAAGTTTCATAATCCACACAAAAACATCCGCCATTTTATTTCCATGCAACTGGCCCGTTAATTAAAACTGCCAGCCCTACACAATTTCCTGCATTGTCTGTAAACTGACAAAGGCGTGCGCCCGCGCAACCGATTGATTTGCATAGCAGAGCGTTTATTAGATTTCGTTACGAGTCCTACCAGCATTTAGCTAGGATATTGCGACATTTCTCCCGGCTATTCTACAAGATTGATAAAATGTATATTGAGTTCCACTTGTGATTATTATGTTGTTTTGTATGTCCGTGTTCGTGTTTTCCAGTGCTTTAGTTTAATGTTATCTTTATAAGCCTTAAGGGACTTTGATAGTGACAGACTTTGTAAACAGGACAAGAGTTATGAAGTTTAGTTGGATATTATTACTTGTTTATGTTTAAATTTGACTTTAGGTAACGAAATAAGATTTGTGGATATTTCTACTGTTTAACAATAAATTGACTTTAATCTCCTGTCTTATAAATAAATAAATAAATAAATCATTTATTCGGAGCACAACCCTAATTACAATTTTTTTAAACCCGCCAAACTACATAGCAGTTTGTCGGCGGGGATAAGCGCTTGTTATACAATTATTTGGTTCCATAAAATAAATACTTTAAGTTACATAATAAAAAAAAACAAAGTTGCGTGAACACATTTGGTGCAACATAGAAATTGAAATTAATCATATAGGTAAATTAAACTTTTGAGGAACTCGGTAAGTAGCACATGTTTAATTTTATTTTTTATCGTAGGTTTACATAATTTTACACTATATTTTTGTTTGAACAAGGTGTATTTATTAAATAATGTTGGGGTCAAATACTTGTTGGTTCGTTTGCCATAATAGTTTTTTATTTGTGGTCGGACTAATTTACGTTCCCTGACGCTTCTGGTAATGGGATGGGTAATGGGATAATAACAGCAATTGCAACTGTTATACATAAGTAAGATGGTATGGTCGTCAAAATATATTGAATATTTGATCATTTAGTTTCTAGATTGCGTTTATTGAATTGAATTTAATGCGGCATTTTATACACAATACAATTGATCCACAACATAGGCTTGCCTAGTAAGGTTACCTACTAAAAACCTTTATTTTAATAATAATTTAGCACTATGTAGATATATGTTTTGTTTACTCCTTTTGTCAAAATAATGATTACTATTTGCACAAAAGAATATTAGTTTAAAATAAACTCACACTGCATCTTTAGTTCTCTATTCAGCCATAGAAGAAGAAAAAAATATTTTATTAATACACAGCAAAGAAAGGCATTTCACAGTCCTTTGACAGCATTAGGTATATTAAATAAACCTTTTATTTACGTTTATTACAAAAGCTATCATCGCGTACTGGCTTCAGGTTACCTTACCAATTATAAAATCATAATGACCATCTATTTTTGTACTTTAAACGGGTTTTCTTTGAACGATAAAAGTGTCATTTCCGATTCATTTTATAGAGATAATTATTGCATTGGTAGGTACATTGTTGTTTTTTTAGTTAACTTTAAATGTTTTTGAACCTTTCAGAATAAACCTTCTTTAATGCCTGTGATATTAGTATTTAGCTTCCTAGTTATATTTTGTATCATCAAAATAATTTTGTTCATCATAAATTTGTAGGGAACCCGTGTGCAATAGAGGCCATTATACTTTGGAATAGCTACTTGAATTATTAAAAAACACCTTTTAATAGTCTTAATAGTTACCGTTGAATTTCAACAGAGCAAGACAATTTACACATAGATAATCTTATATCAATCGCCTAAAGATATAAAGCAATTGGTGTAGCGATTAATAAATAATGTCAATCGAATCTTATATCAATTTCCATTCTCTTAATCACATTGATGTAAAGAATGAATGGTACTTCCTGACCTGGGTGGAGATAAAGTGAGTTTGCGGATGATGATGATACTTTAGTGCCATTTTCCAATAAGCTTCGAACTCGGGGCTTGTCTTGGTACACTCAGTCCAGTGAGTTTCTCTTTAACTTCTGTTGCTTTCTCACTAAACGTTGCAACATTTTCCGAAATAATTTTACTCTGGTCCTTGTATATTGCTCATAATTTATGTCATATTTGTTGCCATTAATCACGTCTTCTATTAGTTAAGCCACTCCATGATCTTGGCTTATCTTGTAGATGTTTTTGTGTCACAGTAATCTATCCCGGGATTTTTCAATGTCTAAGATCAGATGTTCCATATTGCTTAACCTCTTTACTAAAAGATGGCCCCACAAAATATTGGCTTCACACACTTCATCTTCCCTGACTCTAGCTGATTGGCTAATCTGGCTCATCGTAATAGACATCTTTGTTACACATAACCCTTCTCTTGAGATTCTTCTGTCTCTCAATCTTCCATATTGCATCTTTACTAAAGATAGAATTTGCTTCACATACTTCATTTGTCCAGACACTACCTGATCATTTAATGACGTGCAGTCATTAAATGATTCTGATGTATGAATTCTGGGTAATTTACTACTCCTGGCTCCTCGTACATACATAATTATCATTATGCCACGGTGATATTTTGGGAACCTATTCGAATCTCTCTACGTTCGCAGTATGTGGTGTATCATTTCAAATCCCACCATAGTCTTGATCGAGAGCTAATTGCATATGAAATTGACGTTAGGTATACTCAGATAATCTCAGATTAAATCTTCCTAAGTGCTAACTCCCTTTGCTACATTAACGCAAAATATTGGCTCCCAACACATTGCGCCCTGACACTCGCAGATTGCTCTTCATTCATATAAAGTTCTAAGCAATGCAATGCTTGTTGCAGTAAATCACGTCTCCTATTAGTTAGCCGGGAGCTCCCGGCTGTTTTAACGCCTCAATATATTTACAGGCTATTTAACACACACCTTATTTATGATACCGGTTATCACTTAGCTTATGCAGTTTGTGTTGTCTGTGGAGAAGTGATGCGAACTAATGTAGCTCGGAGGAGAGCTGGGATAATTGTTTCAACCATTATCTGCAATGAAAGAGAAAATTTTGCTAAGTATTTTAAAAAGAGTAATAATAAATCTACTCGTACAGAGTGTATAATCTTCTGCCGAAGTATTAATAGGAAAAAGTGATTCAAAATGCAATTTAACTAAACCTATTGTACTACGTACAATGACATAGTGTCAAACTCATGCTCTGCCGAATGACAAAGCTTTAATTATGAAATATATCTTAGAAGGTCATGCATTCAAAAGATGCAGCAGGATATATACATATATCTCGTATGTGCCTACGTCAATGTTTGAACAATATATTAGGATATTGTTCTAAATATACGTATTGGTAGTCCATTCGATCCGATGAAATTATTTTGGGACTAAAAATTTATATTACAACAATGAGTGACTTCATTGAAAGGCATCCCTTTTCGTGTATCGAGTATATGACCAAATTCATCTTTAAATATAAAAATGAATCCATATTTCCCTTTGTACCGCCATAGATTTAATACATCTTTAATTTTGAATTTTCATATATTTTGTATAGGTTTTTATGCAAAGAAACATGACGATAATTTAAATATATTTGAAAACTCAACGACAATTTTGACTTCGCGCGTCTTTTTTAATATTATTTATTCCAGTTCGATTTGAATATTTATAGCTAAGACAGTACAACGTCTGTCGAGTAAGCTAGTTGAATATAAATAATTCTTTATTATTTTGACCAAGACTAAAGGAAATAATGTTGGTATAAGCACCCAATTCTATACACCCAGAATTTTCCTATTACTCCTAAACCAGTGTAGAAGCGCCTCAAATCTTACTTCCAATCTCTTCCAAATTAAGATCTAACCTGCAATTAACTCAGCCGTTACTGTTAAAAGTTAAACTGCCTGAATTCATTTGTATGCAAATTGCTTTCAATAGAAAATCACCCATAGATAGCCATCTATGAGGATGTAGACATAACTCTTCTTGGATTATAAGAGTTGGATAAGAAATTAATACGCCATTGATTTGATATCGTAAGCAAAGAGGTTTCCTTTCTCAAACACCAACACCATCACGCCTGTTTTCCTCGAAGGCTTAGGTAGAGGTGTACACCCACAATTCGACGGTAAGTTTAGGTCCCATGTAATAGGGAGCGATTGCAATAGGCTCGCTTCCTCCTATGATTGCTTAAAGGAGTAAATTAATAATCACCTCCTTTCCCTTAATTACGTATAAGAAACCTTTATTCTTTCATGGAATAAATATCGAAATGGAATTAATGGCATAAATTAAATAATTCCAAAAAAAACTGAGTACATTTAGAACAAATAGTCACACACCAACCAAAATTGAAATGGCCCCAAGTAGGAAACATCGACGTATATGTTATTAGATAAAATAAATAAACATCTAAATCGATTCACTATCGGTGGCGACATCACGTAAGAATACTCACATAATGAAACACTTAAATTGAGCAAACTTTTTTGAAATATACAAAAAAAACTTGTTATACCTACATGAGCCTCTTGTACGCCATATCCTTCATTCATTTAATCCAAGTTGATAATAGAATACTATTATATTAATGGTGTTCTACGTCGAACGCAGGTGATTATAAGACGGTGGCTTGAATTACGTGTAACTACCCGCATTCAAGATTGCTTTAATTCAGACGACAGCTACCCGCAATAATGTAAACACGCATTAAACACCGGATTGTTCTTTGTAATAGAAATTATGTAAACTTAAAAATAGTAAACTTCACAATATGTAAACTTAAAAGTGTGCTTCTGCTTAGCCCTTCGAGGAGCATAGGCGTGATAGTATGTATAGCCAGGTCTGCTTCAAATGATTTAATAACGTCAGAATTGTTGAATTCGTTACAGCTTTGTCTGCCTATATTTGAAAGATTCTAATTGATTACAAGTACCTACCTATGTTGAAACATATCCTGCATTTCATGTTTATATTACTCTAACTATTTGATAGATATCCCTTATGCAATTATCTCAAAAATAAGTAAAAAAAACCATATGCAATTGACATGCAAAAGTGTCTCTAAAGATCCACTTACAAAAATAAATATCTTGGCATTGATTAAATAGTTGGAGGAGTAGGCTAGAGCCATCACACCTGTATTACCCGAATATACGGCAGAGGTGTACGGCTACGCATCAAGCTATAAAAAACCAGTTTACGCAGGTCTCGTATTGTATGGGAAGCCTATACATTGTGAGATCAGCATAAACTGGATTTGTATAGGTTGACCTGTAGCCGTGTGTACATTTTAAAAACGGCTTTACATATAAATAAGGCTCCAACAGTTCATCAAAAGACGAAGGTTCCATGAGTCTGTCTTAAGCGACTGCAACCCATAAAAACAACCGTACAGATAGGTAATTAGAGTAATTACATAAATATAGTATTTTGACAATATATTCTAGCTATTATTATTATTATTGGGCATGGTTAAGATATATCTTTTCCGTCCAAATTAATTATTATCACAAGTTCAATCAACTCAATTTAATGTAAATCATATCCACAAAAACTGAACCAAACTTTAGACAGATTTCAGACAGCATAAGTAGTAAGCATTAAAATCACCAACTGACAAGTCTAGGAGACAAAAACTATGAGCCAGTACATAACTGAGCACTTATGTGCTAATCTGAAGCTGTGCCGTAAGTTAATACATACATAATCAGCGTGATTACGTAAGACGGGCGCCCGAAGCAACGGTAGCCGAGATGTGCCAATCTTTTCCTTATTACGTCGGGTTCACATGGAGATAGTTAGGGTAATAGTCAATTGGTACGGTTGTGATTGGAATGAAGTATGAATTGGTCGGGAATTTCAATTCTGTTTGATGTAAAGCGACAGTCGTATTGCAGGCGGAGAGTGAATGATAATGGCTTGTTCACACGCATGTGGTCGAAATATAAAGTGAGTGATATTTTTTTATCTTGTGCCTAGTGATATGACCATTGGACTACCAAGTCTCGAGTTCGAATACAAGTTTGTAATTTTTCGTAATCATTGTGCATATTAAATAATTAATTATTATCACTCGCTTAAAACGGTGAAGGAAAACATAGTGAGGAAATCTGCATGCGTAAGAGACTTTTGATTGACGACGTGGAAAGTCTGCCAACCCCAACGGGTCCCTCTCATTTTGAGAGGAGACCCGTGCTAAGTGACAATGATAAACAATACCGTCCTTTTCAAAAAAACATCTTAACCTTTTGAACGCCAGAGTATAAACGTATCGCCGTACCCCTGACGCCAGGCCACTTTTTTTGTCAAATGAACTTCATAAATGAAAACACACTAAAGTAATGATTAAATTGTTTATTTCATAATATGGTGCGACGTATATTTTGTCATATATTTGTGACGTTGGCGTTCAAGGTAAGATTTCGTTTGTCACATATATGTAACAATGGCGTTCAAAAGGTTAAATATTCAGTTCACTTTATAAGTAGTGGTTGTAAATTTGTAATCATCAGTTCATTATTACATATGTTTCCCTAGTAGTGACTATAGAAACTTTGAATTGGAAGTCATATGAATTGATAGTCATTGTTAACATAGAATATACGTATATATTTATCACCCGAATGGATAACTAGGATTCTATGCAGGCGAAGCCGCGGGGCTAAAATTGGTTGCGGAGGTCAGATGGCAGTCGCTGCAACTAACACAATGATATGCAGCCGCATCTAGTTTAACTGGAAATTGACCTCTACAAGACCTAGAAGGATGATCACGCCTGTATTCCTCGGAAGGTTATACAGAGGTACTAATATACCTACACTGGCAGTTCTACAGTAGGTCATCATTTTACTAGAACCAAGAAAAGCCCCATGTAAGCCTTGGTATACATCAGCGAGTACGCAATATACTATTAAATGAAGTCAACGCACCCGTGTATGTAGGTATGTGGCCTGTAATAACAACGGACTACTGTTCACCAGTGCAACCGGCTAACCGCGCGACAACTCGCCGGGAATCGACAGAGATGATAATACCACTTAATAACTCTGGTAGATTTGTATAGAGTTGATAATACCACCAGTGAATATGTAGTCTTGTAGTTAGTCTAGTGTTCCTAAGCGCGATTGCTACGCTAGAGTGGTTCGATCCCCAGGCCGAGCAAAGTGTTATTGAATTAGTCTATGAAATTCTCAGTAGCATCTTGGAGTCTGGATTTGTGCCAGTTGACGGCAATAGGGTCGCCCCTTATTACAAGGGACTTAAACATACCGGCGAAGTGTGGGTGTAGTAGTTTAGTACACCTCTGCCTAACCCTTTCGGGGAATACAGGCGTGATCCTATGTTATATTGTGATGATGATGTAGATTGACAAACATTTTCTTGGCTACGTAAAAACATAGAACAACTCAATTCCAGCTATTCCAGTTTACCAAGACGAATCTAGAACAAAAGCGGTAACCATCCTTAACAAGTAATAAGTGATTGTCTAAACAACAAGATAATCTAACCTAGAGAGGCGCCATTCCTTCCTCCTCCCCTCTATGCGACATCTTAGCGGGAATCACATAGGGCTGTTATTACCGCAACAATAAAAATGAAATGCAATCTACGTTTATTGGTCATAATAAAATTTAAGTGGTTTTTAGTGTTTTTTGTTGTTTTAGAAGAGTCGGGTTCATTAAGTAAAATGGGTTCAAGATCTATAATAAAATCCCAAAATCCCCTAAAGAATTACCACTTCGAAGGTTCCGCAAAAAGTTACATAACTAGCTCCGGGAATTTCCTTATTATAATCATCTCGATTAAACCGATATTTAAAACAATGTCCTCCTTGCAGTATTATAGTAAAATAAATTATTTTATTGAGTAAAAGTAATCTTAAATTCAGTAGTTAATCAATAAGTACACACGGGTATACTAACACAGTAATTATAATTTTATTAATATTAAAGTACAACTTTAAGTAATATTTTAATTTTCTTCCCGATCTTATCAAAACTCTTCATTAAAAAATTACGTAATACAAAAAGTACTTACGTAAATTCGATTTATGTTACCACAGTCTAAAAAAAACTTCAACATACAACCACTTAACTCCTACTCAGTGATTTTCTCCAACAGGATTGTATGGAAAATAATAAATTGCGTAACAACAGGATCCTGTATTTGTCAGTCGCGACCGGTCGCACAATAATCGCCGCTTGCGTGTACATTGTAAATTATTATGTATTTATATAGCGGTGTTGATACCGCCCGTGTCTTGTATTGTTTATGGTTTCCACATAGCTGTCATTTTCTTAATGTAATAACTATGTTACATTATATAAAAAAATTAAAGGGGTAAATTTCATAAATTATAAAGTTTTCATAGTTTTTGTTTTTTTTAACAGTCGTAACTTACTTATTGTTATATTGAGTAGAAGTGTATTAAGTAAACAAAGAATACACAAAATTTAATAAAAGAATACAAATTTACAACTTATGCCACATTTAAATATGTAATTAAATAACTAAAGCTCAGTCACACTGCACTTTGTTACCCGCAGAAAATATTTTGCATTTCGCAAACGAATCAACAGCTCTATACACATAAAGGTTTGCAATTAGATTGTCAATAGACAAGTGTCTCCGGGACTCGTTTCATTCCGATGGCGCGGTTAAGAAACGCTAGTTACTAGTAGGTACCAGTACAGATAGACAACAACATCCAGACTGCATAAGTGCGCCCAGCAATTATCAACGAGTTTTCTTGCAGTTACACTTTCTTTAATACAATTTCATAGTCGCCAGTTGATGTTAATTGATTTGAGATTGTATGATGTTAGAAGTTTAAGTTGGTCGTCATATTTAAATATGATGGATAGTAGACAATTGGGGCCTCAAATAAGGATTCCTAAAAGTTCTCGAGGGTAAGATTTTATAATAGGAAAAAGATTTAGGTACGTGGCGTCCACGCCATCAAGGGGTAACTATTATCAAGGTTTGGACTAGATCAAAGAGAGCGGAAATCTTCTTACCATGCGCAGAAAATGCCGCGATTTATATCTGACCATTGCCTAGGAGCGGTTGTGGCCCAGTGGTAACGACAACTTCGACGGAAAACATCATGAGGAAACCAGCATATCCTAGAATAAAAAAATCGAAGACATGATACATCTAGCATCCCGCAATGCACTGCGCGTGGAGGATTACGGCCCACTCCCTCTTACCGAGAAGAGCCTTGTGTCCCAGCAGCTGGAACATTATATGTTGATTATGCTACATCTCGCCTATATAAAGTTACAATAAAAAAAGATCCAGTGGTGAAATCTAAGCCAAAATCTATAAGCTATAAATTAAATCCAGGACCAAACAGGCCACACTCCGTGTAATCTCAGTAGTACTTGTAATACGCATTGATTGCCGGACGCGCGTGTTCAGCTGACCATTGTCTACGCACAGCACCTGTCTATGATTGCATGTTTGTACGCTCTAACGTCGTACGCGACTGAATTACGCGTGAATCGATATTGGACGAAAGAATTGTGTGGATATTCTCGTAGGTCAAGGAATAATATTCAATAGCGTTAGTACGTCAACCCCGAAGCGTGCTTACGCTGCTATTGCTGCCGGCAACAAAACCGCTGCAAGACAACCGCAACGGCAAGAAGGGGATAAGCAGACCAATCACAGGGATCTGCCACAGTGTGACAAGGAGGGCTTCATCAAAGTAGAGAAGAAGAAGAAAAAGCCCACTTGTCGAAACAAGTGCGGTACCGCACCGACCGGACCGAACTACATGCTGCGATCTGCTGCACCAGTGACGCCGCTGTACGTGTCAAGATTGCATTACTCTACAAAGGCTGAGGAGATTGTAGAGTACATCCGTATCAAGACCAAATTTACCCTGAGGGTCGCACGGTTGGAGTCTCGTCACAATGTGGATTTTAATTCTTTTGTGGTGAGAGTGCCGACTGAACATCTGACGACCTTCATGAAGTAGGAATTTTTGCCGAGAGGGGTAGTGTTCCGGCGATTCCGAGGCCGGCTACCGGACACCGCGCGACACACGACGCCGACTGTTCGTGTGAATTAGTGTATATTTTATTGTATATGTATAATATTTTATTTGTTATTAGTTTAAGTTTTATTGTATAGTATTATAGTATTATTTTGATATGGGCCTTGTTGCCTGAAAAAAATTAATAATAGCTGGAACACTTGTAACCAATGAAGGGGAACATAACTTTTGTCGTGCTGCGTCAGGGTGGCAGCAAGACTTGTACCTTCTTAAAATCGCACTTCCTTTCCCTAACCATATAGTTGGAGCCATTAGACTCGTGTTCACCCCAACGGAACGTAAGTAACTCACTACTTACTAATCAGATTACTTTAATTGCTTATTTTTCAATACTTCTTGTCTTCTAAATTATGAATATTTAGTTCTACTTAAATTAAGAGATTATTATGGGTTCGTATATAAACAACCATATTATTCTCACAAGCCGCAGCTACAGAGCACTATATATTGGTACCTATGTAGGGCATCACATAATTCAATTAATATTCCGTGTTGGAAGCCGCGGGTGCCCATGCTACACAAATACTTTTGGAAATTAATAAACTATACTTAATCCTGTAATTTTCATATGGAGATCCGAATTTGCATAATTATTATTTAAAGAACATTTTATGGACGTAAAGAACGTATGCTAATTTAATAACAGTAATATCTACAATAATCGTACCTCTTAGAAAGCGATCATTAGTTCGTCAAAGCTCCGCCGGGGGCGCTTCAATATTATGGTGCATTCAAACCTATCGTTTGAACAATGAATTGTAGATCTGTTATTTTGCTCCTATTTCATGTTATGTCTATAATGTTCTGATTTTGTGTACGGATCACACACGGGTGTCGATCTTTTGATAGAACATTGTCTTTATCTTCGTTATGATTATTGTCTTGGCCAAATAACCAACCGGTTTATAAAAAAATGCATATACGTTTATATTTTCGTTCAAACATCGCTCCTTCAAAAATCATTTATCGTCAGATGTAAATAATAATTGAATTGCTAGGGCTATTTTTGTTAAGAATGTATTTATTGTACTTAATTATTAAAAAAATCTTGCCCTGATTTTGTTTTCATCCATATTGTAGGTATGAACTTAGCCTATCTTAGTAAACTCAATTACCTAAAAATACAATAATTATACATTTTTATTTGACTACATAATATCTGCATACATTTACATCTGAATATCTGTACAAATAATTTAAGTAAAATGTACAAAGAATTCCCGCAAAAGCTTTAAAAAGCACGTGTTGTTATAGAAAGACGTATTCCATTGAGTTTGAAAACAAAGTCAGAGAAGTAGTATATTATGAATATTAAAGAATATTGCAATAAAAAAATGCTATCTATTTTCTTGAAACAGGAACCAGTATCTATTTAAAACTACCTGATCTGTTTGACACTTTGTGTTTTCTATTTTTCCGGGTCGAATTTTTTTACAACATAAAAAAAATGCTTATTAAAATTTACGAACACTAAAAAAATCTAAATCGAATAAGTCTAGCATTTCATGTTAATTTATAAAGATAATACCTAATTTAAATCTTTCGTATTTTTTTATTTAAATAATGTTTAGCAGGTGTTAATGTCAATTTTTTTTTTTTAAATACGAACATAATATAGATAACCCTCATATATTCTTTATAATACTTGAGGTAAATACACCTATCAGTAGCCATCACATTTTAAAAAGCAATCTCTTACAAAAGCAACATATCCCAGTTTATAAAGAGTCTCATTTCACCCTCTATACATATGCAAATAGCCGTCATTGCTCACTAAATCGATTTCATTCGGTCATCTATTCGTTCTTTCGGTCATCAATCACCGAAGAAGATTGAACGGGTATCTTCATCGGGATAGTACTAAGAATATTTTATCTAAGCTTAGAATATTTACAAAGGTGTAGATTATTTTAAAGTTAAACGTTGATGTTGGCCCTTTTAATATTTATACAAGGATAACTGACAATAAACAACCTTTATGGTATAGAAGATATAAGCGCGGCTGAAAAGAAGCAAGCAAGAGGTAAGCAAGAGGTTCTGGGATCGACTCCCAGATTTGGCAGTAATATCTTTGGTTTTTTATCTAATTCTCAGTAGCAACTCGAAGTTTGAATTCGTGTCTGGAATAGGCTTAAATACATAAATACGCTCACGCCTTATTACCACAGGGGTAGGCAGAAACCACAGGCCGCCACTTGCTTCGGCTCTTGCATACCTCTTTCTCTTCTTCCACATCGATACATCTTGTCATACACACGCGCCGATTGCGAGTAGGTACTAACCTAACACTTTTTTGTGGACCTTTCCAATAAGATTGTTGAAACTAATTCTCTCTGGAATACTAAAAACGAAGAAGGATAAACTGGTTATTAGGGTATTCAGGTTCCTGTCTTCAGTTTGTATGAAACCTGGGAGGACGACTTTATCATGAGGGAAAACCGAAAAATTCGCTGATATCCCCACCCAAAGTATATCAAAACACTTCATGTTATTTTATCCAAGATCAACTCGTTAATATTTTAAAGCTTTACAAACACATTTAAACTTTATCAGATATCAACAACACTATCCCTGATAATAAAATCAACTTTACAGGTTTTATAAATTAGACATTAAGCTGTAAATAAAAAAATAATAAAAATCCTATAAACGCGAAATAATTATGTTAATTTTGTTACAACTGTTTTTATATTTCTATTACTGACTGTTTAATTGAATTTATGTTCGGAATAGTCTCTATGATCTTATTATAATAGTTATCTTGGATCAAAGATTAAAGAATTACATATATCAAATCTAGTTTTGTCTCATTGGTTTGCTTGGAGTATTATATATTTTTTAATTTTCATCAACAAATATTATATTGTACGACTGTATATTGGTCATTTGTAAATAACCAATAAGACATTGATTATTTGAATGTTTAAAATAACGAATACATACATACACTCACGCCTTTTTCCCACAGGGGTAGGCAGAAACTATAGACCGCCACTTGCTACGACTCTTGCATATCTCTTTCGCTTCCTCCACATTCATACATCTTTTTATACACACAAAATAACGAATACTATACTTCAATATAACTGTGAGTGTCTGAAGTTATCTGTCCCAAACTTGCGCCATTTGTTTTTAGATAAAAATATCGAAATTAAATAAAGAAAATAATTATAAAACATTTACGACCCCAAAATTAATTGCGGACAGCTTAAGATACTACCTACGTTATTTTGAATCAGAAGAATCTTGAAAGTGTATGACGTTCGGGCAATGTCTCTACTGTTGTAGTGATTATTTTTATGCGAATATAGAAAATATTTCGTTAGACTAACTACACCATGAAAAAATAATATTTCCGTCGCTATGTGTGTATAACATTCCAGTTTAAGCTGATTTCACATTGTATACGGTTTCCATACAATAAGAGCCCAGCGTAAACTGGTTTTGCTCGATATAATGTAGCAGTGCGTAGGTATGTTCTGACTCAAATTACATAATATTCATCGTAATCATTCCTACAAACGCGTTAAGTATCCATCTTATTAAGCATTTAGTTCGTTAACCATCATATTAGGCATTTACCTCGTTAACCAACTTTTACCAAAGAATATAAGAACCAAATAAAAAGTTTTAAGCACCAACATGGGCTTTTAATATATGTTAATCCAATGCACCTGCTGCATGTCTCGATATTTTTAGTTTTCCCACCGTGTGAATACACACAAAATGTCATTAGATACACAATTAACGTAAATGTTCACTTTTAAAAGTGATTTGGGAATTCAATACGAATGTGTCACGAGAATTGGGGTTTTTACCTCACAGAGAACATGATGATAGCAACATAAATATAATAGGAAAAACATTTGTATATACTCTTTATTTATTCAAATGGATTGATGTAAAACAGAATGTGTGGGCTTGTCGCTTTTCGTGAAAGTAGTCGAAAGAAATAAATGGTCGTGTTGCTGAATTAAATTAAGGTACAAGTTACCCTTATTGATTATGTAGTAAGTGAACACTTAACTAGACAAGTTGAATTGACAGAAAGAAAAGTGAATGAATAATAATTTTCTTTGGTTCCTGTTCTATGTTGATCTTAATGGAAACTTATCACATCACATGTTTTTCAACAACAAACAAGTTCTATTATTTCTTTAAAAATATGAAAAGCCGTAATCAGAACATTTTAAATTTAAATTAAAACAATTGAAAAAGTAAAACTGACAAGATGCTTCATTTTAACATTAATGTTTCAGAGATTGCCCTTTTTTAATTTTTCTATTTTCAATAGTCATATTTGATGAATTAATTTGAAAATATGCATTCGCAACTGCTACGCTAGAGGTCCTGGGTTCGATCCCCAGGTCGAGCAGTGTTATTGGGTTTTTCTGTGAAATTCTCAGTAGCAGCTTGGAGTCCGGATTAGTGCCAGATTAATGGCAATATACATGGGACCTAAACATAACGGCGAAGTGTGGGTGCACATTAGTACACCACTGCCTAACCCTTCGGGGAATACAGGCGTGATGGTATGTTCTTAAAAATCTAAAATTCAATTCATCTACATACGATTGTGCACGATACGCAGTGCATTGCTTTTTTCATATATACGGTTTAAAAATCACTTTATTTCTCAAAGATTATAAATCACTTACATGGAGAAATAAAATACAAATAAAATAACAAAAATGCGTTGACAGGCAATCGTAAAATTTTAGTTTTTTTTTTTTTTTGCAATGTCGGTACTTTTAGAAAATTGTTCACCGGTTTGCTGTTGAGCAAATATAAGGGACGGTTTACATGAAGGTGGTAATAATGTTTACCTAAGAAATAAAACTTATTATATGATACTTGTTCACTATGATCAAAAAATAACAATTATGCTAGTATTATAAAGAATTATTATTTTATTGTTAATTGTTATTTAACTGTTTTAGCATAATTGTTATTTTATGATACAGTAAACATAAACAAGCAGTTTAAGTGGTGCCCTTAGAAATGTGTTGTTTTAATAATTTTTTGAATAATATTAGCGTCTTTGCGTCTTTTATATGTTTAGGTAATGCGTTGTAGATCTGTGCTCCTTGATACATTATACTACTTTTCCCGTAGTTGGTCCTGGGTTTAAAAAGTTTTATGTCATTTGCACGTCTTGAACTACGTTTGTGTACATTTTTCGTAAATTTTAATTGTGTATGTGTATCGTGGTTTAGAATTTTTCTTATTAAAATAGATGTGTTGATATATATTAAAATTTTCATTCATTTGGGAACAATAAACTTGATGACGGGCTAACAATCCTTAGAATAGGTACGGTCACAATCGGTAGCTGACAATACCTTTATTGTGAACGCGGCTTTCTATGATTTTTCTATGTTTCTTGATAGAATGATATTTATACACAGCCACGTGAATTTCTCTGTCCAGCGTATTCTGGATTTTCATAGATCGTTTGATGTTAGTTACATACCATCAGGCCTCTATTCCCCGAAGGATTAGGCCGAGGTGTACTTAATGTTCCTACACCGTCAGTACGCCGGAATGTTTAGGTCCCATGTAATAGGAGGTTGATCCTATTGCCATTAACCGGGCAAAAGTCCAAACTCCGAGTAGCTAATGAGATATTCCTAGAAAAACCTAATAAAGCTTTACTTGGCCTGGGAATCGAGACCGGGTCTTCATGATCGTAGCCGCACTAATGAGGCAACTCAATCTTATACCAAGCTTATTATAATCAGTTGATTTTATAAGAATAAAGATCCCCAAAACACTTCACGATTTGAATGAGATTAACATTCTTCAAGTCTTTAACAATATTCTTCAAATTGTATTCTGCTCTTCGTAATTATCATTTAAATTAAGCATATTATTATTATTGGGATTTAATCTTGTTTTACCATTGCTGCTTTTGGTACAAAATTTTTAAATTGTATGAAACATAATAGGAAATGGTAGAATGTGACGATACTTTAGGTCGATAGAATGTGTGTGTGTCGTGTCTTATGGCATACTGATTAAAATTTAAGATAATACTGTTAGAATCACTGTTTTGTAATAAGTACTTCTGATAAAAGATTACGTTTCATAGTAGCGAGGTGTTGATGTAATAATGAATTTAATTCCCAATGATCTTTCTTTTACCAATTGACTTTTTTACGGCAGTTCTTTCAAGGAATTTATATCTCTTACCGAAGTAAAGTCGATATACCTACATATCTTGATTTTGTAATTCGATATTAATTGCGTCCAACACTTCGGTGTCATGAAAAAATCGATTTCAAGTTATCCTGATTGAGATCGATTCAATAATCTTACTGGATAATATTTAACAAGAAATATGATTATCGTAGGATGGGACTTGTGCTTACAATCGCGGTTGTTCAGTGTAAGGTCTTGGATTCATTTCCCAAGTCGAGCAGTGTTGTAAGTAGGGAGGATGTTAATTTCAATACAAACACAAAATTTAGAACTGTGCTTGTTTAATGGAATTAGGCTCCTTGTACCTACATTGCATGGGAATTAAACATATCATGGGATTATAGGTGTAAGTACCTATATCAGTATAACTTCCCTTACCCTTATGGCGATGGCATCATTGACTCTATTGTTCTTACTTGCATCAGATACTACTATTCTAAAGTCTAGCAAACACATTTCAGCATCTGAATTTATATGACCGTTACATTTCAAAACAATATAAGACATTATATTTCAATCGTGTAAATCATAAAACTCTTATATTTAAAATTAATTATTAATTACCTTAGTACGGATAAGGACAAAGAGAGTTTGTAGCGAACACTTAAATTTTAAGACTGTCGTAATATTCAAAAGGACCATGAAAGTTCAAAGTTAAGCTTGTTAGCTCCAGGTTAGCGAACAATAATACAATTGTTATACCGCATTTTACTGCATAAACGGATATATTGGTACTAACATTACAATAAATTCTCGGCGGCCATCAATCGACGGTCTCCTGGATAAAGCACCAGGAAAACGCCATCTCGCTAACAATGGACATTTGCAATTATAATATAAACGTACTACATAGAAGTACATGATGCATTGCATTATACCCCTATCTAACGGCGACATGCTTTGACATAGCGCTTTATGGAAACATCGCAATAAACTTTATACAAACTTACAATTTGCATCTGATAAAATCCTTAACGAAAATCCAAAGTCCTTAAGGACAAAGATCGATGGGACAATTTCAATAAAAAGCTTATTACAGAAATGGCAAATCTAAATTTGTCTACAAATCCGAATAGTGCCACCCGTAGACACCCTTTGTCCATTCCTTGATTGAATATCGAATGCATAATCGTAAACTTGAATCGATTCTTACGAATACGAAGAATCGATATTGAAATCGGCAAGCACTAAGGCTTTTGTATGAATAAACGCACTTAGTGTGTGGAATAGGAAATCATAAAAGCATAGTGCTGTTCTACATACAATATAAAACTGAAGTTTATGCATCGGTTATGTATCTTCTCTATATTTTTCTTTCAAATGACGATGATATTCATTCGATTTCCAGAAACTTATGATTTATTTTTGCTGATCTAATCTTTCAGAACTAGAAATTTCTAGTGTTATTTAAAACGTCATTTAAATAAGAAAATTTCAGCATATTTATATTATCAAAATCACTTTTTTATTCTTTTCGTTTTTGTGAATGAAACGGCTGCTGTTAACAATAGATTTTCCACAATACGTAGGTAGTACGAATAATATTGTGCTATGTGCGTAAAAGATTAGCGAGAGACCTGGCAATGCACTTCGTATACCAAACAACAACAAATTGTTACCAAATAAGTCAAGCGAACGCGGTATTTTATCTACCTTCGAATCTTCATGAATAGGATCATCTCAGTGACAGGAACTAATTGAACATCAATTTCATTGGTCTTACAGGATTTAGGTTCATCTACGATCACTATAAGAATATCTGCTTAACTTTGATTTACATAATATTTTTTTTATTAAAATACATCAGTTCCTTATTTTAAATAGCTTTATTTTTTTACGAACAGTTACGTCTAGCGCCATCTGTAATTTAAGGTACGAACTATAGAAGTCTTTTGGTTTTACCCTAACTTTACTAACTTTAGCAACCCTTGATATAAAACAGCGTAGATTCAATAATTTTATGAAGGAGGAGAGATTTTTATTTAATATATAAAGTTATAAGTTACACAACATGTACTTTTGACCTATGATTTCAAATCTCGAAATGCCTAATAATGTAAATAGTTATTGCACTATGAATTCAAATTGCAGGTCTTTGTCCAAAGGATCCAAATCGGTCGGTTTAACCATATCGCACGGCAAGAATTTCCAAGGAATATTGGAACAAATTATGCGAACGCGGATTCTTTCACTCGAGATAATGTATTCGATTCCGGACCGAGTCGATGGCATCGTTCACGCGAGCTTCGAATGTTAGGCGACGTTTTATCCGATACCACGGAAACTCGATTAAATATAAATGAGAATAGATTTGTTGTTGTGCATAACATTTTCGTTTGTAATGTATGTCATTAACCAGATGTCACTGAATCAGAAACCGTTCTTCTTTAAAACATTAATTTTTAATACTTTTATTTTAAGACTACCATCCACTGGTTTTCCTCAAACCAAAAATATATGTAGGTACTGGTCTGCTAGGATACTACGTTGATGTTGAGTAAAGCTCTTTTCAACTTTTTCAATCATTAATCAGCCTTGGCTCGCATCAATAGTTCTCTGAACTATCTTAGTACTACGTAGGTACTGGAAACGTGACAACCACATCCAATTTGATAGATATATATAACATGTGCCTACATCACTACATGTAACAAATATCAGATAATATTTGTTACCTTAATCTAAATTTTACGTTATCTTAATTTTTTTTCATACTTACGAATTTGATCACAGGAAACATGATTAAATTTACAATTTATAGGAATAAAATAGATAAAGAAAGGGAAATTGTGGATAATAAACTTGATTGTCAATCATATGTGATCTTTCGATGTTTTACATCAGCAGAACAAGATATAACCTAGGTTGTTATGTATCTTTAAGTAGAAATTAGGAAGAACTCTTTTTAACATTTTACTGATCACATTGTATTACTACATCTTAACTTTATCTTTTTATAATTTGTATCGAGGACGAACGGTAGGGTGTGGAGATGCAAGCTCGATATTCGGTGCATTTGCGCGATCATATCGATACACGACGACGAATATTTTGCGCTTTGAACGAAGAGTGTCACCGGCAGACAACGCTTCGATAAAATACCGGACTTTGTACCGAAACACCGGTTTTCTTTAAATCGTCCCATTCATTAAATAATTTGGTGTTCCAATTTCCGTGTTTTGTTTCTGGTGTTTTTTTACCAATCACTTGTGAATTATAAGGTATTGTTCAGGGCGTGTAACTGAATTAGCTGCAATTTTGCAGGCAGCTGCCTGCAATCAAAAATTAAACTACTTGATGTTATTTGGATAAAACAGTTGATTTTATTTTATTTTTAAATGTTGTCAGCAAAAGGACTTCTTCATGAGTTATGGCGCAACCATTACTTTACGACAATCTCAATATCAGGCTACCTAAATATTATCCTAAGTCATATCTTACTAAAACTATTTATCCTCCTTACAACTTCTGAAGTTCCTTCCCTTTTCCTTCCATGCTTCGTGCCACTGCTAGTGATAAATTTATACATCCAACAGCAGAATCATTAGAATCATTTCTGGTAAGTACGTATTATCTTGGGTAAATACCAATTCCTTCTTTACAAGCCGCTCTTTCAGTTGTTTTCGCGACCAAATCTCATAGGAATCAAGTTCATCGCGCAACCGTCTAAGCCGACCATGCTGTTGCTTTGCTCCGTGTGGGATCCAAAATGTAGTAGCTTTTACCCTCAGTTTATCTGGCTTGCAGCAGACGTGACTGACCTTGCTCAGCAGTGGGACGAAACTGACTAGAAAATTGAAAGTATATCTTGCGAGCCTAAGGCAACGGAAAGCAAGCGAGGTTTTAAGGTTAAGCGAGGTTTGAAGCGACGGTAGCCTAATGGCTAGGGCCTCAGACTTGCGAGCATGTGGTTGCCTTTTCAAAACTTACCCATTACACTACCGACGTGAACCCAATTGTAATACAAATATTTAACTTAGTCAAGAATACTATAAATGTGCGACCCACATTGCTTCTTTAACCTCCTGACTATTCGAGGTACTTTTTTCGGAATTTGTTCGTGAAAGTTGGATATATTGTAAATGAATACCCTAGTATACGGTAAAAAATACAAAAAAAAATCCTAAGCCGGAACATCTAGTTTTCCACTATGTCCCTTATATAGGACATGATCAGAGTGTAAAGTTGTACTTTGTATAGGACATAACGATTTCATGCTGAAATTTAATACCATTGTGCCGATTTTTTTAAGGTGTTAGGATTAAAACTAATTCAAACATAACATAACATACCATCACGCCTGTATTCCCCGAAGGGTTAGGCAGAGGTGTACTTAATGTACACCCACAGTTCGCCGGTATGTTTAGGTCCCCATGTAATAGGGGGCGAGCCTATTGCCATTCACCGGGCACAAATCCAGACTCCGAGCTGCTACTGAGAATTTCATAGAAAAACCAATAACACTTTGCTCGACCTGGGGATCGAACCCAAGACCTCTAGCGTAGCAGTCGCAATTGGAACCACTAGACTAACGAGGCAGTCAACTAATTCAAATGTAAGGAAATATGTTTATTACTTTAAAAAATATTAAAATAAAACAGTTTTACAACAAAAAAGCTTAATATTGTCAACAAATAATTAAGGCAATTAAAGAGATACAAAAATAAACTACACTATTCAACAAATCAACGTTATTTGTAGTCATACTAGATGATACATTTTTAAATAAATAGTTTTATAATATATCAATCAATCAGCTATCAATTCAAACTGTGATGAAAGTTTAAACTTAAAATAAAAGTCAATGCTTTTGCGTTAAAAGGCTAAGCTAGGTGGCAAAACTTAGAAGTCTAATATTTTAATTAGCACTTGAAAACCAGTGAAACACTTCCTATTAGGTACGAAGCAAAGATCTATATTGCATTTCTTACAGCAAACTGTAGTTTTTTATCACAGCCTGGGTTACGGCAACGAGCTTGCTATGATCAATAATCGGGAAGGTGGCTTGCTTTTTGCTATCTTCTTTGTATTGAAACGGCAAAGGGACTATAGAGAATATCAGGGCCGGATTTAGGTGAGGGCAACCGGGGCTACAGCCCCGGAGCCTCCACAAAAGAGGGTCACCCACAATAGAGACTTCGGAAAAGAAAATACCATTTTATTTGGAAAATAATTTGGGGCCGGGGGGCCTCCAACCCTTTATTGCACCAAGGCCTCCACATCTCGAAATCTGGCATTGGATAATATATTTCTGGATCTAGGATTCAGTCCTAGACTACGACTTCTTCTCCCACGTGTGCGAATCCGGCCGGCCCTTTCGGAACTCATTAACAATACTGGCGACGGCGCAGGTTCATCTGATTGATCGACATACGAAGAACTCTGTGAAGAACTGTCTGACTCTGTATCGCGATCATTTGTTTGTGAAACAAAGCTGGAATCGTCATCGAATACTTCGGAATCATCTTCAAATTCAAAACCTCGTTGATATTTTCTTCTGTCAATGCTAAAATAAAAGAAAAAAATAAAAATGGGCTATGTACTATACCTAGGACATTGACAGTGTACGTAGTATTCATATATATTGACTGTGTATAGTCTGACATTGTACTATACAAAGGACATATAAAAATCACTTGTTGTGGGATGACGAATAAAAGTCCATTTCGAAAAATCTTTCTAGACTTATTACGGTAGTCAATCGGCCAAATTTTGAAACTTAATTATCCACCAGATTTGTAGTAATTACCATGATTAAACTAGATTTTACTTACCGGCCCTTCGGCGTGAGCGCACCTCTCCACAGGTCGACGTCATTTTACAAAAAATTATAGGTGCCACGAACACAAGTGGTTTTTATTTTGTTTAAGGAACAAAAGACAGATGACGCTATATGGTATTTTTTTCATGAAAAAGAGTAATATCTGGCAAATATTTTTTTTAGTTAATGTTCTATGAGTAGTACAAGGGCGGTCCGGATTTTCGGGACCTTAACCTGCAAGTATATCTATTTGTCAACACCACCCAAACAATATACTTGTATTGAAACCTCCAGCAAAACTGAGGTGAAATTAGAACAATTAACTCACCGCTGCAACGGCCGCGGTGACCGCAAATAGTGCCGCCGATGATAGCGGCTAATGAGTTGTTAGTACTGCCGCGAAATACACACATGCGATGTCGTAGTGGTGGGACACTCGCAGTATCGATGATCTTTTTATAATTAGTTATGATTTATTGATAAAACCTTTTCTGTTATCATGAAAGATCGTATTCGTGTAACACGCTCCAATTGAGTGGTATAAATTATACCAACATACTTACATATTATTATTTATGGGTTTTGGTATCAATGTACAGATTTTCAGAAGGACATAAAAACAGCGCAATTTGATTTAGGTACATAATATATTATAATTTCAAGAAAAGAGTTCATATAAATTATTATTATTATAGCTCATAATATAACAAAATAATGTGTTATTTTTTTTCAACAGACTTAATTATGAACAAAAAACGTAGGCAATACGTAACAAAATAACAAAAAGTATGAAATGATTATCCTAAAAATTTCATCGACATAAAATTCCCACCGTTCGCACAACCCTAGTCATGAGCGACGAGCGCGGTCGCCACCACACCGCCATCTATAATTGGTTTGCTCCGCAGCTGATTTTTATCTCCAATTATTGAGTTTTCACGCCAATTAAATATTATCTAGGTTCCGGTGGAAGCCGCAATGTCGATATAATCATACCGTTTCTAGAAATGGTACAACCCTTTAATAGTATTACGTTTGTTGAATAAATAATTTAGTTATAAAGCTCTCTAATGGTATTTTAAAGTAGATTATGACTCTAATACGACTTCATTTCCGCTTTAGTATAATGATGTATTTTTTGTATTAGTGCATCCAATTATTGTATTATTTCCGTTAATATAAGATAGCTTCATCAATTAATGAAGCTCATTATCACTATTTTAATTACGGGACAATGTTGTTGGGGCTTCCGCACCGGATACCTATATGAGTCCTATAAGCACAGTACTGCCATAGTGTTAGATTTTATTACACTATGGTAATACTGCTGTTGAAGGGTTGGGCAGAAGAGCATCTATAGTAATCTTACTAAGAGTGAGAGAGAGAGCGGTTTTTGTTAGTTTATTTGTATGTGGAGGGTAATATTCAGAACAACTGCGGGTATTTGAAAAAATCTTTCAATATTTGAAAGGTACACAGGTACGTACCTACATTATGTTAGATGTATATTAGTATATTTATTGTATAACTTACTTGTATATACGGAGAAAGTCGAGGCGGTCCGCAAGTGTAATGATAAGCACGTTATTTGATGATAAATTAAAAAGACACAACAAAACAAATAGTTACAATTAGGCAATTTTATAAGGGGTTGAGTTGAGTTCCTAAAAATTCTTGATAGCGTCTGGGAACTTCGATTTGGCCATAGACTTGGTACTAAACATTGTGTCTAACATACCATCACGCCTGTATTCCCCGAAGGGTTAGGCAGAGACGTTATTTATCTCTTCCGTGGGCAGAGGTGTACTAATGTACACCCACATTTCGCCGGTATGTTTGAGTCCCATGTAATAGGGGGCGAGCCTATTGCCATTAACCGGGCACAAATCTTAGGACCACTAGATTAATGAGGCTGTCCAGAGCAGTGATCTTCGAGTTTTAGACATTGTGTCTAAAACTCTAAAATCACTGCTTTAGAAACAAATGCGACTAACCATTAAAACGACAGCGATATTTTCTTACATTTCATTTCTATTAAACGTTTACAAAGTAACAGATCCAACATTTATCTTAAGATACAATCTAAATTCTATTACGCACCCATCCGGGCACTATACACAAATAACTACTTAAAAGGTCAACTTTCTCACTATTAACTTGTCCAGGCAAAGGCATCGTATAGACGTGTAAATAAATACTACTTTAAATACGCCCTTAAAGGCGAAGTGTGTCCCGTTTCACATATTTCCAGTAGCATAGGCTGCATTTTGAAGTTTCTTAAAGGTGTGTTTTTTTTTGTGATAATAACATGTAATGGGGGCCGAGCCTATTGCCATTATCCGGGCACAAATCCAGTCTCCGAGCTGCTACTGAATATTACACATAAAAAACAGATTAGCTACTGAGAGATTAGCGCTTAGGACCACTAGACTAATGAGACAGTCTTTTCGGCAGTGGTTGATTATTATAATATGGATATTTATTATGTATCTGGATAAGATTTTGCCCTTATTGTATTAGACATAAAACGTCAATATACTGAATAGTCAATATTTTATTGCGTTGCATACCTAATGTTTTATAAAGGTGGTGTCAGACGATGATATAGTGGCAAATAGCAAGTTAGATTACGCGTGCCGGCTGCTGATTCCGACACGTACTTATGAAAAGAATAATAGCGTCTTTCCCGACTCACTTCCATAGAAAAAACTGGCAGCACCTGCGGTTTAAGTTCTAAAAGTTACATACAATACAGGGTATGCACGACTACACATATCTGGTATAGCCTGACCTCGCATTGTACGGAAAGCCTTAAGAATGTGAGGTCAGCCTATTCTGGATTTGTTTAGCTTGATATGTAAAACAAGTACAGGGCGTGTGTTTTATAAACGAGCATTTGAAAGTGAGCATTTAAGTGGTTGTAACACCAAGCGTTTAATTTCGAGCAAATTCATGACAGGGCGCAGAGCCGATCGTTGTAAAATCCCTGTTAAAGAAACTTTGTGCTCGCGTGCTCGTTTAGTTTTGATCGAATGCATATACTGCGCGATTGCTCGCGGTGTGAACGCACCCTAACAAGTGGTGACTGTATTTATTACACCCGTCACTTGCAAGTAACTGTCGGTGATTGTACTACATACAAGCTCGTCACAACACTGTCGTGCTCGGTTGTACAACATGACGCGTCCGACGCATTGTTCTCGGAGCGGGCCAGTGTTCGTTATAAATAAAGTATTATCTGCAATAATAACTTGCTCGATTGAACTGAACAATACGCTCAACGGACGTGTGGGCGGCGGATACTATCGACCTATTGACGGGATTCATATAGAGCTGCTAACAGTACTACGTTTCGTTAACATAAAATGATACCATAGATGATATCGTTCAACTTCAAGAAATACCTGAAAAGTAAAAATGTAACATGACAGACAAACCCACAAGTTACAAACTTGCTAGAGCTAACCAGCAAGGTGTCATATTCAGAGTGATCTATTCATATTTTTTTTATTATTAACAGACAGAGCGAGGGAATGAATCATTTCGAATACCTATGAAAGCGGCATTGTATGTTCTTAATCAAATTCAGAAGCGTGTCACAGGGTTTCCTATTTATCCAATGAGAGCCTTGTGTATTGTTGTCACTTATAATTTAAAGGAAGAGTTTTGATTTGTGTTTCCAACAACCACAGTCAATGCACAGGTAATAGCAAGAAAAAATACTAATTACTGTGAGACCTGTGGGCGTACCTCTACTTTACCTATCTGTCAGTTACAAGCGTGATGGTATTTTATATATGCGACACTATATTACTTCACCTTATGTATGCACTTTATTAACTTTGTTTGTGAGCACTAAGACTAAAAACGCAATCCTTTTTTTTTGTAGCTTTACCCACTCTATATAGATCCCATCAAGGAGTCTTTGTTGAGGTCCAGTCTGATTTAATTGCGTGCAGCGTTAATTGGCCATTGTCCGGTAATATTGCCTCGCCCTCGGTTAACTATAGCCGATTGTTTTTGTGGGCGATGTGCCCCGATGTGCCCTGGTGTGCCCCAGTCTAATGTGTAGTCGTGATGTTTGCTCACCGTTTAGATATCGATTGAGTTGTTTGGGCACTGTGTTTGGGGATTAATGAGGATATTGTTTTGTTTATAATATGCAAATAATAATTGCCTGTCTAATATGTTTATTTTTTTATTTAGTTATCCGTTTTCTGCCGATTTGTTTAAGATAAAAATAATTATAAGTACTTATATAAATTATACTGAGGAAAGATTTTTTTGTTTGTAATCAATAAACTGGCTAATTACTCTAGTGATCTTAAGCCCGACTGCTACGCTAGAGGTCTTGGCCCTATTCCCAGGTCGAGCAAATTAGTTTGGGCTTTTCTATGCAATTTTCTGTAGCAGCTCGGAGTTTGGATACTTGCCCACTGAATGGCAATAGGCTCGCCCCCTATTACATAGGACCTAAACGTTCCAGTGAACTGTGAGTAGACACTTAGTACAACTCTTACTAGCCCTTCAGGGAATACAGGCATGATGGTATGATAAACTCTGAAACTACTGCACCGATTTTGATACCTAAGTAATTATTTCACCATAAGATAGCTACATTAACAAATTCTCTAGTTAGGTAGATAATTATAATTATTATGGCTACATATTACAATGTTTCAATTCTATTATACATTTAATAGCAACCGAAGCGCATATAAAAAACAAATTCTCTATCGTTTCCGTGAACTGCGTGTCGTAGATTCGAATCCCACCCAGGGCAAATATTTGTACATTCCACGGATATTTGTTTCGAGTCTAGGTGTAATTTTGGATATTTGTGTAATCCCCCGGCACAGCTATAAAAAAATTAAGAGAATGCGTTTAATATGAATCATCGAATGTTTTATCATAAATATGCATCTAGAAACATAATTAATATAACATACTAAACTCACTTTCATCAAACAATAGCTTCACCATCAACCTAGAATACATTGTATAGCTTTAAGATCCTGTAACACTAACAAGAAATTTATATAATCTGCCATATCTCGTCATCGTGATCTCAGATCGGCAGATTACGCACTATCCATGCACTATTAACAACAAGGAACTTCATGGCACGACAAAAAAAATAACAGCTTCCAGCGATATTACAGGACAAAGGCGTTTATAAGAAAACCTGCCGCACTGTTCTTTGAAACATATACATAATCATAATAATTAAATGTCGCAATGAGGAGCCACGTTATCAGGCGGACGCAGAATGATGCTACTAGCCAGTGCATGTTATTCTTTATTCCATCACATATGAAAACTCTATCACAGTATTCAACATACATTGCCGTGTTGATCTTACATTATAAACTCACCCTCTTTACAGAATCAGCAATGGTTTCTGCACTATTTTTCGCGTCGTGGTTCAAAATTTGCCACAGTGCAGGAAAGTGTCAGACCAAGAACCAGTTAGGCAAATTATCTGCGAAGAATCAGTGACTCCACCTGCCGTTCAGGGCTGCAGTTATTTATTTATGTATTCTGTGTTGCAAAGTTCGCGTGATGAAACGCAATGTATTGTTGTAAACGGCTTGCATGGCCGGTTTTATTTTTACTTGTTGACGGGCCTATTGAATAAACTTTGGAATGTATTAGAAATAGATCAAAAGCTGTTCTGAATATACTAGCTATTGTATATGTTTTCGTATTTCCTAATCCCAAAGCTTTCCAAAGTCTCTTCTTTAGTTGATGTTTATAGGCTCTATATCTAAGTACCTATGCTAAATTCGTTTAAGTTTGTAGACTTAGGCAAAAAAAAATACATTAATTACTATTTGCATCAAGTACCTAGTATTACTTAATTTTTTATTTATTTTATTTTTTTTCTTTATTATTTTTTAAGCATGAATGAAGTTAAAAATGAAATACCTATTGATTGCCTAGAGACTTGGCCGCAGCTGAGTCGCCGTGTCGAGTTTTTAAACAAGGCACATTTAGCAATTGCTCTGAAGTCCGTATTAGATCAAATAAAAAGTTAAGATGGAACTTTGCGAACAAACAAGTGATTCTGGCTAAAACTACGCCTTGCCGTGTACAAACACAATTACACGCACACACGTATACCAAAACTACGCCTTATCTTGTCAGTCGAGCAGAGTCGAGCTGTCGCTGCACGTCTATCAAAACTTCATTTACGTATCACGTGCGTGTGTGCGAGAAATTGTGTTTGTACACGGTAAGGCGTAGTTTTAACTGGCCTCACTTCTTTGTTCGCAATTTCCATCTTAATTTTTATTTGATCTGAGCTGAAATCATACTTAGAATACATAGCAGATATAAATTTGCAGTTTTCGAATGTGAATAATATTATGATTCAGTTTTAGCGTCTTCCTTAACGTCAAGTGTACCTTAATGACGATTAGGTAAGTCGTAAATGTATGTACCTATATTGTCTCGCTGGGCAGATACAACACCAAGCTACCTAATATTGCTATGAACTGATACTCTTGCTAAAGGATAAAATAAATAAACCATAAATAACAAACATAAGACCCATCACAATAAAGACCACGTTTAATTTTCATCTCAATTTACGTTAACAACAAAAAAAGCATCAAGTTCTGACAACTTTTTCAACCAAATCACCTCTAAACAAATACAATAAATAAACAAAACAATAATAATATTATAAACAACAATAAATAGTTTAAAAAGTCGAGACAAAACCAACAATATATTAACGCTATGGAACATAGAAGATTTTTCAATCAACCACACAGCTGGGCATCTAATTAAAACTATAATGATCAATGCTATGATAGTATAGAAAAACTAATGTTCCCATAACCGAAATTATAATAATGAATAATAATTCGTAATTAGTAATTGTGGAACAAAAACTATTTAAGTTGTATTAAGCTCATCTGCCTTATATGAAATTTAAATTACCATGTTCGATATCGTGAAACGCCAATTTAAGCTTAAACTCTCAAAGATAATAACTTAGAGTATTATTTTTTTTGTTTTTCGCAAATTATTGTTACAATAAAAGTTTCAATACTCAGTTATGAATAAGCTATCGCTGATGTCGCAATTTCTGCTGCTATAAACCTAGAATATGTTACAAAAAATGTATCTAATATTCTTCCTCCATATTTTTTTCAAACTGTCCTATTTTGGATAAAATTAATGATCTTGGGCAATCGTTTCTATGTGCAAGTGAAGTTGTTGTAGTAGGGCCACGCTGTTCGCAGCATCAATGGGCTGGATTGATCGGGGAAGTACCACACTCTCGCAGAAGACCGACGTCCGAGTAGTAGCGTTTCCTTCGGTGAGCGATGATTACTTACCATCAGGTAGCTCGCCTGCTCGTTTGAGTTATCCCATTTTAAAATAACACACATGCGCAAGAGACACAACCTTTCCCTCACGATTTATTCGATGAAACTATAATTATTAATTACAATTGCTAATCGAAACCGATTTATAGATTTTCACTATCTTACATTCGTTTCCTCTGCAAACGTGGTTGTAAATCAAAATCAATTAAAACGGGTTCGCCGTGAATTGATTACAACATGGAAAGATTAATGCTCATTATTGTAGGTATATTATAACTAAGTTTATTCATTTATTTTAAGTACATTTTATACGGGGATATTTATTGGATGGTTTGGTACTGAAAATGAGCGTGGGTAAGGTTAGCAACAAAATAAACGTTTCGAACAATAATTTTTAATTTTTTTAAAATGGACTGCCTCATAAATCTAGACATCCTAAGCGTAACTGCTACGCTCGAGGTCCTGGGTTCGATCCCCAGGCCGAGCAAAGTGTTATTGGGTTTTTCTATGAAATTCTCAGTAGCCTGCTCGGAGTCTGGATTTGTGATATTACATGGGACTTAAACATACCAGCGAAGTGAACATACCAGTGGGGGTACATTAGTACACCTCTGCCTTAGCAGGAATACAAGCGTGATGGTATGTTATATGTTGTCTAACAATGGCAGAATAGGATACTGCTTTACCTACATCATCATCATCATTATCATCAGCTTCTACGGTCTAGTCTAGTGTGCGCAATTTCACCCTGGCTTCCGGTTTTCGCATCCAGCTTCCGTCATCTTTCGCAAATAATCAAATCATGCCTATTGCCATTGTGTGGTTGTACATCTGTACTTAGAGCTCTGCCCTTTTTCCTCTGTCCTTCGGAGATATACAAACATGATTCTATGATGGTAACTAGAAAGAATTAATAAACTTTATCACCCTTATTTTGTCTCATCGCATGCTCTGTCCAGTTTACCTAAGCTATTATATATCAGATATTTTTAATTACTTAAGCAAAACATTTCAATAAAATTTATATCTTTAATATCTAATTCTCATATTTAAAAAAAATCTACCTATCAAATCTGTCCTTTGAAACACAACAATATTCCTTAAAAAGCTCAGCAATTTAAATATCAAATAAAAAGCTGCTCATCCTTTTGCTAACCTTACTTGTGTGACGTCATCGGCGTCGGACAATTGCCTCGACCGTATGCATCACGTGCGCTCTTTAGTAATTATCAGCTGATTACACTTCACTAGTAGGTAATAGATGGAGGAACCCAGAACCTAGAGCGCAACAGTCGCGTTTAAGACCACTAGACTAATAGTCAGCATTAAATATAACGACAATCATGCATCCCCACTCCTAATGTGTAGGGATAGGCCATCGTGTATTTTTGTCTGCCCTTATTCAAATGAGGAATATCCTTGGAGGTTTTCACACGGTGGAAAGAATGATTCTAATTATATATCTTGAGTAGTCTCATTGTGACCTAACCAAGAAAAAATCTTTTTATAATTTTTCAGAGATCTACCTACTATTACAGAAGTAATGGATTTGCCCCTTTTTTTTCAAAAAGCTTTGGAAGGT
This sequence comes from Subacronicta megacephala, assembly GCA_958496365.1. Lineage (NCBI taxonomy): Eukaryota > Metazoa > Arthropoda > Insecta > Lepidoptera > Noctuidae > Subacronicta > Subacronicta megacephala. The sequence goes on from OY292528.1 coordinate 7,872,103, forward strand.
AAGTAGTAAAAAATAACACAAACAAACCATCGAACTTCATAACTGCATACCTGCAACTTTATTAAAAAAACGTATAAAAATCGTTAGTAAAGTAAAAATAACTTGCCAAGTAACATTGGCATGCGTTACTAAAACAAACACAAAAGATGCCCAGGCGCATTTGAAATGATAATAAAACGGACAAATGAAATCGCACACTTAACCGTATCTTTGTGATGCGCTCAGACAAAGTGGCGGATTAAAGGCGGGGGCAGCATTGCGTCCCGGAACGCAGTCCCGGGAAATAGAGGGATTGAAACTAAACCTTCTACAATAATCACACTTTGCACACAAAAGAATAAATTTTTAATAATATTTTTTTAAATGTGATAAAGGTACATTAATTGACATGATGAATTGTAGATACTTATAGATATACCTAAATAAAAATAAAGACAAAACAAAATTAAGAACATACTACAGTAAAAACGAATATAAATTGATAAAGCACCTATTCAAGAAAATCTGTCGTGTAAAGCCAAAATGCTTTTTAAAAATAAATCACTTTTAACTGCTTCAATTTTCTTCGCCTCACAAAAATCCCGGTAGAAAATACCGAGAGAGACAGTGTGCACCGTCCTACAGTTGATGAAAACTGAGAACACGAATAGTATCGTAATATTTGCGAATAATCCGCAAACTGGTAATACTATACGGACACTGGGATCAGCGAGAAGTCTGAGATAAAGAAAATATCAAGACTATTATAGCCCGTCGCATGCACGTCGCTCTCACGTTCGATTTATAAGGATACGACAATATACGAAACCTAAAACATACAGTCGGACGTTGAACCGCGGGTATATAATTCTATTATTAGGTATACCTGCTTTATACTTCGGGAGTACATACCTGATAGAATAATCTTATACTTATCTACCAAATCGACCAATCTTCCCAAAAATCATGATATTCAATTTCACAAAAGCAATGGTTTTTATGTTGTGTCTGTATAATTTTATTAGGTATTACTTGATGGTTTATATAGAATTACATAATCTTTGCAATTTTTATATGTAGACGTATTCCAACTCATAATCAACATATCATTGATGATCATTTTGGACCGATAAAACTATCTTTTTGTTATATGTGTGGCTTCAATCGCATTGGAAGAACTAAAGACAAAAATTACCAAATATGTTGACAGAAGGCTGTCAGATATAACTGTCAGCCTAATATTAGACTTCTGGGCAAACAAAATTGGATCATAAATATGCATATTTAAGAATACAATCACATTCCGTCTTATCCACGTTGTTCCAAAACGTCATGCGACTGTATCTTTTGTAGTTTCACATCCAGCGGCCTGTCATACGGCGGGGCTTAGCGAATTAACACTGGAGTTAAGTTGCATTACGTACTGCGCCTTTTGCAACACCGCGCACCTCTTGATACTTGTTGCCACTTGCTGCAGAGCAGAAGGTAAAATTAGAACAATAGTACTAGCCATCATTATGATTACGTCATCCAACGTCACCCATGCCAACAAACCTCCGTCGTCCAATAATTATTTTGTGAACTAAGAATAAATGTTTTTTTTTTCAGGCATTTGGAAATGATTATCTCAGATGTCTTAACCTTTTCATCGAGGTCTTGAAGGGCTAAGAATGGTCACCCATATACTGACCTTTGGCAATCGCAGTGTAAGTTTAAATATGTTCTTATAATGTATTTTAAATTCCAAGATAAATAGATATCGCATGCGCCTCGAAATCCATTTCAAAATTAAACAGAGAAGTTAAAAAACTATCTTTCATTCATTATTTTAAGTGGTTGCCTAATAGAAATAATTGCCTAATAAGAAAGTACGGTTATAAGTCAAAGATTTTATTGCAGAAATTAATTAAAGAATTGAACTACTCTATTTAACTTACACATTGACTCTTGATTTGCTAGTGTTGTTATCGATGTGTTGTATGTTGTTATGTGTTGTACAACACGTTAAATGTTAATTACATACACACTGATTTGTTGGTCGCTCACCCAGCTTTTGATATTAAGTCCCGGCTTCAATTTCCGGCTTTGCATAATGCGGTAGGCAGTTATGTAATTCTTGATGGTAATTCGCAACTATTGTTAGTTGCGGGCTTCTAATAGAAATATTGATGTGTGTCTACATAAATGGTGGACTTTATTAGGATCCGCTGTAAAAAGACTAGTTTTCACCATCGTAGGTAGTAGTAGTACTACGATCCCACAGAATATCGACGTCAAGTAGCAGTATGCATACTGTTGCGTTTCGTACGGTGAGTGTGGAGCACCGGCCCAATTTCCCTCTCAGTCCCCTTCCTTCTACTTTTCTCCTTCCCCTCCCGTTTCCTTAAATAGGCTCAGCAACGCATCTGCAACTCCTTTGGTTTTGCAGATGTCCATGGGCGGCGATGACTACTTATCATCAGGGTGACTCACCTGCTCGTTTGCAGAGTTATACCATAAAAGAAACCTAAAACCATATGTCACCAGTGGTGGTGAATGTTGCAATACTTATGGCCGTTATTAGGATATGGCAAGTAAGTACAGGTTTTACGACATATCCCGACGTCTCTCTAGGTGGAAGATGATTGCCTAAAAAAAGGACCTAACCCGTATACTGTATGGTGAAAAACTAAAACGTATTTACACTACTCTTAAGAGAATACAGCTATCACATTTATGTTTTGATAAAAATAAAGAACTGCCTCAAATTAAAGTCTAGTGAGCGTGAAGTCCCGGTTTCGAACCCCATGTCGGGCAATCAATTCTTAGTAGCAACTCGAAGCTTGGATTTGTGCCCGGCTAATTCTAATAGGCTTGCCCCCTATTACATACTTAGAACCTAAAAACATAATGGCAAATTGTAGGTGTTTAGTACTCCTCTGCCTAACTCTTAGAGGAATACAGATGAAATAATGTTATGATTTATTTAGTTCTTTATCCATTACTGCCTCTCTTTTATGCAAATGCCTCCCCAGGTCCTTCTAGGCACTCTTTGCTTTGAAGATAATCGTATAGTTATCCGTTATACTCGTACTTATAACTTAACAGTATATTACTTAATAGTATATTAAGTAGACATACCCAAACATCACTTTATAGTTTTAATAGTTCTTAATGAGGTGGTTATCGTGTCACATTTTGCGAAAAACATCGATTTACAAACTTCGTATCACTTAAACAACCGTTATTCTATTTTTACATCCATGAGAAAAAATAGATTAAGTACTTACAACAAAGGTCATCGGATTCATGAGTAATTAAAAATAATTAAACTAAATAGAGGAGGTCCAATTAAGTTTAATCTCCTCTTTAAAATTCGTAATCACAAAAGCTACTATTTTAATTGAATCAACACACATAATCAATTTTAAATACAACAATATTTATAACCAAGTTCTAAGCTTAATAAGTTGACTATTCAATTAATTGAAAAGTCGGCTTTCAAATTAAATAAAGGGAATCATTAAGAACAGATACAATTCTTCAATCCGATCATTAATTAGTCAATTAAGGGCAGTGTCTTCCTTATTTTACCTAGTTGAGTATTTTACGCAAATGAGTATCATAAATAACAGAACAATCGCATTTGACTTAAAGACGTGAATGTTCAGCGGCAAAATGGATTGAAGCTGTATTTATATTGCGAGCGATTAGCGATTTAAAATACTTTTATCCCTTCAAGTTAGATGTTATGGACAAATTATTCGTCATAAATTAACCTTAATTATTCAAGTTTTGGGCATATTTTTTATAAAATTATAAGACGTTAATTTTAAATGCAAATTAATTTACTATACTAACATGGAGTCATCAAAATAAACGAAAAAAACCTAAAGTAATAATAATAATTATATGCCAATAATTGACAACAGAATATTCATTATGAGAAGGTAAACTTAATTGTCAAATGCAGTGTAGGACGATCCCCAGCCAAGTGGTCTGGTTGTGGGAGTGAACTAGTTATGGAAGAGACTGGAGGAGACTGAAATAGACTGCCTCATTAGTGAAGTGGTCCCAAGCGTGACTGCTGCGCTAGAGGTTTTGGGTTCGATCCCCAGGTCGAGCAAAGTATTATTGGGTTTTTCTATGAAATTCTTAGTAGCAGCTCGGAGTCTGGATTTGTGCCCGGTTAATGGCAATAGGCTCGCCCCCTATTACATGGGATCTAAACATACCGGCGAAGCGTGGGTGTACATTGAGTTCACCTCTGCCTAACCCTTCGGGGAATACAGGCGTGATGGTATGTATGTATGTACTGAAATAGGCTTAGTTTAGGTGGAGCACCAATTCATTCAAAAGGTATTCAAGTTACTTTCTGACCCGGTCACAGTCGCACCCCAGCTCAACCGGGTTTGCGTGTCGAACCAAAATACGAACCTATTACAAACGCTCAAGTATGTCCTTCACTGATAATACTAATGTGGACTCGTACAGTTATAAGGTTGCCCGAATTGGATATGCAATGAAAATGGGCGTGTCTCTGATGACATATTGAAAACTGCCAATAAGAATTAATATTTTTATTCCTGTCACATATAAATCCAATTTGTCTTTTTTCAAGTCTTTATTTTCCATGGGGTTATAGGTATAATTAGTTATAACATAACCTAATAAGTAATTGACATTTTCCAGATGTGTGGTGTGATTTATTGTGATTGGTATTCCCTGCCTCGTTGGTCTAGTGGTCCCAATCGCGACTGCTACGCTAGAGGTCTTGGGTTCGATCCCCAGGTCGAGCAAAGTGTTATTGAGTTTTTCTATGAAATTCTCAGTAGCAGCTCGGAGTCTGGATTTGTGCCCGGTGAATGGCAATAGGCTCGCCCCCTATTACATGGGACCCAAACATACCGGCGAACTGTGGGTGTACATTAAGTACACCTCTGCCTAACCCTTCGGGGAATACAGGCGTGATGGTATGATGGTATGTGGTATTCCCTTTCTTTTTGAAGATATTCCGAGATCAAAATTGCGTATAAACATACCTTGACAAATCCTGATCATCAATTTGAAACCAAGTAGCATTGGTACAATATCTGAAACCTCATCGCGTTTTAATATTGTAAAAGCAAAACATGATCAAAATCTATTTTTGCACCACGATTTGAACCGCGATTCTCCTCAAATATGCACATGATTCCATCCTTTGTGCATGCAAAACTGGAACTGATAACAAACACCACTTATGCATATTGACGCGATAATAGAACATGCAACTAGCATACTAAGTTGTTATTTTGTGAATTGTAGGCCTGGGAAAAAACTTACAACAAACATACTTACTATCACGCCTGCAACAAAACATACAAAATGTATTTGTAATTTTTTTTATAGCAACATAGCATACCATTACGCCTGTATTCCTTGAAGGGTTAGGTAGAGGTGTAATTATTGTACACCCACATTTCGCCGGTATGTTTAGGTCCCATGTAATAGGGGGCGAGCCTATTGCTATTCACCGGGCACAAATCCAGACTCTGAGCTGCTATTGAGAATTTCATAGAAAAACCCATAAAACACATTGCTCGACCTGGAGATCGAACTCAAGACCTCTAAGTTGGCAGTTGCGATTGGGACCACTATACTAACGTGGCAGTCAGCAGTATTTTTTTATTACATAATATACTAACCTAACGAACAAGCATACGGGCCGCTCGTTTGCAGGCAACCACAGCCTATAGACGCCAGTAGCATTAGACGTATCACTCACACGTGCAGCATTAGACGTATCACTCACACGTTATCACCTTGAGACCTCAGGTGGCTATAAAAATTCAAACCGAAACAGAATAGTGGATGATACTGAAAGATGATATTAGTGCCTTAAGAAAGAATCAGATTTGACAAAATTAATTGAAATACTATTTATCATAAATATTTTTTTGTAATTTGGGTAGAAAAACTGTTTTACTCAATCGGTAGAAGACATAAAGGAGAATTCACGGCGAGGACGGAACTCAATTCCGGAAACAGCGTTTAAAAAATGTTTTGATGATTGGATAATTTGTTGGCGTAAGTCTATCGTTTCTGAAGGAGCATACTTTGAAGGTGATAAAATAAATTTGGATGAATAACAAACATTTTGTGTATTATTGGTACTTTCTTGACATAGTAGTACATTTATTTACTTGATTGAAACCAAAATCGTGAAATCATCTTAAAGAAAAAATTCTTACCTCAAAATTTAAGGTGAGTGTTAAGAGTAACGTAGCTTACGTAAGTTCCAAAATGTCAAATTATATTCCAAAATGTCTCTCAAATTGCAACAACAATAAGTATAATAAGTATAATCCAAAAAAGAAAGTCATTCCAAAACCAGCCACACTTAAGCTGCAGTTAATGAATAAAATCAAGAACTGGCTATTCCCAGTAAAGCTGACACGGAACTGGTGACTTCACATAACAGTAAGCCGGTCGACAAAGGCATCTAGCTTCGTATAAAAATATCGAGTCGTCTCAACGCACCTTATATGCTGCACAATAGTCGACGTGCTTTGCGGGATACTCGAGAGACTACGTAAAGTGATGCGGTTTGGTGTAATAATAGTTTTTGTTCGATATTGTAGGAATTAAGAACTGGTTGGAGATAATCACGTTATTTCTCCGATGAAATACTCAAATGAAGATGCGTCTGAAAAGAGGGATAAGATGTTTGTGTTTTGAGATTCTTGCGTAGTCAAGAATAGTAAAATCCTGACACTAACAAAGAAATGTTTTATTTATGATTTTCACAGCATTGACAGTTTAAGTTTTTAATTAGCCACAACAACAACTTTTTAGTATTTATTCCACTTTCCAACCGAATTTGGATTTCCATTAACTCCTTTTTTTAATAATCGAATTGAGTTGGAAAATAATTGAGTTAATAAATATATTACTGTCACTCTGTCCACTGCAGTTGTGGTATACATTTTTATTCTGTCGTTTGCAGCAATTCGAAATTCTGTAGAGTATAAATCCTGTTCGGCAAGCCATTTATCATTACCGTCATCTGCTGTATTATCGTCATCAATGGGAAGCTTTCCAAAATTGTCGTTGGCTAACAATTTGTTGACAATTTTAGTTTCTAGTGAGGCTACTGCTTTCTACACAATAGAAGCTTCTGGTTTTACTCAAAGCCAACTAAATGCGATAGAATTACTGAGCAAATCGTCTTTACGTTCTAAGTCTGTGCGTGTCTTCGGCAGAAATGCGAAAATCACTATTTATTGTCTAAGTGACGAGTCATAAATTGTGGAGACGACTACCAGCGCTTCCATTGTAGTCCAGCGCAGTTTTATTGTAGAGCTTATTGAATACGCCTTGCAATTGTAAGGGAAATATTTCTTTATTATATTGTGTTACTTTGTGTTGCTTACTTGATTCGGATGAATTTTGTTTAGAGGCTGTTGAGTATTTCTTCTTTGTTATTTCTATTTGGTTTTCTATTAACTTTAGTTTTCTTTGGTTATTATTTTTCTTTTCTTCTAATAGTTTTATTTTTGTCTCTTGTTATAAAACCTCATCCAAGTTTTAATATGATAAACTAACAGGGTACATTATGTGATAAATTTTTGCAATGACCAAATATCTGGTTTAATTTAGTGAAAATAGCTTACTATTTACATAAAACTGTACAGTACCTATTATAAAAGATCGCTTCTGACGTTGCAATTTAGATGATTTAGAGTGTGATGTTTAGGTTTATAATAAGAATCACTGATGACGCATGCCGTCAGTCGGAACTGGTATACTTAGAGCCTCTGTGGCACTTTGTTCAAAAGCATTGCCATAGCCTTTTAGTATCCTATAAGTATCACAAAATTTAAGTTTATAGTATGACGTCTGATTTTTATGAGAGACCACGAGTAGTTGGTGGCCCATGGTTTAAAATCACCATCTTTGAGTTGAACAAAATGCCAGGTCCACCATTAAAAAAAATACTTGTACAAATATCTATTTACAGAAATAAATATCAAATACTTAGAGGGAACTTTTAATACCCCAAAATAACGTAATTCTCATTATACATTATTGAAGTATAAAATGACTAAATACAAATATTAAATTAATATAAATAACAATATCTGTATGGAAACTTAATAAAACGACTTATGAACGCCACTAACACCACATCGGCTATTTAATTCCATACAAATTCTTGTTGAATCGTAAAATTTATTCTTATTCGAGAATATTAAAGGTTCTCGTTTAACTTGTGTGCGATGAATAAGAAAAATTTATCGATAATTAGTAAGTAGTATAACTTTTAACAATGCATTCTAAGTAGACCGGGAGCTAGGTACAAAATATTAGCGCTGTTAAACTTAACTCTTCATATTTATTTTGGGTATGATTATGAAAATTTATCTTTTCTTATCATCTCAGTCTTTTCTTATTTCTTTCATAATTTTACTTCATTTTATGACTCGTAAACAATAAATCTTTTATTTTATTCTTGATAGGCATACGCTTGAACGCCAGTTCAGCTAATGTTATGTGACACTGCGATCTGCGATGGAGCGCGCTTGCCTAGAAGCAACAGATTCACTCGTGATTTAGACAGAGGTTGTATAAATAATAAATGAATTGGAAACTTTCTCCTTGTCTATAATTAATGTTGTTCCCTGTTCATACCTATATATATATATATTATACTGTATAACATCTTCAAGATATTTAATACAAATTACAGGATATGTTTTGAGGATTTGTGTAGCTACCAAGTCTCCTGGCTTAAGAAGTACCATAAAAACTAAAAATAGTGCCTCAAGGCGGTGCACGGTGCCTTAAAGTGCATCCCGGGCTTAATCGTCCACTATGAAACGGTATAACTGTCTCACGGACAAATAAAATGAGTTTTTTACAACACCCTCTGTCGGCGACACTGAGACAATTTTTATTTTATACCAATTGTAATTTTATTGTGTATTTTCTATTATGGACTCGTTTATTTTTATTGGAACGTTTTATGAGGTATTTTTGATGCCTATCTCTACGACTATTTGCTATAGCATACGTGTTGGACATTAAGACTACGTGCCTATTACAGAAGTATTCACAATCAAAAGCCATAACTTTAATTACGAATAAATAAATAGATATATAATACTTAATATCAACGCGGTTTTTTATTTAACCTGCTAGCACACGGCGGAAAGTCATATAGGATGATTGTTCTTTCAAATTTAATGATATAATAATATAGTAAAATAAAATAGTAACCAAATTAATAATAAGGTTAGTTCTTTGATGTGCTAAACCAATTACTTAATATATTTACTGAAGAAAAATTCAGAAAGAATAAACTCTTGTATTAAAACAAATTCGATAATCAAGACTTATTATAAGTACTTACTCAATGAATCTTATAAACTACAGTAAACGTAAATCCTAACCACCTGTTCGTTTATTATTCATTTCTTCAGGCGGAAATTAACACCTAGTTAAAATAAACCGAATCGAACAGTAGCAACAGGGAATTAAAATTCTCTTTCACATTATAAAATGTACAATAACTTTAAGATAATTACTATAGCTTTAATATCTCTGGAACAATTAATGTCTATCAAGTCGGTCGGTCTGCCTCGGGCGTCTTCGGGCGCGGTCGGCTGCGCTCGGTAATTGCCCTGCGCGTACGCTGCCTCAAGCGACTGCAACGGCTACCGTCTCTACCGTGCTAGAGAAAACAATTTGTTTTAGTAAATAGAAAAATGATTTGTAATGTTGTCTCATTATCTTATTAGTAAATTGGTTTTTGAGTAATAGCAATTAGCGTGGGTGGGATAGTTATATTGATTGATTGATTGGAGTCGACTAAAAATTTACATAATTTTCTGTTTGACATAAGTTTGGCAACTAGCTACTTTCATTGGTTGTATCGTCTCGTGTCTAGGATTTCGAAGTGCGTCGTCTGAGGGTTAGACTCCTAATTTAGAAAATTAAAAATGTTCTTGACTTGAGAATCGAACCCAAGACCAGCACGCAGCACAAAGCAGTCGCGTTTAGGACCACTAGACTAATGCGGTAGATATAGCTAATATAGATCTGAAGAATCCGTTCATATTTCTGTTTGAACGTAGTAATTTCTGCAACTAAGTACCAATTGGATTTGATTCATTTGGAATTTGATAGCTCAATACACACACACACACACACAATACTCACATGTCTACGAATAGAAGAATAATAAAGAGACATCGTCAACATCTTCACAATGACGTCATACAAGTATAATGCCATCAAAGTATAACTACATTCAGATTTATTGGCAAAGATAGGTAATTTCCTCACAGATGGCAACTAATTTATTCATAGAGTTTCACAGTGTCCCGGTTGGAACCCAGGCTCTGACGTCGCCGCAGGCGCCTGTCTTGCCCCCAATTACGTCACCACTTGTCCAGATGTATGATTTGTCGGGAATTTTAATGAAGTCTTATTGTTTCCAACCTGTTTCGGTATCAATCTTATAATGAGCCGATTGTGAACGAGTTTCGGTGAAGCTAAATCGCGCAATTATTTTTGCCTGATTTTGTTACGGGTAATTATTATGTCGTTGTGTGGTCCCACTTTCAAGTGAAAGATTTAATAACAACGCTAAGGAATAGGCATGTACCCATCTCTATGTAGGGTGTTCGAAACATTTCTAGAATTACACAGAAAATGCTTCTTATTCCGTTTCTTCTTATAGGTGCTTAACTATGAATGTACGTATCTTTATAGATGACTGCTTTCTATTAGCTGGACTCAGAAAGTTACCAATTTCGAAGTCCCAAGGCAAATAGGCCAGAATATGCAGACAGCCGAACAAAGAAAATGTGCTTACCTCAGACTTGTTTTTCGGCACGAGAGATATGATACTACTTGCTTATCCTGCAACTTATAGTGCTGGGAATAGTAGTGAGGAAACGCGGTTAAAAAGTCCTGGTTAAGGAACATTCGCGAATGGACCGGAGTCACGAGTTCTGTTGAGCTGATCCACCTCGCCAAAGACAAAGAGAAATATACAGAGTTGATGGCCAACTTTCAGTGATAGGAGAGGCACCAATAGAAGAAGAGGAGGTATGATGGCGAGCATATTTATTTAGTGCGAGATTTTATTATTGATCAATGTTATTTTAAAAGTAACATTATTCAGTATCATCTTCTTTAATGATTTTATTAGAGGTCTTCTTTACGTAATGTGCCAAAACCTTTGTCATGTTAAAATAATAACTTCACAGTCTTTCATTCTGCTTTTTCAACAAATTTTAATGATAATAACATTCTTCCTGCCACAGTAACCCTTGAAATTTACCTTCACGAGGTCGAGAGTTGAAAACTGGTCTAAAACGCCCATTACCTCGCCATAAGTACCGTTGAACTTTCAAAAAGTACGTAAAGTATATCATTATGCACCGACCGAAATTCTCATGAGCGAAACAAAATTTTAATTAAACACAAAAGCTTGTTGCGGTTTTATCTCTGAAGAGAACAATGAGTGCAACAATTACAATCAACAAGACCCACTGCTTCTTACGGGACTTCAGAGGGAAAAAAACATCGAAAACGTGACCCAAATTGCTCTTTTTGCACCGAACAGCTCCGATAATGGTCGAAATTTGCCGAAAGCGAATGAATTTCGGGGTCAATTTGATTTATTTACGGTTTGATACAGTTCCGCGTCGGATTTTTTCTTTTGGACAATGTGACTTGAATTGATGATGTGGAAAGGTTATTGGTGTTGCAGTGTTAATGTGTTATAACTCAGTTAATGACACTCCTGACTGCATTTGAAAGATTACAATATCGATGCTGTTTCCGTACATGTTTTTTATTGTTTATGTCGGCAACCGCCACAAGTTGGTATGTAGTCATCACCGCTCATGGACACTTGTGTCAATAGGAGGAGTTGCTGATGCGTTGCCGAGCCTTGCGGAGTGCAGTCTCCCGGAGCTGCTGCAACCGAGGTGGGAGTTGGCTCTCAGGCGCAAAAGTCTAGACATAAAAAAAGGTTCTATGACATAATCCGACTCTAGGTAAGGGTTGCCAGCAAACGCCAAGAGGTCTTACCACGGAACAAGTCAGATATTTCTGCATCCTTACGAGATGCCTATCTGGATGGCAATTGTATTCTGACTCGTCCCACATGGTGATTTTTGTCTCGATTTTAATCCATTATTATAAATCTTTTTTCAAGTGAGTATTTAAACTCATTTTTATGCCAAAACGAAGGTAAATTGCAGCATTTAGATTCAAAGCATGTAATTTATCTTTAAAGATGATTAGTAAGAATTTATTGTTATTATTGATCTAACTGCTGCACTTGACCAAATTTCAATGTGAATGTGTACATATTGGTGCTCGTAACTGTACTTTTAGCTATTTCGACAGAAGCGTGGCGTTAACTAATGTAGTAACAACAATAACTTGTTCAGTTTCAAGATAGGAACAGGTGCTGCGACAATTGCCTCGGGACATACTTATCCATTTTAAATCGCAATCCGGTCGAGTCGAAGGCGGCGCCTCCTACTGTCCCGACCAAGTGTTTCATGAAGATAATATGACTAGCATTGTTTTACGAATGTGTTTACTCTTTTATTAGTTTTTATATGCATTAACAATTAATTAGTGTGTTACCATACTAACCGTAGTATTTATAAAAATAGCATATCTATAATGTGATTGGTCTTCTTTTCTCTGTTTAAAATATCACCTGTCATAACAAGACAAAATCTAAGCAGCTTATTATGATTTGGTGAGTATAAATATGCATATATATGATTATAAATGCGAAAGTAACTCTGTTTGTTTGTTACGATTTCGAACCAATTTTGATGAATAAAATTTTGGTATAGAAATAGATCGTATAGTCTCAAGAACCAAACCAGACTCAGTGACTAATATTTATGAAAATCTCAAAAACTAGAAAGACTAGAAACTAGCAATTGAGCAGATAATTAACGATCCAGTAAGCGGTGCGCTATTTGCCACAAACGCACCTTGAAGTAGGGTGAGAGAAAAGACTTCACTCTCTGAAAGGGTCCAGCGAACGCTGCCGCTGCTCCATAGCCTGTCATGGTCTTGGCACGTATCACGAATCCCATAGCCGTGACTGTAGGGCAAGTGACACCAAGTGCGGTTTTAGTCACTAAAAGTCTAACATACTCAGCCGCTCCAGATGGCAGATGATGCACAAGGAAATCTTCAGACTTCGTTAAGAAGCTACAGAAAATGCAATAGCTTTTATAATAAAATTACAAATTTTCCGCAAACGGCTTCGTCTGCGTGGTTTCTCGGCTTTTTTGTACTATAATAATATGTATGTTTTATACATATAAACCTTGGATTGCTCTATCTATTGCTGAAAATTGCATCAAAATCCGTTGAATAGTTTAAAAGATCTAAGCGAACAGACAGCGAAAGCCACTTTATTTTATGCTATGTAACCAAGCTACAGTTAAGAAACAGAAAATTATTTAGCTTCTATAATTAAAATAAAGATACCTATATTTTTAATAATAACGTCTAAATTCTAGATTAATACATCTTATTTATCTCTTCCGTGATTAATACCTACCTGAAAAATCTCCTCTATATTCTAATTAACGCCGTGCTTTTTTAATGTTCAGTACTTAAATAGGTACTTATGTTTTCGGGTAATCAATATCGTTGACTGTATGATATGCGAAATGTCTTACAGGTGATACAGTTTTTTTCTAATTTATTCACCAGTTGATACCTACTAGATTGCCTTTGCGTGATGTTATATGCAAATAAGTTTTATTTATATTTGCGACAACAATTAAAAACTTCGGAATAATTTCCTTGTAGTCATAAAATAAATAATATCTCTATGTGTCTCTGTATGTCTTTGCCGTTTTGTTTTTGGCTTTTAATTGCTTGATAATCCTCTCATCAATCGTCCATGCCCAAAATCAGCAATAGCTTATGAGACCCCGTGCCTAACAACCATAGATTTTGCATTCTGTCTGTAATTTGTTATTTAAAATACCTACGATTAAAAGAAAATTTTCTCACAAACGTTTCCTTACGATATTTTCCTTCACCGTTTAAGCGCTTGATAATTAAATATTAATACACACATGACTTCAAAAAGCCAGAGACCTTAGATTTAAACTCGAGACCTTTGACTTGGCAGTCCGATGGTCAATTTACTAGGCGATCGCTGTACTTACTTTAATAATTGATAAATCTTGTAAGCCTAATAATTTCACTGGCTACATTACCCTGCAAACTGCACACAATAATGTAAGCACATTATTGTAATATTTGGCAATGCGCTGGTACTACCCCAAACGAACTCAGCAATAGAGTTCTACGAACTCATTTGAATGTCACAAGCGCTATTATAAATCAACTACAATTTTCCTCTTTGAAACTTTTAGCAGCATTCATGTCGATTACAAAACGCCATTGCCCAAGCCAATCACTAGACAATCTTTGACAGACTGTATTTAACAAGTCATTTCCTTCAATCAAGCATGACTCACGCGGTTTAAGTGTACTCAATCCCCACCACATTGTAGTTAATACAAGTCCTAGAAGTACACAGTAGGCATAGGTCATCATCCTATTAACATTTTTCAACCATGATGAAATCAGCTAACAAATACCACAGTAACCCACCTCCAGCTATCTTTCTTTCTCCAAAAGAGGGTAGGAAAATGGAGAATGGCCGCAAATAACACACAACATTCCCATATCACTTATAACCACCACTGTAGTATCAAAGTTTCATATGAAATCAACTTTTTAATTCCCTTAGAGCGATTTACATTTCGCTAAACCCGTTTATCATACTCCATATTTTGCTAAACAATTGTGGTCCTTAAACAGGACAAGATAAAGATTATTTTGTTCGCGAATGCTTGTAAATTGTGTAAGTAGAGAGCACCGTGTCTAAACCACTGGCAGTTTAGATTTAAGTATTCTTATTTATTGCAATTTGTCAGTGAAACGAGATTTTAAACTTGTTTTAATTGCCGCTAGACGGCAGTAGGGTTGAGCTAACATTGTTTTTTTTTTTTCGAGATTTCATGATAATATTTTAATGTTCCAGTAACACGTCATCTTCGAGAATGACAACAGTGCTGCAAAGTGAAGTACATGCCAGAATAAAAAAAAAATAGATAGGTAAGTTTGCAGTTAAAGGTAAATAGATTTATACTGTAAATAGTTTAAAACAGGTTATATACCTAAATATCGGAATTAATTGCCTTTCAAAAACAATTTCCTGTTTGTGTAACACACATCTTTGAAGATGCCACTGCTTGAGCATTTTTCTCGGACAGAATACACATAGGTTTCATTTAAGAACAAGTATAATTAACGAATTCTTATATAAATCTAAAGTTCCACTTCATGAATTATGTAGAGCCGACGAAGATCATTAACGGCCGTAATTTCCTTATCGGAGAATCCACATTTAATTAAATTACGACTGCGATTAATAATGATAATTAAAAATATTTTTTATGTTTGCAACCCTGCGTTACTAGTTGTCGCCGTGGAGCCGGTCCGCCATCTTGTTTTTGTTTCCCGCGCGCGCGATATTTATGAATGTAACCACTACACTTACATCACTAGCGCCATTGATGAATAATCGACCGCAGTAGCTTTGAACAGGTGTATAGATAGGTACGATGATGAAAAGGGAAGGAGTTACAGTAAATAATGTCAATTAAATAGAAGTTAAATGCATTTTTTGCCTGTAACTGGCAATTACATTGACAGAAATGTCAGACTATGGTGCCAAGTTGTAAGTATAACAATACTAGTTTTTTTGGATATCGCCTAGTTTTTAACAGAATTCTTTGCGCTGTCACGTGCACCTATACCTAGTGTTTGCGTAAAATATCGATAAATAACCTAATTATTTTAATGGTCACCTACCGCGTTATCGACAGGTGGGAAATGCCTTCTTGTACCCGATCAAGGGCGATTCTCTCGTTCATCTGGTGGAAATCGAACTCACAATACGCGGTGCAATGTCGAGGTGACCACCTGAACCGCTACGCTAAATGTGCAGTAACAGCTAAACACTTAAATCACAAAATATAAAATATCTTATATCAAATATTACTTATATCGACAAAATTCCAATAGAATTTGACAATCGTATCAATGGAAATAATTGTCAATCAATGATGAATACAAAATATTGACAATCAGAAATACAAAATATTGTCAATTTCCCTTTTCCCGACCCTGTTTCGGCAATTTTACAGCGGATATTACGGGAATCGATTGTTGGGAAAAAAGTATCGATACATATTGCATACTTTTGCATGCCACGATTTTTTATGAGGCGTCGTTCGTAGGGGGTCGTGGCTTAGTTGTTGCTACGTCATTTTATTGTTTTTTAAGGTTATTCTGCTCCCAGAGTGTGCACTCTACGAATGATGATATCGAGACTCTTTCGTGTCTAGAAAAGTTTGTCATACTATTAATCAGTATTTGACGTACACTTATGACAATCAATGTTTCTGCCCAGAAAAAAGTAAATAATGTTTTATTTGGAATTGTTACTAAGAGACATTATTGTAGGAAAGAAAACCCTGATAACAAACTAATATTATTATTTAGGATACCAGTATTGCCCTGTCGGAAATTGGGTTGCCCATTGGGTCATTGGCCCAGGTGCCTAACTTATTATGTCATTCTATGTTAAGTCCGAAGAAATAAGCCCTTGATTTCACCAATAACTTACACATCTGTAATTTCAACCCCGGGACACGCAATAATAATAAATAAATTTGCAACATCATCAAAATATTATACATGATTGTCACAACACACGTTCACTAGCAACTTATCAATACATGCCACAATGCTTAAGCGGCTTTGCTAACTTAAGCCAGGACACATATGCAGTGCATTAGCTTAACAATAACTTAAGCTTACCTCATCATCGGCCCGGTTACTTAAGCGAGTGCTGCGTTTGAACGATCGCGAACTTGATCTAATAGTAAATTGGGATAGTGGCAAAAAACTACAAATTTATTTCTTAACAGATTCTATTAGTATAGATCCGTATAAAATTGATGAGCAATAATAGAAAGATGTATGAAGTTATACAAATCCAGCATAGCGTCGTTCTTAAACCAGTATCTACAATGTGCAACTAACTACATTTAGTATTATTTATTTTATTAAAAGTACTAAAAAAATATAATTATTTCTAACTACATCGCCCATATCTTATTTCGTGTAAAACAACATACCAATAAATGAGATGCCTGTACTGCACTGCCTTAATTTTACGAGTCTTTAAATGCTTTCATCAACATAGTGATAATAATAATTTTAATTATTCAATTTTAAACCATTATTTCCTCATCCTCTGCAACTAAATTACGATTTAGTCTTGATTACATCTAATAGACTTGTCTCATTATCATCAAGGCAGTAATTACTGGGTCATAATCAGCTTGATTAGTCAAGTCTACTCACCCGTGTGAACGGAGCATCGCGGCGCGCCGTTATTCCATTGGCAAGCTGCCGTTGATTTATCCGAGCCTGAGGCGCTAATGTGTTTTGTAAAATCTTAGTAATTGTTCCCACATTTTAGTTAGTAAGTAAGAAATTGGAAATTTGTGAGCTCTTCACGCTCTTTCCAGGTTTAGGCAGTTCATGTGACTAAGTGAAGGTGGCCTAATGGTAAGGGCCGCGACTTATGATTTGTAGGACGTAGGTTCGAAACAACACAGGCGCATTACTCTATGCAAATTATTCATCACCACTGCTCTCAAAACCTCATCAACCCATTACATTATCCCACTACTGGGCACGGGTCTCCTCTCAGAACGAGAGGGATTAGGCTATAGTCCACCACGCTGGCCTACTGCGGGTTGGCAGACTTCACATGCCGTCAAGAAAATCTCTCAGGCATGCAGGTTTCCTCACGATGTTTTCCTTCGCCGTTTAAGCGCGTCATAATTAATTAATAATACACACTTGAATTCGAAAAGACAGAGGTACGTGCCCTGGATTCGAACTCGAGACCTTTGACTTGACAGTCCAATGGTCATATCACAAGGCTGCACAAAACGGTAAAGAAAAAAAAACGTGAGGAAACCAATCCATGTCCTAGAACCAAAAATCCGAAGACATTTGCCAGCAACCAACTCGCGCTGGGCCCGCGTGGTGGATTAGAGACAACTCCCTCTCACAGAGAGGAGGCCTGTGACCCGGTAGTGGGAACATTATAGGCCGAGTATGCTTATACTAAGAGACCAAGTAACCAAACGACTGAGCTCTTCTGGGGACACAGGTTTTAAAGTAACCTGTGCTCCATCTTGCTAATCTGTTAACAATAATTCAATTTTGAACAAAACATTTTCCCAGAAATTAAATTTGAAATAAGTATTACCCATTATTCTAGGTTTGATATTGGTAACTCTATTTTAAACAGAGGACTCCTTATATGTATTAAGTTAACTTAAATATTTTTTTTCCAAGTATACAATTATTTTTACCTACGTGCCTATGTAAAACTTAACATGCTATCTGAATCTCCAAGAGATTTGACAGGGTTAACAGATACTGATGTTCATCCGTCCGCCAATATTTTTAAGTCTTATGTATTAAAGGGCGAGCCAATAACCGGGCACCAACTGGGAATGTAACTAGGGAGCTGGTTTGGTGACACAAGAACAAGAAGCAAGTATACGTTTGTCTTGGATAATGTCCTTAAAATGCCTTCAATAATTGCAACCCCACTCATTAAGTTGCGATGACGTAATGATGACGTTGTTCCTGCCACTCATATTTCCAGCTAAGCCTGTTTAAGATGGCCGTAATGATAAGGGGCAGATCACATGCTTCAAACGTCTGAATTAACGGTGCATTTGATTAGTAATACACTGTAATTGTGGCTTGATGAGACCTTATTTTAGTATGGTTTGCGATTCGAAATTATGTGATAATTATATTACAAGGTATTATTTCTGAACCAGGGTATTCTGAATCACAGTCATTGTCTTCGGAATCCAGTGCAACTGCACCGCAATTGAAACCGAACGGAACTTTTGTATTAATATAATTGGGTATTATAGTTGTTTGAATTATTAAAAATACCAGTCCCACTGAAAAATTGTATTAAAGATTCGTATCATCATTTTCCTACTATTTTCCCATCATTATCATTTATTTATATTTATTTAAATAGAACGGCCGAAGCCAATTACACTATTTAAACATAATGTTATTTAACACAGTCATGCATTCTTCTCACAAAAAATCAAACATTCTGACAATATCATCTTCCATTCATCCCTGTTAGTCGTCATCTGATCATTCCTTTCCTTTTCCATCCTATCTGCCTTCACACAATCCATCCAACTTATCTTTTGTCCTCGTATACTTGCTGAAAATGTAATGGAAATCTACTAACAAGGTTCCCAGCTTCCACAAAATCCTTTACAATCGTTCACCAGTCCTATATTACCAGTAGAACACCTCGTACAAGTACATATTAATCAGATTATTGTATGTAAATTACCTGCTACTTTGCATGTAATATATTAACGTACAAAGTAGGTCTTGTTTTGTTTAGGGTGGTGCTTCAATGATAATAGTGTAGGTTCAGGTCGAGGACTAAAAAAATATATGAAAGTAGCTAAAGAAATTTGTAGTATTAGTGAGCGGGGTACCAATCGATTGCCTCCCAAATCCGCTCTTCAATCTTTTTCTGAAGATGAGGACTAAACAGTATTCAAGTTGCCTGACAATATAGCTAAAACTACATTTAGCAGAGACAGATCCTGCCCAACCCGTTAATTAAAGAAAAAAAGGTCTCGCCACTGATAGTCCGACAATTAATGTACCTAGTGATGACGCCCGCTACCCAAGTAGAGTGGCGATTTGTGGAAGATCGCTGGCCGAAACAGGATGAAAAGATCGGGCTCTATAGCGGTCACTTAAAGATTCCTAAGTCCAGCAGTGGACGAATAAGGGATCATAATGATGATGACTCATACTTAAAAAAAATTGTTCAACCCAGTGAAATATATCTGCGGTTCGACCCGTGAACGAACAAATGTTTTTTTAAGTTTTTCTATTATATTATAGTAGTTACTTACACTATTTACATATTTTACAAAAAAAAAAGATACACAAAAACAGCGGGCGCGACTAGGCGTCAAAGTACTCCTCGGCATCGCTGTCGTCCGGCATTGTGCCCAGAAGACTGGCAGCATTGCCACGTTGAATGGCAATGCTTATGCGCTCCCCTAGGAATAAGCCTATAATAAGTTTTTCTATTTAATTCTCAGTAGCAGTTCCATGTTTCCCTATTACATAAGAACTTTACATAGGTACCAACCGGCGATTTGTAAGTCAACCTACATACATGGAACACCTCTGCCTAACTCTTAAGGGAGTGAAGGCGTTATTGTTGTTAAAATCAACTTAAATTAGTCAACACACAGTCCCCTACATCGTAACAAGGGTAGCGTGGCAACACAGTGATTTGAGGTGATTTCCTACCCACTGCCACAATCAAACCGCTATCAAAGAATTTCCGCCGCCTCGCACTCGAGCGCATGATTGACAGTAGCGATGGAAATTAACTGTTAGCTGTACGCGACGGGGTTATTGTCTGAAGGGTACTTCGAGGGTAGAAAATAGAGCGTATTTCAATATGTTTTATCGCCGATGAAAGGGAATTTAAAAAAAGAATGTAATTTTAGTGAAAACCTCCTACATCCTCTTCGGTCATTACTTAGTTACCTACTTTCTTTATAATAACTTATTAAACATGTTTTACGAAATTTGCTTAATTAATAAGCGTTTATTGAAAAAGAAAAACTTCTTAGTACAGGCGTATTGTTTGCAGGGTGTACATAAAATTAAAGCCAGTCTAGATAAGTATTGGATTCAGACTACCTCAAAAATTTGATGATTTGCTCGTTAAATATATGATAGGTTGAATTGAAAAAGTATTAACATAATACTAGATTAAAAACTACGTCTTACTAATTCAAATTATGCTTATAAAATAGGTACCCACCGCAAAATGTATCTATAAATAGAAAGTATGTATACGCTCACTTATTATGTATCCAACAAAAAACTTAATAACGCATGTAGGCACTTATGTGTTTGCTAGTATTTTTTAACCACCTTCCAATCAATAAGGACAAACTGACAGACAGAAGTATTTGCGAGGCATCCATGTGTCGTAAGTTCTCTTTTACCACACTTATTTGCATACAACGCCTTTAAACACAGAGTTAAAAAGATATAGAGGACGACAAATCAAAAAATTCTGAAAACCTATACTCAAACAAAATATTGTTTATCGGATTTATACTCAGTTGCGAAGGGTTAATTTTGACTTTAGGGAAGTCGAAGCTGTAATCTGAAAAATACAGACTGCCTCATTAGTCTGGTCCCAAGCGCGACTGGTACGCCAGAGGTTCTGGATTCGATTCCCGGGTCGAGCAAAGTGTTATTAGGTTTTTCTATGAAATTTCAGTAGCAGTTCAGAGTTTGGGTTTGTACCCGGTTAGTGGAAATAGGCTCGTTCCCTATTACACGGGACCTAAAAATACTGACGTCCGTGGTATAAAGTACTTTTTTTTTCTCTAGCCGTTACTGTCTCACTGCTGGGCAAAGGCCTCCCCCAATTCCTTCCAGATGCTCTTTTCTTGCGCCACCTCGAACCAGCCCTCGCGGTACGCATCCAAATCATCCCGCCACCTCTTTCTAGGCCGACCTCGACGGCGCCTTCCATCTTCAGGCACTCATTGCGTGGAGACCCTTGCCCAGCGGTCATTATGCATGCGACTGACACGACCCACCCAATCCCATTTTAGCCTAGCCGCCTTTTGCCTTCGTCTATTATGCCCGTTTTGGAGCGCAGCGTGGTGTTTCGGATGATGTCCGTTCTTTTAACGCACAGAATGCTGCGCTCCATTGCTCTTTGACAAACTCCAAGGCGGAACTTTTGCGATTCGGTGAGTGACCAGGTTTGAGCATAAAGTACTATGCAACTAAATTCATTGCTTTATGTATTTATAAAAGGCGTCTACACTACATACAAAAATGGTTTAGAATTCAATCGATACTTAACTCACAATGAAAAGCTTAACTATAATACATTAACGAACCAAATTCATAGCCCAGTCTGGACTTAAACAATTTATTAGTGTCATTTAAATGACACCTCACGATCTAGGTCTTTGTTATATCGTTCTCTATTGTACGTTTTAACACGACAATGTACGATATTAAATTATTATTTCTTAACGACACTCCAAGTGTAGATACACTTATCGAGAAACAGAATGAACGGAATGCTTTTCGATCCCATGGGATAAGTAAAAATTCAATTAAGTAGTTTTCCGTAAAAGGAAATGTTCCTAGAATTGATTGTATGCATGACTACACCGAGATATACATATCCAATTTAGGCTGATTCCTTATTGTAGCAAAAGCCTATGCAATGCAAGATAAGCTTATACTGGTTTTTAGCTTGATTTGTAGCCGTGTGTACGTCCAATGCAAGTTGACTTCAATTCACTTACCATTACATAAGATTCATTTGAAGTAATACCTCTAAGTTTGTCGTAGATAATAAGGCCAAATAAGTAGGTATTATGTTGCTTATACTTATCAAGCCATTCACTCCAGGAGTAAGACCCATCCTTACATTCTTAGGATCTGGGTTCTACTTGATACCTTTGAAGTCGTACAGTAGTTTAAAACAAAATGTAAAAAATAGGCTTGTGTCTTAAAAAGATCTATTGAAAGAAATAAATATAATTTCATTACATCATTTCAGTACCTATGTATTCTTGCGCAATTTTTCAGTCAACACGTTATCTCGTGTATAGAAGTACAGTTAATTCGAAATAACTGTGCGTTTTTATTTTGCATAAAAATATGAATCGGAATATGATTTGTATTGTGAGGTTTGTGGCTAAATAATGATTTTAAGTTAGTAAGGATAACAATCTATTACGTATGCGAAATGTTTACTCCGAGTTTTTATAAGTATTAAAATTTTGCAAACTAAAATTCTATCACTGCAAAACAACTTTAGACGCGCACAGTTATTTTGACCGAAATATAAGGTGAATTATAGCCTTACGTCCCTTTAATAGTGCCCAGTCTAAATCTTTATAAGTGTTAATTTCTTTGATTTAGGGTGTGAGCACACAACAGTGGTGTCGTAATTTTGACTTGTTATCGACGTCGTTATGTTTATTTATCGTCTTTAAAACAAATATTCCGGTTGGACGCGCTTTTAATGTACCATCAACTTTATGATCGCTCGCAGCATTTCGCTCAACTAAATTGTTGCAAGTGTGAGGAAAGTGTGGTATCATGTGCTGTAGGCAATTTTATCTTTTGTATCATTGACTGATAATAATCTTTTGTTCAAGCCAAATCAATTGAGATAATTATCTCATCTTATAACTGTTTTATTATACTTTTGATCGGGTTAGTAGGTACCTTCCTATAGTAAACTGGCTTAATCCGGCCATGCGTTGTTGCTACTTCAAAAAATATATACTTAAGTAAGTAAAAAGTTGTGTAAACACCTGACACCAATGGTGAGGAACAGACATAAATTAACTATTTTTATTTTTATTTATACGTATACCTAGATACCTATTACTGCCTCATTGTTTAGTAGTCATCAGCGAATCTGCTACGCTAGAGATCCTGGTTTCGATTCCCAGGTTGAGCAAAGTGTTATTGGAATTTTCGATGACATTGTCAATCGCAGCTCGTAGTTTGGACTTTTTTCGATTAATGACAATACTGCATTATTTACTATTCCATCAAGCCTATATTCCTCATACAAGCTCGCTGGCATGGTAGATATTGCGGTGAACTTTAATTTAAGATAGTGAGAATGGCCCACGTTAGTACAAATTTAATGATCTTTCCGTTGAAGAAGTCGTACATATAGTGTCAATATTTTATTGATTTTAATGAGACCTGAAGCTGGCATATAGTCCAAAATAATGAACACATTAAGATTAAATACACGAACACTATCAGTTAGGTTCAATCCTTAACTTAATATAATTTACACCAACAACAGACAGTTCTATGTGTCGGCACTGACACTTGCCCAAACGTAAAAGTGGAACAACTCCATTCACAAACTGAGGTACATATTGTACACACGGCTACAGGTCAACCCAGACAAAACCAGTTTAAGCTGATCGTGCATTTTGTAGGCTTCTTATACACTATGAGGCCAGCGTAAACTGGTTTTGTACAGCTTGATGTGTAGCCGAGCGTACGATATATTGATTTTTACGAATTTAATTATGTATAGACATTCACGTGTTTATTGGGGTAACTTAACCAAATTGACACCATTAACCTAATCAAATTGTACGGTCCACATCAAATCGTAACCTTAACCCCCCCTCCCCCCTAAGTAACTAACTAAGATATGGAGGTCCTTTAAAATTGTAAATTTTATACCTTTAGATTATAATCTAAATCTAAAGATATTTCCAATTTTACGGTGACATGATATGAACGGAAGACTGCTTTTTCGTTAATTTTGTCACACAGTTAAATCAACGTTTAACCTGTAAAGGTGCTCGCGTCTAGATGTATCTAAGATCTATTGATTCTATTTTATTTGTCGGGAGGCGTCATTTCGCGTCCATTAAGTTCACACTAATTATTTCAAAGTGTATATAAATGTCTTGTAAACGTGATATACCAACCAAGAGTTATTTATTTACTGAGAAAATCGTGATTAAGTTTATAGTTGTGCATTTGCAGACATATTTTCTGTTCAATATCATTAAGTATGAACTAATATTGATTAAAAGGCAGATCTGAGGTTAGTGGGCTGAGTGTTATATTTATCTATTTAAATATACAGAAAGCCAGCAATTACAACAATGCTTGGTAAATCTGGTAAAAAAGTAGAAATTGAAATAAACTTCCGGAACACTCAGCAGATACATAATAAAACAAATATGATAACTATGACTGACTTTAATAAATTATAGATGAGTTTTATAAAAAATGGTGACAAATCTTTGCAGATTTTATAATAAACACTTTTATCACAATATACAGTTTGTCCGAAATAACGAAGCCGGTCTGAAGTAATCCGTTCCAAACTATCGCTCTGGTAAAATCGTTTCATGAAGTGTTTTTATACATACTTACATATCGAAATTAGTAAAGAAAATAATAAGAAATATGAAATATTTGATGATGAGGCAGTTTTAATTACAAGTACTTAGTCTCAATTATACATTAATTGCGTGCTTATATCTCAGTTCATTTAAACAAACATTAACAATACATTGCAGCAACGATACATATTAAAACCGATACTACACTATAATACATGTACCTAATGCATACTTGCCTGTTATAAATTGACACATAATTTCCCAAGCATAAATTGCCATAAATAGAGACAATTGAGTTTACCGTTAGCAGTAAAGACATCGTCGGTGTTGCCATGTTTTATATGAAGTGATTATTTATAATGCACATACATTGTACGCTTTAAATTAACGACACCTGCTTCGTAAAGTTTGTGGCATACTGTCGAAGAGAGGCCACGCTACATAAAATATAAAGATACAAAAAAACACTGATAATAATTGTTTGGTGTCAAAATCTCAGCATAATTTATGTATTTAATAAAATAACAAATAATGTTTTAAAAATAAGACAGTCAAATATGTAGTAATGTCTATGTTGTTTTTTGTTTTCACGTCTTTAATGTGCTGTTTATGCCAAATGAATGAGACTTAATAAGAAAAATGTTTGATTATCCCACAGCCTCACTGGTCTAGAACTTCAACTGTTAAGAATAGTGATCCTGGCTTTGGCCCCTAGGTCAAGCGTTTAAGAGGCTTGCCTAAAATTAGATGGGACCTAAAATATACCCGAATAACTATGAGTGTTCACTATATACTACAGTTGTTGTTACAGTTAGGTACAAAGTACGCCTATAGCTTCATTCTTGGACATAATATAATGTTATAAATAATTATAAAAAGTTATTTAAGTTTTTTTAGTTTTGTAAAAAAAATATTATAGCTTCGCGTCGCTCTCAGTGGATAGTAGCTCAACGGGCCACCCGATCGTGTTTCTTCGTAAATATTTCTCGTGAGATGATTTATATGTCAGGTTGGTCTAATTATTTGGGTCAAGCCTTTCCGAGATCAACTTTTTGTAACTGGACGCAGGCCTTCTTATTGTTTGGCGTTTTTATAATAACTTTGACTTTCATTTTTAAGAAATGGACATAATCTTTATTACCACGAAATTCGATTATGATTTGTTATTTAAAAAATTACGAGACTGAACAAGTATATTGAACTGGCAAGTTTGTTCAATGAACTCAAATATGCTAAAAGTAGGTAAATAAAATTGTTTTACGCACAATCTTCCATTGCATATTCCGATCGTGGTGGCTAATAAAAATATGTATTCATATACCTAGTACTTAAGGTCGACGGGATAGGCAAAGGTGTCCTTAATGTATATCACAGATTTCCGGTATGTTTAGGTCCCATGTAATAGGGGGCTAGCCTATTGCCATTCAACTGGCACGTATCCAAACTCTGAGCTGATAATTTCATAGGAAAATCCAATAACATTTTGCTTGATCTGAGAATCAAACCCAAGACCTCTAGCGTAGAAGTCGCGCTTAGAACCACTCAACTCAACTGCCCCATTAGTCAACGAATGAGGCAGTTGAGGGATATTCAGACTGCTAAAAATAAGTTAGTAAATAAATGATTTTAATTATCCTTACCATAGAACGCAGTATCTATTACAGAAGAAACAGGATCATCTAACCACAGAGCTATTCAACAATTAGAGGGGCCGCTGACTATTGTCACGACCAAACAAATCTACACACGATGGTATACGTCTCGGAGCTATTATATTGTGGTTCACATCTCAATCTAAAGGTTAACCGTGTGTCTGTTACTGTCAGAGATCGCGCCCCGCTGAGATGCCTATACGCACCACAACCTTACATGTGGTCCGAGTGATAAGCAATGAGCGATGTAGGGCAGCCAACAGAATAAAAATAAATAACAATAATATCTCAGTTACTAGTAGCAGTAGTAATAGTTACAATAGTAGTAGTTAGTTAGTATAATTTAACCGTATTAATAAAAGAGAGCAAGAAGGCTGAATAGGACTTATAAAGAAATTATAAAAAAATCATACTTAACTACTGAATTAGTAAAATTGAAATAGTAAAATTTTTTTTAGAAATAGTAGGTATTCCTAACATAAAAATCTCGAAATTAAAAGAGAAAACAAAATCTATATACTTACCCTCACCTTATATAGTATAGCTCCATAATGTGGAAAAGTATGTAAAGGGAAGCTCGTTCTAAAGCGCTATTCTTTGACGACGCTTAACGTGTAACAAAACGATCTTCCGTCATGTACGATGTACTGCGAGCACTATTGTCTCCGACATTTCTTTTGAGAGCAGGTCAGTAAACGCCTACGCCATCTAGTTAAAAAAAAACAACAAAATTCTCACCGACAGCAAATCGCTCGTCGCTATTCACTGGCACCATACCTTATAATTTGTTCTACTAAATTGTCTGTAAAACTCACGCTTAGGATAATGTTTAATAACCTGTAGCACAGTCGTTTTATATGTAATCGTATGCTTGTTACGAAGATTGGACTGTTAGAACAAATAAAATTAATAATTCACTAACTTTTTACTATATTTTTTTACGTTTCGTGAGCAATATGGAGAAAGTTTATTTGTTTTAATCACGAAAACTATTTAAATGTTCGGCTGATTGTTTCAAGATGGTATCGTCTGTAATTTGATAGTGGCTGGGGTCAAATGATGGATGGTTAATTATTATTTTTGTATAGAAATTAATGCTAATGTTATTATGGTAATTACATTGTTTATTATTTGTTTGGGATTTATAATAAGACTGAGTTTCGTGGTGATTTTATAGAGAAAAGTGAGTCATAAATAAGGATCACTTGCGTCAAGGGTATAGGAAAACTCAACCTCCTAAATAGCTTAAACCCTCTCAGAATGAGAGGGAATCATTTCCAGCAGTGGAATAGGTTAATGGTGAGAATTTTAGCATCGCCTATACACATTTCAACGCTAAGAGAAGGCAATATAGTTTACATAATTGAGGAGCTAATATAGGCACTTTTTATGAATCATAATATGATTCATGGAAATTGCTATACCATACTATACTTTTCCAGTATTTGTTGACTTCGCACTTTTCCGGCTTTTCTTGTTATGAGAGGTCAGCTTACACTGGATACGTATAATATAATCTTAACGGACACAAAGCTATTCCTATCCAGTCTCCTTAGAGCAATCTTCACAATTGATCCTAAAATCACACTTGTATCGCACCATTACGAGATTCTCCTAAACAATTTGATGCAAGTAAAGCACGTCGTATTCGCGATGATCGAGCTATTTACGTGTTGACGTGACGTCATTGTGGTACGGACAGCAACGTAATGATATAGGCAATCGTATCGCAAGTATATTCCTAACTAGATTGGATCAGTCGTGTCGATCAGTGTCGGTTTTATGTAATAAAGTGACAAGTTAACAATAGATAATTTATCAATAAGGATTTTAAAAGTAATCTTCTTGTCCTTGACAAAAATATGCTTGGGGTAGGCTTCCAGATTAAACAGATAATATAACATACCATCTGGCCTATAGTCCGCGAAGGGTTAGGCAGAGGTATACTAATAAACCTACTGTTACACACACAGTTCGTCAGTATTTTACCTGTGATACGTTATGTACTTATAACTGCATTTTACGCGAAGTGACTGCTATCAAATCTTTGCAAACAAATTTCTGGACAATACTGTATCCTGAAGATCAACTGGTTGTTAAATTATCATTAAGTTCGTAAAAGAAAACTTATCGATAGCACTGCTAAACCTGAAAAACGGATCTGGGACCTCATACTCGGCAGTTGTGCTTGCGACGACTACGCCAATGAGGCAGTTCTAAATCTATGACAAATTTTAATCAATAAAACTTCTTGAATGCTTAAAGCATAATACTGACCAGTTTGACAAGCGGAGACAAATCTAGAAAATGTCTTGTCGTATGTGCGATACGGAATTATTGTCAGCCGAGCATAATGTGACGCTTTCTCATAGCCGTACAATATACCGGCTGTATACTGCCGTGCAGAATAAGCTGACACGTTAATAAAATATTTTTGTTGGTATTTTTTTAGGTAAATCTAATTATAATTACTTTGTTAGTAATAGACCTCTCTTCCATCACACGCAAATCCTGAATCCACCTATAGTATAATTAGGTATTACTAGTTATTTATTACTAAATTTTTACAAAAGCTTAAAGTCTAACACTTGTCGGTAAAAAACAATATTTTTACAAAAAATTTGCTAACTAAGTACAAACTTCCACAGTTATTATAAACTCAGTACCTATGTATATGTTTAATATCCATCTATTCTCTAAATCTGTTAGTATGAATTAAGATAAGTCAGAGTCCGCTATCGGGAACTATTTAAAACGTGTCAGAGCCTATCTTCTCACGTAACGCGTAAATCTGCTTAAGGATTTAATTAACTTCATTACAAATAGTAACGGGGTATGAAGCCGACATAATTTACTGCCTTCCTTCACTGGAAATTATACACGCATTTCGTGACAATCTTTCATCGTGGATTGTGGGATGTCAGTTCACTCACTTGTATTCAAAGAACATCGTAATTTCAATACATCTTGCAACACTGTTCATGTGATAATAGCTTCATAGACAAAATACTTTATTTAGGCTCGTGCCTTATTACATGGGAAAAAACATACCCGAAGTGTGGGTGTACATAAGAATACCTCAGCCTAACCCTTCGGGAAACACAGGCGTGATAGTATTTTAATATATTTTATTTAGTAACAATGTTTAATCTTTTCTTTTAGTTTTCTATTAAAATGAAACGCCGACGTGCTTTTAAATTCTACTACAGAACCTGGTTCACATCTTGAGCAAAGAAGAAAGAGATGGCAAGCTTAATGGTGTGTGACGGTAAGTACTGTAACTAAGCAGCACTTGCCCCTCTTAGTTTAATTGTTCAACATAATTTCCGCTCACTTAAACAACTGTACGTAAACTACTGTAATCTAACCTCTTTTTGTACGGAGAATCTATACAATGCGAGGTCAGCTTAAACTGGATATGTATAGCTTACGGAGTTATACGAGAATACCGTTTTGGACTCTCCCGTGTGTATTGCTGCCGTCTAAGAAATTCAGGGATTTTATTTCTCCTTAAGCAGGGAATATCTATGATTGTAAGTAGGTATTTAACTACTTTTGATACCAGAGGTTGGTTTAAAAAACCTATTACCTAATAGCTTTAAAATTATTCTATCTTTACTCTGACATCTTTGGTTAACCTACTTAAATAACATATTGTGCACTTTTTATGCACCGATGTGTACTGACGTAACCGAACGTCACGTGCGAACCAATCACAGACATTATTGGTCCGTGACGTCATCAATGGCGATTTTGTCTGATTTGTCAAACGATTGAAACTCGTAGCATGAGAAAATGTTCCTTGAAACTGGTTGCTAGATATATTATTACGAAAAGTAGATACGTCCCTATGACAAGATTGTCATTTCTAGTTGAGATTGAAGAATAATGATCACACTTTGAAAATCCAATGTGATTTGTAGGTCCACCACATCTACCTAGGCTTTGGTGGTAGGGTTCAGATGAAATAAATAAGATTCCCATGCAACATTGACTATTGAGGAATAACTAAAACACCATACAAGTTCGCTTGAACGCTTTGCATGCAAGTTGCATGGTCCCAAAAAGTTAATTCTAAGGATAAGAATCCCGGATATCCTCCATAAAAAAAAATTAACAGGCTGATGACTGTCTGTACATTAAAGATATTGAAGAAAAACTAACATGGGGTTTCTTTATAAGACTAACAGATATTTGGTCCGTTTTTGTATATTTGAACACGCATCACATAAAAACTACTTCACAAAATTCGATGAGGTTTTAACAGTTGTATTGCTGGAGGTCTAAATTAAAATCTGGTACACGTTTGAAGTTGATACGACGCCTAAAAGCCGAATTATATTAGGTAAATCTTTTTGGGACATCAATCTTTTTAAAAGTGTTATCTGGTAAATAAAAATTGGTCAAGGCAAAGTAGCAGTCCGAAGTCAGGTTTGCCCGGTTTATGGAAATAGGGTAGCCCCCTATTACATGTGACCTAAACATACCGGTGAACTGCGGGCTTTCATCTTCGAGTTAGCGCACCTCTGCCTAACCCTTCGGGAAAAACAAGCGTAATGTATTTTAAATTTACTTATCTAATGGAGTATAGTTCTGTTAGATACCTATCTACTTATAAACAAAACAAATAATTGAATGAGTAACCTCCTCCAACATGCATCACACGACTCCAATTAAACATTGCGGCCAGTTATTCTACATGACATAAGCACGAGATTAATATAGCAATATCCATTGTAAATAAAAGCATTCATGTGTAAAATACAGTGAGGGAATGATTGTGCATATTATTTATCTGAGTTAGTCATCACAGAACGGGTATTGGCAGGGCGTTCTGTCAAATAGACTAAGATCGAGTGGCCACTTCGATGTTATAAGAATACGATGTATGACCGTGTGAATAAACCAGGTAGACTGCATAGCTCGTTGTTAATGATTACTGTGACTTCTAAGACTTAATATCAGTGACAAGTACTTCTGCACAATCGCCAGCACATCAGGTTATACAAACTGTCAAATTTCTCCAAATGATTTTAAACCTTAATACTTAGGTTGTTGATAGTTCAAAATCGACTGAGAAAATTTGACATTTTGTGGTAGCTTGATGTGCTGGCGATCCTACCTGTGATAAAATACTAGCTGCTATTTTCTTTGCCGGTGATATTAAGAGGAGTGTCCCTCGCGAACGCAACAATGTTGCACAGTTGTCGCTGTCTCTATCCCTTACGATGCGAACGCGTGCCCGAGAGGAGAAACAACAATACATTTGCAACATTTTCACGCGTATTTCTTATGTTCCGAATTTGGAGATTACTCTTATAATATTGTTAATACGTAAAAAAAAATCTTGTAAAAATATATTCACTATATTATCTGGGTTTCTTTCGAATCAGAATGTTTCTGTATTGATACATTGTCGAGAAATACTAGCATAAAGTTGGGCCGTTTTTCAACGAAAATTGCCAATCTTTGAGCTCGTGTAACTTTTTAACCGTATATTGAAATGACATTTTATACTACAGGAACACGTATTTTAATGATAAGATTGTTACTGCAAAATTCCAAAGACTTTCATTTGTTAATATTCAAGATAAGACCAAACTACGTTTGTATGGAGCGCGGAGCGGATACTATCCTCTTAAGCGTACATAACTAAGTCATAGTTTGATCTAATTGATCGAATAGGTACGTTATTATTTCATCATTCAGCTGTAATAAAAAAAAATCGTCTCTATAATACTAGGTGTATCTCTCTCTCTGACAAGTTATTGATTTCCATTTTTAAAATACTACACAAACAGCACGGAAGTATTTTCAACATCAATTAGCCAGCTTATTTACAACTGAAAGTTTTTTTAAAGACGTACAAGAGTGTCAAAAGATGGTTTTACCTTTTACGAGTATATGAGGGATTGTTTACTATACAACTTGAGGTTAAATTTAGTAGAGTATAGAATAGATAGATAGAATAGAATATGAAAACTCTACTATACAATTTTAAGTGTCTTTTATCTTTAAAGCTGTACATACAAATGCCGTATTTTGTTCAGTGCGTTTAAATAGCGCGCTGTATTATCAATTGTTAGTGCCCTTACCTATAGAACCTTTGCTTCTTAAGATTCTTTTAAACGGCTCACGTCGCACTTATTCTTATCTCCAAAATGTTACTTGGGTAGGTGCATCTTACTCTGATTTATTGATATTAGCATTGCAAGAATATAAAAGCGAACAAGTGTGACAGAAAGTCATAGGTTCTTTGGTCACAGGCCTTATTCACCTTCTATCACTGTGACTGACTGGGATATTTTTTCTATTTGTGAATTTTACCTGTAAAGTAAAATATGTCTTAATCTCAGATCATCAGGCTAAAACTACGTGTGTTATACACCGTTAGGCGCAGTTTTAGCCGGCCTCACTTCTTTGTTCGCAAAGTTCCATCTTAACTTTTTATTTGATCTGAGGTCTTCATATGCCTGCTCGATGTCGAGTGGCCACTTCGATGTTAGAAGAATACGATGTATGACCGTGTGAATAAACCAGGTAGACTGCATAGCTCGTTGTTAATGATTACTGTGACTCCTAAGACTAAATATCAGTGACAAGTACTTCTGCACAATCGCCAGCACACATAATACTTGGGTTGTTGATAGTTCAAAATCGACTGAGAAAATTTGACATTTTGTGGTAGCTTGATATGCTGGCAATCCTACCCGTGATAAAATACTAGCTGCTATTTTATTTACTGGTGATATTAAGCGTACATAACTAAGTAATAGTTTGATCTAATTGATCGAATAGGTACGTTATTATTTCATCATTCAGCTGTAATAAAAAAAATCGTCTCTATAATACTAGGTGTATCTCTCTCTCTGTCAAGTTATTGGTTTCCATTTTTAAAATACTACACAAACAGCACGGAAGTATTTTCAACATCAATTAGCCAGCTTATTTACAACTGAAAGTTTTTTTAAAGACGTACAAGAGTGTCAAAAGATGGTTTTACCTTTTATATGAGGGATTGTTGGGTTACTATACAACTTGAGGTTAAATTTAGTAGAGTTTTAAGAATAGAATATGAAAACTCTACTATACAATTTTAAGTGTTTTTTATCTTTAAAGCTGTACATACAAATGCCGTATTTTGTTCAGTGCGTTTAAATAGCGCGCTGTATTATCAATTGTTAGTGCCCTTACCTATAGAACCTTTGCTTCTTAAGATTCTTTTAAACGGCTCATGTCGCACTTATTCTTATCTCCAAAATGTTACTTGGGTAGGTGCATCTTAATCTGATTTATTGATATTAGCAAGAATATAAAAGCGAACAAGTGTGACAGACAGTCATAGGTTCTTTGGTCACAGACCTTATTCACCTTCCATCACTGTGACTGACTGCGATACTTTTTCTACTTGTGAATTTTACCTCTAAAGAAAAATATGTCTTATTCTCAGATCAAATAAAAAGTTAAGATGGAACTTTGCGAACACAGAAGTGAGGCCGGCTAAAACTACGCCTAACGGTGTACAACACATAATTACACGCACACACGTATACCGAAACTACGCCTTATCTTGTCAGTCGAGCTATCGAGGTATCGAAAGCTCGACTGACATGATAAGGCGTAGTTAACTAATACATATGTGCGTGTAATTCTGTATTGTACACCGGGCGTAGTTTTAGCCGGCCTCACTTCTGTGTTCGCAAAGTTCCATCTTAACTTTTTATTTGATCTGAATCTTCATATGCCTGCTCGATGTCCCGTGTCCGGTTTGTTAAAAAGCTGATTTAATAAAATAAAAATCAATATTAGATGTTCTTTTGTTTATTGTATGCGTACTTTTAGTTGGACTGGTCAAGACTATAGCTCATTCTTCAAAAGGCCCGTTCAGATATTACCACGGATATTACCCTACAGTATTGTAAAACTTACATAATCTGATAATACTGCACGTCTTGACCCATTCTAGGGTCGCAGTGGGAAGAATTGCGACTCAGCTATAGCTGAGCTATATCATTCATAACTGAGTACAAAAAATATAATTAATAGGTATAGACGATATGGCCAAAATTGACAATTTACATTTATATCTGCTACAAGAACGATAGTGTAAGTTAGTTTTATCTATTTTATTCTTTCCGCAAATTAATATTGATTTGCACGCCATCTAAGATGAACTACAAGAACGAATATCAAGATGAGCAACATGTTTTCCAACTCTCAAATTTTCAAGTAGTTGAAATAAAATACACTAGGAGGCGCTGTTATCAATCAATGAAAAAGTAAGCAAAGTAGGTACCTAGTATTCCTTTTAGTTCCTACTAAAACTTGTAGGTGGCGTGTTAGTTTCGTATAATTAAGTAATAGGTGGCGCTGTTCTCAAAATATCGGCACGCAAACAATTTCACTGATTTGAAAAATAAAATAAATTAGTAGATCTATATAAACCGTTTTATTTGTAATTATGATTAACACAACCTACTATAAAATGTATCAATTTCCGTCAATTACATTATTTTATTATTTACGATAAAATGAAATGAAAAGACAATAAAAATCAATGATCGTAACTTTTTTACAAAATGTCAATGACATTGCCCTACCAATAGAAAGAGGTTCATTGCAAAAATGTTGAATGATGTTACAAATTTAACTACAACCTGGATAGTTTGTCTATCTGTCAGTAGGTACTTAAGTATAGACAAAATGTAGGAATTACCTACACCTTAATAAATATAATATTATAATAGTAGGTGCCTACATTATTAGGTTAGTAAGTAGGTACCTACCTACCTAAAATATAGATTGCCACTCAAATGTAGGCAGATTGATAAGTATCTAAGCAGACACTCAAGTACGTGGAAGGTATTTCAATCAAATCACACGGTGATCAATCAAAGACATTCCTGTGACTGTCGGTTTCATTTCCAGCGAACTGTAAATATCTTAAAGCTTTCACATACGACTTGTCATATCAGTGTTGATTACGTAAAGGGAGAAGGGTTTTCTTTGTACCTACGGACTCTTTACAAAACTATTTCTTTCAAGGTTACTCTTGAGTAGGTACCTACCTATTTAGAACTGACTCCGCATACTTTGGTAAACTTCAGCCTATAAAAAATATATTTCTCTTTCTTAAGTTGACTATTCCTTAGTCAACCTAAGAAAGAGAAATATATAGAGAGAAATATATATGCGAAATAATATGAACTGTGCCTAGGTAGGCACAGTTCATATTATTTCGCCTCTTGAGGTACAGAATTATTCTTTATTAAAAAGATATACTTTTTCATCCCGCGAACATTAAGTAGATTTGGAGCGTTCTTCAGGCATTCGAGTGGGCTCCGCAACGAAATGAGCAGACCACTTAGACGTTGTAACAAACCTCTTCAAAAATGAAAAGTTGCAGGACAATAGCTTAACAAATTCTTGTAGTTTTTGGCAATCGTAATAATAAAAAGAAAGAGCAGATTAAAAAAAAAAACAAAGAATAAAAAAAATTGCAAACAAATCCGCGATAAAAAATAATACTTGTAAATCGGGCAATGACTTCAAAAGTTCAAAAGAGGTCACATTGCAGTTGACAGGTCAAAATATTTCACTTACCACTCGCAACTTATAAAAAAATAATTATAAAAAAATTATAACTTTCAAATGAAGAACACGAATAGTCATAGAAACAAAAATCTTGTTGAGAAAAAACAGACTGTTTGACGTTGACGTCGTGTTGTTTTTTGTCTGAAAAATAATTGAATATTGCAAAAATAAATGATGTTTTCCGATGAAGAAATAAAAGAAGAAATGCCGGAGAGTGGTTTCATGCGACCGGGCGATGAGATTATAAGGTGCGATCTTCGTTTTTTTTTAGATAAATAGTTGAACCACGACCATGGTGAATTGTTTGTTTGTTTTATTTTTGTTTTATCATGATATTGTTGTTGCAGTATACGTGAAGTGTGTCTCAGTGACAAATTTGACAAAAAGGATTTAGGATTCAATGGCGAGCCGTTGCTATCGAATTCCAGCAGAAGCGATGTACGTACCTATCACAATTCAATGTATCTTTTTCGCATTATTTGTCCCGAGAAAATTCAAGTGGATATTTTGAAGACCACATCAGTCTTTTTTTTATAGACAGGTCAATGACATGATTATCTGTCACATTGACTGCCAAATGTCTGCCAAAATTACTCGTCAAAAGTGATTTAGCGTTTAATTGACGTTACATGGGGTAATAGCAAAATTATTATATAAATGACATCTAGAAGTCTAGGAATAATATTTCAAGTACAGGTTGCTGTTGCCTAGTAGAGTAGTACTGAGGTAATCTTTTGGAAAAGGTTTTACCAAAGAGGATGAGCACTTTCCCGAAAGCAATGCCTAGGGTAGCTATTTATTCTTACTGTAAGGGGCTTAATGTAGCCAGAACTGCCTGATTACAGACAACTGGCTGTTTGGGTCGTAATGGACCTTTAAGAATCATGTGAATGCTCACGTTGGAATGCTCTTTAGTAAATGCTCGCTGACGAATGCTCGTAGAGTGGATGCACCCTAAGATCTTTTTTATTTCATTAAGCACACTTTAATCAGTACAATACGATTTAAATAATGTTCTATTTTTTTAACTGACTCGTTAGTCTAGTGCTCCCCCCAAGCGCGACTGCTACGCTAGAGAACCTGGGTTCGATTCCCAGGTCGAGCTAAGTCTTATTGAGGTTTTCTATGAAAATCTCTGTAGCTGCTCGAAGTCTGGACTTGTGCCTGGTTAATGGCAATAGGCTTGCCCCCTATTAAATGAATTATTTAATAACATTAGTACCCATCTGCCTAGCCCTTCAGGAATACAGACGTGATGGTATGTTTTCTATCTGTCGATTTTCAAATACTGTTATGCTTACCATCAGCTCGACGTTCCTCGTTCTCTGTTCCGCGATGGATTCTTCCCCGACGGCCTGGAACAGCAGCAGGCCAGGTTCGCGTGGACGGAGGAAGATGGCAACATTGCGTCCCTGGTCTCCGAGCCAGGGTTCGGTACCACTGGCCAGACTACCTTCGGCAAGGACCTGGATGCTGCGCTTAAGAGCGAGATGAAGGTATGCTGCACTAATGTAGAAAAGGCCTCATTAGTCTAGTGGTCCCCAGTGCGTCTGCTACTCTATAGGTCCTGGGTTCGATGCCGAATTCCGATTGGCGAACGGTGAGTACATATATACAACTTATTTTATTGTACATTAGTACATTTCTGCCTAACACGTGATACTGCTGCAAATGCACGACACTGCACGTAATGCTACGGATACAGGCGTAATGATTTGTATGAAAATAGAACAATAAGGTGCTCGATTCACTTCCAGGATGTCTTCCATATCAGATTTAACGAAATTCTTAGTAGCGCGTCAGTTTGGATTTGTACTAGTTTGGCAGTAGGCTTCCCTTATAGCATGGAGTGCGGAGCATGTATATCAATGTACCTCTGCCTGACCTATCTTGGGGGATATAGGCGTGATGCTGTTACGAACAATGCTATGTTATATCATAATTTAGGTATTAGATAAGATAAAGATAGATAAGATAAAAAGATATAAGATATTGTATCAATCTATTACAGAGGGAATCGTTTTTTTTTTTTACAGGACTGCCCCATTAGCCTCAGTAGCAGCTCGGAATTTGGGTTTGTGCTCGGTTAAATGGTAATAGGCTCGTCCCCTATTACATGGGACCTAAACATACCGGTGAACTGTGGCTGTTCATTAGTACACTTCTGTCTTCCTCTTCGGGGAAAACAGGCGTGATGGTATGCTATTTTTTTTTTGCAGGAAGCAGATACTTCCAGTGCAGTACTGCAGCCAACCAATAGAAATGGGCTAACGTTTAGTAAAAAGATCTTCGGAGAGCCTCACCTGGTGTCTTCTACATCTGCAGGGAATTCTGGACCAGGTAGCAGATATTTTGCTTATTTAGCTTATTTACTGTAATATTGTAGACATTGTAGCCTACAAAGCTCTACCATAGTGTAATGAAATCTAATAGTGGGGCAACTCGCCGTCTAGACAGGTCAACGATGAGGTGGATTGCGGGGCAGAGCGGCGTCCCCCCGACCCTTAGTCGCAGGCGTCCCGTCCGCCCGACATGTACTGCGCGTCGGTACCGCGCTGCAATTGTGGCACGCGCTAGCGCTAAATTATAATTTATTTTACAATGCGTTCTACATGTGCAGTTTATGGTTGTTTGTCGGCATCGTACAGAAGTAATAATGAAAACTTGAGATTTAATCGATTTCCAAAGGATGAGAATCGGTAAGTGCCTACTAACCTATTATACCTTAACAAATATTATCTCTGCTTAGTAAACAAAGTCGGCATTTCGACCCAGACAAAGGAGTGCGCCCACTATTAGATTTCATTACACTATGGCTCTACGTAGTGATGTGCTAGCTATGAAGTATTTTGGTATCAGAAACCAATACTACTTAAAGTGTTAATTTCTACTTCAGAGTATCACGAATTATTGTCTTAGGTGTTTGTATGACAGCTGTTAGGTACCGATACCTCGGGGCAGTCGTCGCAATGATGATAACCGGGTGTTGGTTACTATATATTAAGTGACTTCGCAAAATAAATATCCCGGGAGTATCTGCGACAGCAGGAAACAAACAGCGCTCGCCACTCCGTATTGGGCCTTACCGTCACTTTTATGGCGTACCCTACGACCTATTATCTTAAAACATAAGCTATTGTTCTTCACTCCAGCTTCGCGTGACCTAGTTACGCTTTTGTTACTGGAACGGTGGAACCACTTACACGTAGTGTTCTCTCCGGTTTCAACCTACATTTTTTTTTTACGTTTTAGCGCTCATCGCTTCATCTGTATCAAAAATCTCGAGTTCAAATCCAAGGCACGGACCTCTGGAAGTCATGTGGATATTAATTAATAATTATCCCGCGCGGTAACGGTGAAGGGAAATAACGTGAGAAAACTTGCATTCCTGATAGATTTTCTTGACGGCATGTGAAGTCTGCCAACCTGCAGTAGGCTAGCGTGGTGAACTATAGCCTTATCCCTCTCGTTTTGAGAGGAGGCGCGTGGCCAGTAGTGGAACAACGTACAAAATACAGTCATCAAATTACTTATGCGCGAACATTGATAACTTCTGTTTTATCAATTAAGAAGGGTTAATTTTCTTTCAACGGGCTTGCTCTAGATGCTTACAGCCGGCAAGATTGAGCTTGTTATAGACTTCCGCTTCCATTATTTAAGATTTATAGAGATATCAGTAGTTCCTTATTTTTAGCCATATACAGATATAATATCTTCATCATCATAATTATGTTGGACAGGCACAGATCGAAGCAAAGCTCATGGTACGTGTAAGGTTGACAAAGCGGATCCTCGCTCCAGATTCCACTACGTCAAGTACGTTAAGAGACACGGACGGACCGTCAAGTTATGGGAATGTGGTATTTGTGAGTACCTGTTTTAAGAGCACTTCTCCCGTAGCCCTCCTTTACAATTATCCTAGTAATGTAAGAGTCGAGTGATATTATCGTCATCTTAGTCAAAAAAGCTCTATTAATGAACCATGGCCTCCCTCATAGACTTCTACAAGATCTGATGCTTACCTGAGTGATCTTGTCTAAAAGAGTTGTACCTTTACCTAATTCTTCAGTGTGTAGTGTCTAAGGCTTAGTGACGTAAGCAAATGAACTACTAATCGTGCAATTGGTAGCGTAGCGTTGGTCTCGTAGTGATAACATTTTTTTTATCTCAATAACCATAGTATCAAGTCCCAAAGTATTTTTTTTACCTACCAGGCAGCCGTGAGTTTCAACACCAATACACGCTGATGCGTCACCTGCCAACACATACAGATGAGAGGAACTTCCACTGCGTGGCCTGCGGGAAGAGCTTCAGACAACTGTCCACGTTGAGCCAGCACCGCGCAATACATTCTGCTGAGAGGCCCTATGCTTGCGAGGTAAACAGCATATTAAATTTTAGTGAAGGACTGACTGACTGACGTGGCCTCAAAGACGTAAATTAGAAATGTGAAGGCCAATTTCGACATGGCGGGTGGGGGTCGCGGTGGCTTAACCAGAAGACGCAGGTTCGAATCCTGCCCGCGGTCGTATTTTTCCTTTACTAAAATAACGATTTGAAATATGTTGGTAGTGGAAGTAGAACTGCAATATTTTTCTGCACTCCTTCTCTATATGATCTTTAATTTTGCCAAATCTCGCACTCCTCTGTGCGAACATTGTTCTTAGAAAGGGGTACAAAGTTTTTTTTATTCACAATATGATCACAGTGGTTATTCGTTTTTTTAATTATTTAATTGACCTGCTCGATCTGAATCATGATAATGATGAGATCTGAATAATCAGTTATCATTATTATAAACGTTACCCTGAATTCCCCAATTTCCTTCTATAACAGGTGTGCAATAAGACGTTTAACCGAGTATCTACTCTGATCTCTCACCGGAAGACTCACTCCGATGAAAAGCCGTACAAGTGTCACATCTGTCCCAAAGGATTCCATCAAAAAGGTTACCTTCCCTACTCCTTTCCTACTTTTACAATAAAGTAAGTAACATAAGCTAAGGTACATTCTATGATAACTATTTCCTTTGCCAAATGTGTGGAAAGATGCCATATTCCTACATCCAAGGCCTAAGTCTGCAATTTCATTGTATCAGTATGGTCGTTTAAAAAATACAAGGCCACTAATTTGATAGATGATACAGTAAAAATCACCAAATGTTAAATCATTCAATGACGTCTTGACACAATAAAGTAGAAGACTCGAGTTCTTGTCAGAGTACTGTATACTATGAATAAAATTGATGAATATAATTGAGTATATTGGGAAATCATTCTGCCTTAAATTACAAGTAAATAAATGCTATTAGATGCACGGATATTAGAAGACATATTCTGCAAAGATGACATAGATTGCTGCAGAAGAAATATGTTTAGTCCTTTATCTCTGGTAGAACATAACAATATAAGTAGTAATTTTATTTCACAGGCAACCTCCGTAATCATCTCTTTACCCATACCAACGAGCGACCCTACCGCTGCAACATTTGCTTGAAGGGGTTCAACCAACAGTCCAACCTAGTCTGCCATAAAAACAAGGTACGAAACAAGTATTTCAGTATTTTGTTTATCATCAGCTCAGAGCATCTTCAGCTCTTTAATTGGATTGACCAACCCTCTTTAGTACTGTCAACCATCTAGATTGCTGATATAGCACAAATTCTTACTTTCTTCTAAATCTGCACATTCTGGCATCTCCCTATAGTTTTACGCTAATTTATCCTAAGTTATATAAATATTATGTTCTTATCAAGTTTATGAAGAAGCATTGGTTTATAAAATACGCTTGATGTAGACTATATCCGTCATTATTGAGACCTGCATACATTTTATCTGACCTGTTTAACAAAAATAAAATGTTATCAGGCCCATCCGGACGACAACAACTGTCCCACAGTGCCTGTTCGCGGAAGATCAACTACTCCGCGTATCACTCGTGCGGCTACAGAAACACAGCCTGATTCCACCAGGTAAGTTGCTGCTTTCGCCACGGCTTGTAATTTATTTACCTATACATATTTGGATACAAAAGATTGCTATTAGCAGTAAGACTTCAACTACATACGTGTTTTGACAAAGGTTGTATAATAATAATATCTTAATGTGTGTCAAAACGCAGGTTTTGTTGGCTGCCTTCATATGAAACTCTGACGAATAATTCATCTTAGGTCGGATAAGTATTTAAGAAACTAACTGGTTTTATATTTCTCAAGTAATATGAAAACTTTTAACGAGTTTTCCAAACCATTTTCGCTGCATTTAATCCGTTTGAGATGTCATAACTTTGATTGAATGTGTATAATTATGCTCTATGTTGTGGTATTTAGTAAGATAATTCAATGTTGCCTAGGATGACTTGTTACTAAAATATAATGATGTACCTATTTGTACTAATATTATTAAATGTGAAGGTAACGTCTAAACTGCAGAACAGGTTCCGATAAAATTTCGTGGATACATTGCATTCTGATGAACAAATTAGGCTATATTGCCAGTTTTTCTCCATAAGACCCACTATTTGGAAGCATGCACCCAGTTTAGACGATTCAAAAGTGCCTGTAATATTGGTCTAATTGAAATTAAATATTAGAGTCTGAGTGAAGCTACGGGTAACAGCTAGTATATAATAATTTGATCTAAGAGGTAACTAATATTGAGCACTTAAAGTAGAGAACAGAGAGCTTTTTCCATAAAAGATGAAGTTGATCTTTAGATGAAGAACAACCTAATAATTTTGTTAATGATTTTTTTTCCAGACCTCCAGTAGAACACTGCGAAGTTAGTTCGTCCGTAGGACCTTACCTCCCATCCGTTGAAGGTCCCTCATCTTCCAACTGGACTCCTAAACCAGACCCATGGGAGATTCC
This sequence comes from Subacronicta megacephala, assembly GCA_958496365.1. Classification (NCBI taxonomy): domain Eukaryota; kingdom Metazoa; phylum Arthropoda; class Insecta; order Lepidoptera; family Noctuidae; genus Subacronicta; species Subacronicta megacephala. The sequence goes on from OY292528.1 coordinate 7,915,338, forward strand.
CAAGTCTTACCTTGAACCTGGTGACATTTGGAACGATGGTCCATGGGGTTCTATGAGTAGTGGGGTGATAGTGGACCCCATAAAGACCTATCATATGGGAGTAGCTTTGGCTACTAGACAGACTCCATTTGCTTTGCTGAAACCTGATAATGGTACTCCAGTGTTAGTGAAGGTGGTTGATACGAAGCTGCCAGGTGGAAAACAGGTAATATTATTTTTTTGGTTCTATAAAAATTTTACGCCATAAGTCTAACATACATACATACATACCATCACGCCTGTATTCCCCGAAGGGTTAGGCAGAGGTGTACTTAATGTACACCCACAGTTCGCCGGTATGTTTAGGTCCCATGTAATAGGGGGCGAGCCTATTGCCATTCACCGGGCACAAATCCAGACTCCGAGCTGCTACTGAGAATTTCATAGAAAAACTCAATAACACTTTGCTCGACCTGGGGATCGAACCCAAGACCTCTAGCGTAGCAGTCGCGATTGGGACCACTAGACCAACGAGGCAGTCAGCCATAAGTCTAAGGCTTTGGGAATTACGCTTTTAAGCAATAGTGTTAATACTTCCTCAGTTGTAAATACATTATAGTTAATGTCGCAGATCCTTCTGCCATATACCTAGAATGAGTTATAGACGTACATTAGCAAAAAACCAAAAAAAATGCGTCCTAGGCGAATAGACTTAAAGTATCTATTATACAAAGTTTTCTCGAAAGCCCAGATTCAAATTATTAACTCAGTAAAGTGTTTTGGATTCTAGATACTTTCTTAAAAGCAACGATTCTTGGAGGCTATATAATTAAAACAATATACGTACCTACATTATGTATGTTTTCGTGGTATACAGATGTTAGTACCAGCAACGGCTGAAGATTTAAGAGTTGGAGGGAAAATAGTTTTAAAGAATGAAACCGATGGTGTTACAGCACAGGTAATAAACACATTCCAAACCTTTTTTACCAACCTTTATTTAAATTCAGAAGATTAAATGTTAATATGAGTGGATTTATGAATGAATGATCAAACGTAGCAAGCATGGATGGATGAATTGAAAGGAGACTAACCTCGGCAAACGTACCACAACCAAATTTCCGACGTTATTAAAAAACGCCAGGTTAAGCGCACAACTAACAATCATGCATGAGGATCTTGATTAACGTATATAAAGCGAAAAGTGTACCACGCCTGTAGTAAGAAGGAAGCTATAGTATCTGCCAACCCCCATAGGAGACAGGCAAGTCCATAGGTATACGTCCAACCACCGGTGCGTTCTTTGGAGAACTCGGAGCCCCCTCCTTATTGTGCTATGGATGGCCGTGTGTTTTTAGTAGGTAGGAGTCCGACATAATCCTCCGCTTTTCCTTTTGAAAGGCGGAGGACATCCATGAGGATTCTCACACGGAAAAAAAAAAGTTGTACGTCCATGTTAAAGAACACCATTCCAAAACTTAGAAGATTCACATTCAAGTTCGGTAAATATACCAACAAATAAAATTGTATTCTAGCATGGTGACATAGAACCCAGATTGGAACCGAATGGTGCCGTTCAGATAAGGGTGCCTGTTGTTGCGACCGTAGTGCCCAGGATCAAGCCTGGAGGTAGACTGCAGCTTACAGTTGAAGAACCGCATCATGCTTACCACACCGCCTTATCTGCTGATGGTAAGATCTGAAAGATAAAGTATTTATTTTAACTTTCTTTTATAAGCAGTTTTTTTGTGGGATAACTCGGAAAACGAGCAGGGGTCTATCTGATGGTAAGAAGTCATCGCCGCCCATGGATATCTGGAAAACCAAAGGAGTTGCAGATGCGTTGCGAAGCCTATTTCGGGAAAGGGAGGGGAAGGAGAAAAGGAGAAGAAAGGGAATTTAGGGAGGAAATGGTGTCCGGCCCTCTCGCTCACCGAACGTAACGCAGTAGCAAAACGCTACTACTTGGACGTTGGTCTTTTGCAAGAGTGTGATACTTCCCCGGTCAAGCCGGCACAATCATGCTGCGAACGGCGTGGCCCTACCACAACAAAATAGTATCGTAGTAAAATTAAGTTAAATCTAAGTTAAAATTAAGTTAAATTTAAGTTAAATCTAATTCCAGAAGATCTATGCCTAGGTTGATGATGATAACGATCTTCTATACTATTCAAGCGTTACAGCTCACTTCCTGGGTAATCTACCTAGATATTTTATCCAACGCTAATGCTAACCTACCTAAGTCTTGATCGCACAATCATAGTTCCCTATGATTTATTTCTCTTTTTACCAGTAGGTGAAGTGAACGTAGAACCTTGCACGACTCGAGACGACCCTCGAGCAGGACCATCCACTTCTCTATCTCGTCCTGAGCCGAGACGCATTGATACCTGCAACAGCTTCGAAGATGGACTTCGTAGTGGTAAGCAATAGTCACAAGTCAACTACGGTGTAGGAATAGCGACAAGTCAACTCGAAAGCACAAGCGCACACAGTTTGCTGGTTCCCAATAACAGAATAGGCAGCAGATTTGGTTATTAAATATAGGAGTTTTACTTATAATCCAGAAGAGAAATGTCTGGATTTGTGTGCTCGGTTAATGACCACATGGGAACTTAACACATCGGGAAAGACAGGCTTGATGTTATGTTATATGCTATGAGTAAAATCAAAATGCTAACTTGTAGTAAGCCAATCTACCAAACGATTTGTTATTGGGACCGGCCGTTAGGACAGCAGCTGGAACCTAAGGTACGTACCTTGATTTACTGTTAATATTACATGCATGAAGTTACTCAACGTACCCTGCCTACCCCAATGGGAGAAAATATGACGTAATGACTATTCAAAAACATTTCAGAAATAAACTCACATTCATCATCTATTTAAAGTCAGGTTTTTATTCATTGGAAAGTATAGATTCATTTATTAGGATTATTTTTCTTTTATAGGAATTCTGTGCTACTGTGACAAAAAGTTAAGTAACTATTGCAATGTCTTACGAATGTTAGCCTGTATACTTTATATATTCAGGTACAAGAATATCATCAACCTGTGCATTGCCGCCACCTGCACCGTCTCCTCCTCTGGACCTCATCTCCATGGACCTCTTCGAGCCTATGGAATGCATACCTTTAGGTAAGAACTCATTGATATTTGGATACGCATGGCTTCCATTTCATGTATGCTAGGTCAGCAGGCAAATTATCAAAGCCCACTATCAAATACTCTTACAAAAAGAAATCAGTTTATCAAAAAGAAAATTACTTATACACGGACATTAGGGTGTCCCTTATATGACAAAAAAAAATTTTTTTTAGAATTTCGAAATGCATACCCTCTATATTTTTTACTAATGCTATAAGTTACTTAAATATGAAATTTTATCAATCTAGCATAATTGCAACCAGTGCCGACCGAGCTTCAAAGTTTAGTAAAAAACGTGTTATAGTCCTGAAATTTGGGTCTGCTATAAAATCACTATAAATGCAATGAAATAAGTGAATAAAAGTAAAAAATAAATTAGATGAACATTAATCTTTAATTAAAAACATAATCTAATAACAATCATTATGGGTAACTTCTTTTTAGAGTAGTTATTTTACAGTCCGGATACAATTTTCTATGTTCCTGGACACAGCGCAGCAAGAACTGTTTTTGTTCTTCTTCAGCCGTGATAAGTCCGTTAAAATCTTGCATTAATTTAACAGCCCTTTCAGCAGTATCATTTACAACTCCCAAATAACTTATTCTCCTTTTAGCTTCCAGAAAAGCAGCATTGTTATTTCAAGCAAATACATCTTCCTTTAGAAAACCGTCGTCGATCTGCTGTCGTGATAAAAATTGTTTGCTCTTTTCCGATACGAAATCATCCAGTGTTTTGTCTGAAAAAAAAGTTAAATAACAAATAAAAATCAACAACAATTTTGAAAATATAACAAAAAGACAACATTACTTACCAAACAACTCTTGAGTCAGATCTTCCTTTGACGGGTCATAGCGTTTGCTACAATCTGAGTTTTGTCCCTGTTGAAGTTGGCAATCATTTTCGTCTTACTCGTAGTTTGGTTATCAACTTCATCATCAAATAGTGATAGAATGACTGTCTCTTCACATAAATACCACCAGTGATGGCTAAATTTGCGTATAGAAGCTTTAGAAATTGTTGCGTCTACTTTTTCGTACTCTTTTAACATCTTCAAGAAGCGCAAATCTTGGTTAAGTGCTTTGGTCGCCACTGTTCATTCGAGCCAAGGTTTAACATACAACATTACGACAAATAAGCAAACATCTTGTAGAGCCTTTTTGTCCTTCGCAGTAATTCTGCATTGTGACTGAAGTAAACATATCTTTAACCTTTTGAACGCCAGAGTATAAACGTATCGCCGTACCCCTGACGCCAGGCAACTTTTTCTGTCAAATGACCTTTATAAATGAAAACACACTAAAGTAATGATAAATTGTTTATTTCATAATATGGTGCGACGTATATTTTGTCATATATTTGTGACGTTGGCGTTCAGGGTAAGATTTCGTTTGTCACATATATGTGACAATGGCGTTTAAAAGGTTAAAGAATAGACCGCTCTCGCCATCCAGCGTGCCTGATGCATAGCTCCAGGGGGCCTTAGTTTTATTTTTTTCTCTGTGTCTCCTCCTAAAAATATTACGCACAGTTCGACCAATACGCGGTAGTTACTCTTACAAAACCTTTGTCTAATTCTGCCTTATAAAATAGTAACAATATCTGGGCTACTAGTAATTTGCTTAATCTTGGTTTCAAAGACAGCTTTCAGGACCAATTCATAAACATGATAACGACAGGCGAAAAGCAACAATCCTCTTCCTAAAGTTTGCTCCAAAATAGCACAAGCTTCATTGAAACGGCCCGTATTGGAATCTGTTGTGTCGCAGACTCGCAGCTGACATTCTTCACGCAGTTAGGAAATGCCCTTGTTGGAATTTTTACTTTTTCCCAATATATGATGCACTCCCTAATCACAAGATTTGCACTTTCACTAACAATCAATTTAACCTCACGAATATTGTAAAATAGGACTGAGAGAACTTGTCGATTAGATGGTAATTTTGCACCATTTATTTGGTAGCTAGGCAATCCGTTATGGAAAATATTTTGTTTATCACTCCGTTATTCCACCGACATGTTTACGCACTAAACAATGGAGCACTAATAGTCTCAAAATCACGTATGAAATGGCTAATAAAACATATAGTTACAAGTCACAGCGCAGTACTTACGCAACTTGTATGGACAAACTTAAATAGCAAGTCGGCACGGGTTATTGTTTATAAATCGAACTAATATTTTTTTCTAGACAATATAGGGTTATTACGAAACTTTTAAGAAGGTATGCGTAAAAAAATATCGAACTTGAAATTTAAGGGACACCCTAACGGACATACTAAACAATATAATATAAAGACGAATAGATATACATCTCCCTTTTGTATGAAGACGGTCACTAAACATTATATTCAGGGGTGCTTCGATAGATGGCGCTACTAGTTTCGTTTCGTTGACATGAATAAAGAAATGGAGCCCATCGCTCTCTGATATGATTTTACTTTGATTGATTTTATTTTGATTCCTCGACACGATGATAAAATTAGTGGCATAAGCTTACTACTCTAATAATTTAAAAGAACTTTAGTTTTAATACAATAAAAAAGATTGCACTCTTCTTTGATAACCATCCTCTATTAATTAAAGTTGATGGTTTGAAACCATCACGCCTGTATTGCTCGACGAGTTATCCAGTGGTGTACTTACCGTACACCCACAGTTCGCCGGTGTGTTTAGGACCCATGTAATAGGGGGCAAGTCTAATGCCATTCACCGAGCACACAGTTTCCTTCTTTTTTTTTCGAAATGTTTGATATTCTTATGTATCTTATTCGTAGGTGTGTCTACAAATATAAATTCTCATCATGATTATGAAATATCAGCATTTACCTAACAACAAATATAAAACAAAACGTTGGTTCAGGTCCTCAAATCACAGCGGTGGACAACATCGATCAGCCACCGCCTTCAGATGACTCTGATATTTTTATTGGAGAGTTTGAGGTAAGTCAACATTTTAAAGTCATCTTAGGGCCTCAATTCTTTTAAATTTTATAAAAGGGGCATCAGCATCATCATCAGCAGGAGTTAATTCCAAAAAGCCTGACAACCACTCTATCTTTTGGATATCGGTGTTGCCCATAAATTGGGGTTGCGGAGGTCTGATGGCAGTCGCTTTGTAAAATACTGATATTCGGTCGCATCTGGCTAGACTGAAAGCCGTACCAACATCATTGGGAAAAGCCTAGGAGGATGATGATGAAAACCGTCATTTATGTAATGACTTCGTTATTTTAGGTTTTATTCACATGATCATATAAGCTGTTGTTCTGTCATTTGATAACCATTCTGGATAGATTTACATTAGCGTTTATGGAATAAATAGTATGAAGAGCTTTTTTTTCATGGTTTACATAGTTTTGTGTTGATTTTAAACTTCGCCCATTGATTTAAGTCAAGATATTTTGCTGACGTGTAAGCACACAGACGAAGAAACTCAAGAACCCAAAAAAAAATTATTGTATGTAGGTCTTTATAAAATATATATTTTACGAGACGACATCCAGGATTACATGATCCACAAATAAAATTACTATGTTCACTGAACTACCTATTTTCTCATTTTTTCAGGAAAGCATTCCGCTGTCGGACTCAGACTGAACGAATTGAACATAGTTTATTTTATTTATTTTTTGTTTTATTTTTATTTATGCATGTGAAAAGGATGAGGTTTTGATTTAGTTTTAAGCGAAAATGTAAATACATTATACGTTTACTGAGCATGAAATCTGTTGTTTGTATTTCTAAGAACAAAAGAGAAAAACTTGTTACAAAATCGCTCAAGTAGTTTCCAATAACACCTAGTAGGTATAATAACAAGATACTTACAACTATTCGTATGACCTCTAATTAGATAGGAAGGTAGGTATTCAGGGTCCAGACATCTAGGTCTTAGTGCATGTATGCTTTGTTTGTAAACTCAAACCCTATAATATAATCTGAGGGAAAATCCTATGGTGAGGGTCAATGGTACACATAATAATAATGTACGGTGGGTTATAGCTGTTACCTGACCCACCTTAGATGGGCCGGCGGCGTCTATGTGGTTTTAAATCATTTGGAGAAATTTGACAGTTTGACCTTGACCTGCTGGCGACTGTACAATGTTATGATGAGATCAACTCTTGTCGGTGGAAAAGTCTCCACTGTTCTCTATTCTCTGCCTTCTATCTGAACTCCTAATACGCTCCTAGTTTTGAAGTTTCGTTCAATGGTTCAATCTTCGAGCAACACGGTAATAAAAGATTGATTGAACAAGTAAAGGAAAAACTGGGACAGGGATTTCTAGGACTTGTCTTGTTTCTAATTGGGCTAAATCTTTGCTATTATACCTAAAACATCTGATGAGTATATTCTCCAGCGAGGCTAACATCAACCTACACATAGATATTCCAAGAGGAAGCTCGTCATTACCTACCTACCTACATCATTTTCAATCGTTGCCAAACAACTCAAATAGCTTATTTTTTATTTTAACAACAGAATCTTATCAATAAAAATGCCTACACAATTTACTAACGGCAAAGAAGGCAATTTCCTGTCGTCAATGTAAATAATCCGGGATATTATGACGTAGTGATGACGTGTATTGTATCGTCTCAATATCGGCGTCATCTCGTATTGTTGTCGGCACGTGGACGGAAATAGGCCCTTTCGGAAAGAACTGGAGAAATCACCCCTAGTTTTTTAGTGTAAAATCCAGCTCATAGATGGCGCTGCGTGTTGCGAATGGATTTTATACCGTAAGTTAAATTACGAATAAGAATGTGAATTAATAAGTTCGTCATAAAAATGGATTCAGGAGATAAAAATAATAATATTTAAATAGGTAACAATGTAGGGATGTACCTAGTACCCAGGTACCTACGTAAAATGTAACCTCTAGAACGAACATTTTTGAAACAAAACTGTTTTATTATTCAATTTTTAAGCAAAGGTAAACTTTACATTTGCTTAAAAATTTTTAACCAAAAAATATATATCGTCTAAGAGTGTGTAGGTCTAAGTAGTACCTATAATTAACACATTCTAAGTACCTACATACTTACATGTCAATAAATAAAACTACTATTTACGCATAATATCTCGTTATACATACATACATACACTCACGCCTTTTTCCCACAGGGTTAGGCAGAAACTATTATATATATTGATTATATTGATATTATTTAATATCCGACGTTTCGGATCCTTTTCAGCTTCAGCGGGCAGACACCCGTGACCATGGATGCTGTGTAGTTTTATTTCAATATCATAATTATATTCGCGTAAGTGTAAGAAACAAGTACATGGCTATAACTTATTCACAATTGAGTAGATATTAAAACTTTTTCTTAAGGCTCAGCCTTGGGTGCGAAATTCAATTTTTATATTCATTATTTTAATTTCATTCCAAAGTGAAAGCAAGTTGGATTTTCTAAAGCTTATAAAAAACGAAAGCCAAGATGTAACGGTACGTTCTTTTCCCGGATAGATGGCGCTGCTTGTTGCTATCTTAACCGAATTACAGACAATCTGTTTCTTTTCTATTTTTGCACGTATGACTTGCTTTGTCCACTTTAATTCAGTAAACAAAAATAAAATTGAAATAAAATGTAGATCATTATTAATATTAATAATTAATATCATTTTCAAATAATTTGTTTATATAAAAATTTGCAAAAAAAGTGTTGTAACGGAGTAATGTAGGTAGGAAATAAGTAGAAATTGAAAAATATAAGGTAGGTACCTACTTACCCTAAGATACCTTTTTACCTATCGATATTTATTTTTTATGGGTTAGGTGTTAGTGTTACCTATTATATACGCACCTACTACTTTATACCGTTCAATATATAGGTAAGGCAAATAGATATAGTTTAATCATTCCTCCTTTATTAAAAGCAGTGGAGAATGAAACTACTTAAAATTTAACTCAACAACTCATTCATCCTTTATTCGAGATCAGTCAATTTGCGACTAATGACATAACCAACCAACGTCCGACCGCAAAAAAATCGCACAATCCGACAAAAAATCGCCATAACATTTAACAAGAAGAATGCGACAATAAAACGTGAATTACGATCGTCCAGTTTTTTACCAAAGCGCAACGCGTGGCGTGCACGCGACCTAAAATATTAAAACTGGTGTTAGATCTGACACGCGGCCTTTCCCACCAATAAATAGAGAAATCTTCTGACAACCCTGTAATGAAAACTTATAAACAGCCACCATTCAAAATCCAACCAACGGCCTCTTCTCATAAAATCGAAATTAGAACGATAATTTTCAAAACTACTTAGCAAACAGCATTATTCGAAATTCAACCTTCTATTTATAGCTTGAAAGATAAAGTTACAATGTTCTAACATAGATTAAAATAAGGGTTGTCCCCATTTCCTAATACCGCCCCCAACGGTTATCGTATAATGCGTTGGCACGTGGCGTTGTTCGTTTTTTATCGGGTATTTTCGTGCGAACGTAGTGGTCTGGGGCAGACTGGCTTCACAATGGGTAGTACGTATTGTGTGCGGAATTTTCCTGGGAAATCGTTGAAAGGCTTGAAGCCTGGCAATGACAGCAGTTTAAAGATCTTTTTTAGAATAGTTTTTCATCTATGCACTCGTGTTTCAACAGTGATGTTCATTGGAGCAAAAAAATTATTTCGGTATATTTTTTATGTGGAATTATAAAAATGACAAAATATAAAAAAATGCTTTTATAACACTAAGGAGTTAGATAATTATAGGTAGCTACAATATCTATACAATACTTGCTATTTACTCAAAACTTGCTATATTGTACCTAATTGTTGCTGACTAAACAAACAGCCACTGTTTTTATTTAGAAAGCAAATGAAATAAATACATGTAATCCTGTACTCTAACAATAAACTATCAATTTTATAAAATATCATTAAAAACAAACAAACTCTAGGGCGACAACTAATCTCTCTCAAGGGTACAATCGACCCCCACAAATATCATTTCATATTTTGATTATGATATCAATGTCACCCAGTCGCTTGCGCAGGGTTTTTTATGTCTTTTGTCCGTTAATACACATATTAACCCATTAGATGTCGCGTGCCGATATTATTATGATATTTCACACGTATAATAAAATCATTGTTGTTCATAATGTTGATTTTTATATGAGAATAGGGACCATTTATTTGATTTGAAATGTTAAGATTTAATTTGCTGTTTTTTATTGTATTCGTAAAAAAACAACATTAACTGCGTCATAAGTCTAGTGGTATGATAGACCTGCCTGCGATGCCAAGGTCGAGCATTGATTTTCAGGTTTTTCTATTAAATTCTGTGTAGCAGCTCAGAGGTCGGATTTGAGCCCGAATAATAAATAGTACTTATAAGCTAGCCCCTTATTTCATGGGACCTAAAGATATTGGGCAACTACATAATGCTTTCTACGGTAATTGTTGTCAGTCTTTTGATCGCACAGAGGATCAGGACATAGGCTAAGATAGAAAAGAACAAATACAAAAAAAATATGAAATAAGTGACAACCATGCTAGCATACAATAGCTTTTTATCACTAACATTTAAACTTCAATACCGTTCTGACTTGTCAAAATTGAAACAAAAAGGCTAAAACCTGCTGAGTCTGACATGCTTCGATTACATATTCCATTAAACAAACACAGCGACAATAAATCGCATGTTCGCAACGTTCCTACAAAACGCGACCAATTACACGACAATTTCTCAAATAACTAGGAAAACGCGACTCATCTTATTCGCAATAATTAACGATGTCACGTCGGCGACAGACGCGCAACAGTCGCGCCACACTCCGGCCACGCGACCGCCACGCTCCGCGGATCAACGCGATTGGTCACAATCCCGCTAGTATGACGACTCAATCGAGATTTTGTTGTCAGTAATGAGGTATGACGTTGCTTATTTTTTTGGTACAGACAGTTTTGTGTATTGTTATGAAATAAGGTTTTTTATTGGTATTTAACCAAAGAATAGATGAGCCACCTTATGGTAAGTAGTCATCGCTGCCCATGGCCACCTACAACTCTTAAGCGAGCTTTTCTGATGCGTTACAGAGGCTTAAGATTTAGAACCTCTTAGTACCTACTGCAGAGCCGCAGCAACCGAGAGGGAACTGGCTCATACGCGCAATAGGCGAAACACACACCAAGGTACATTACGACAGGTTCCAACATAAGGGTGGCCAGTCGGACCCCAAGGGGACTCCTACCACCGAGCAAGTCAGATATCTTCTCAGCTATTACGAGATAGCTGAGAAGATATCTGACTTACCTACCTATCTTTTTTAATGGCCGTGAGGAACTGTATTCTTACCTATCCCTGACGTCAATATTGTGACTATACTTTAGTGATTTCGAAACAAAGTGCAAGTGAAAACGTTTTACTTCATTTTGTATATTAAAATGGGCACCTTCGGAACCTTGGAGTCAAGAAAGGATAAGAACAAAAAAATATGACTCCAAGGTTCCGAAGATGGTTTCAAAGAGCGGCGGGTCTTATGGAGAAGTTTCTATTTATAATGAGTGGTACTTAGGTACTCGTTTAAATGTTGGTAGACTTGGTAGGGGTTTTTTTAAGCACTAGATGGCGTTGTTGTGCCTATTCTGAAAATAAACCTATACCTAACAATGTTCAAATATAATTTACTTTGAAGGGAGAGTGAAATTAAAATAAATAAAATATGTGAACACTTTCACGGTTTCCCTAGAAATACCTACCTAAGATATTCTCTAAACCATCATCACGCCTGTATTCCCCGAAGGGTTAGGCAGAGGTGTACTAATGTACACTCACATTTCGCCAGTACGTTTGGGTCCCATGTAATAGAGGGCGAGCCTATTGCCATTAACCGGGCACAAATCCAGACACCGAGCAGCGACTGAGAATTTCATGGAAAACCCAATAACACTTTGCTCAACCTTGGGATCGAGCCCAGGACCTCTAGACTAATGAGGCAGTCATTATTCAGTATTCTTTAAACGATATTTAGATTGGAATAGTTAAAAAAAAACAATACAAACCAAATAGGTACAAAAAATCTTTCAGCTCTAAGTATTCGAAACTATAAAACAATCGTACAAACGATGGGTTTAAAAACAATTGGTACATGCAGATGGTCGGCGGGGAGGTCGGGGCAGATTACGCGGGCATATACCACGCATCGCTAGAGAGGCAAATTGTTCGCTAAACTGATTACTACTGCTAGTTCCACATTGTCTTTACCACCCCAGCCCACCCACTGGGCAGAGTTCTGTGTAGATTATGCTGGAAGAACCTTTGTATACCTTCTTCTAGATTTTTTTTGAACACTGTGTCTAGAACATCCATGATTTGCATTATTCTTTGCAAGTCGGCTGTATACACAAGTAGACCTGCATTCCTTAAATAATTTTCTAGTCCACACAATAACTCATACTGTACTCATACGCCTGTATGTCTCCGAAGAGTTAGGCAGTGGTGTATCTACTCAATAGTCAGTAATGGACAAATAATTACTGTTTCAATGTAAATAGTATTTCTGGCAAAATCTGCAATGATTATGTTGAGAAATTCACCATTAACTTTACTCTACAACACACATGTAAATTTACAATTTAGTTGAGCATTAAAAAGATAATAAACCTCTAAATTCAAAGAAATAAAGTAAAGAACCATCTCTAAATAATTATAGTACGAATCGAAACCAAAAAACAATGGAATCTGGAAATTAAATTACTACTAAGTAGGTACTTCTACACTGCGCTAATATATATTTTTTCTTCTTAATGCAATATTTTGAATGTCGTCTAAGTACGTCACATAATATTTCCATATCCTTCCAGTTGCCATACTTCCACGCGGACTCTGCCATAAACCATCATATTTCTGTATAAATTCATTATATTTCAATGGGGCCACAATGCGTTTTTGGTAATACAATTTGTGTGCGGTCTGCGACTCCAAAGTTGATTTTATTTTTTGATAGTGAACGTTTATAGTCTGAGGAAGTTGAAGCGTGACTTTGATTGTAGATTATTATTAATTTATTAGAGTAAAAATGATTGCAGTGAGGAAGACCCAATACGGCTTTTCATTCTACACATTATATGTAGTAGAATAGTAATATTTCGATAATGTTGTAATTTACTCACTAGGATAAAAAAAATGTCTTATGACTATATAAGTATAAAACAGACTATTTCACTGACGACCATACCAGTCGCTGGTAAGCGAAATAATAGATTTTGTATTGTGTCTTTGTCATAGGACTTTAAGTACTCGAATGACACGTTTGATACTGATGATCTTTACTAGATGGCGCTAGCAGTCTGATGCAAATCTGCAATGTGATAGCTGACTATGTTGGCATTGTGTATGTGTTGGCACTGTTGGCAGACGATTCATAAGGATTTTTCATGCAATAAAAAGAACTATAAAATCCCATCGGACTTGGGCAGTAAGCAGGACAAATCGATGTCTATCGAAGAAGCAAGAGTGCAATTGAATAATTATGTCAAATTCGTCATTCAACCAGCCAGTTGAACGGATGACTTCAAGCTGGCTGAGACTGGATAGATAGTAAATCTGGTCAAATGAGTGTTGGTAATCTGATGAGGCCGGGTCGTATTAGGCGACACTAAAACCTGTCTAAGAAATGCTTCATTATTTAATAATCAGCCAAGGTGAGTACATAAGGTTATACAAAACTGTCAAATTTATCGAAATGATTTTAACTAAGTTCAACATGAACTGAGAAAATTTGACAGTTAATGGAAATATAATGTCATCGTTCACTACACTACATTATATTCTCAGTCAATCCTAATATTGACCAAATATATACCTATATATTAAGTTTTTGGCATCTAATACGTGCGAAATACCAAACACTTCATTACATTTTTTTATGTACCGTTCATAAAATTGCAACCCCATTTAAATAATTACAAATAAGTTCATACAGCAAATACGTATATTCAGGCGATTATAATTAGCGGGCCGAGCCCTCACGACTAACGCAATAAGGGACAAGCAGGGGTCCCTTTATGCAATAACTGCACCTCTTAATTTGATTTTTATTTTGATCTCGTTTGGAGACTTGATTGTGCCTTGCTGTAGGCGTATATTATAGCGACTTGTATTAATTCGGGGTTTGTCTCATTGTTTTATGAAGAATTTATGTACCTATATTGGGACAAGAAAATGATACCCATAACAAGTCAGTAGGTACCTTGGTCCTACAAATGAATAAAATTGTTATTATGAAATTATGATGTTGATCATAACCATTAATACGTGAAGCGCCATATTGTAGACACAATGAAAAATCTATTGTTTTGCCCTATGAGGAAAACTACATGCATCAGTGAATTCTCTTAGTAGAGTAGAGTATGGGTTTTAAGTAGTAGCTTAAATTACATTACTTAACAAGTTTTGGTCATACCATACCATCACGTCTGTATTCCCCGAAGGGTTAGGCAGAGGTGTTCTAATGTACACCCACACTTCGCAGGTATGTTACGTTCCGATGTAATAGGGGACGAGCCAATTACTATTAACGGAGCACAAATCCAGACTCCGAGCTGCTACTGAGAATTTCATAGACATAACATACCATCACGCCTGTATTCCCCGAAGGGTTAGGCAGAGGTGTACTTAATGTACACCCACAGTTCGCCGGTATGTTTAGGTCCCATGTAATAGGGGGCGAGCCTATTGCCATTCACCGGGCACAAATCCAGACTCCGAGCTGATACTGAGAATTTCATAGATAACACTTTGCTCGACCTGGGGATCGAACTCAAGACCTCTAGCGTAGCAGTCACGCTTAGGACTACTAGACTAGTGAGGAAGTCACTTTTAGTCATCTTTGCCAAACATTTTGATGAGATACCTGACTTTGAACCTTTTCTACCTTTTCAAAGGTATTTATTGCAATATATCTTCATTTTACGTCCCGTTCATTTTACGTCAATTAATGATCTTTGTAGAAAAACACAAAGGACAAAAAAAAATACAGAGTAATATTTAAAATTCAAAAACCAGTAACACACGTTACATTCAACTGTCATTTCTTTGTTATTTTAAAACAACAACCTTTGATATGGAACATACTCGACAATTCAAACGATGTATAGAGAACCTTGCCAGTTATATAAACCCTTTTAAACCAACATAGGATATTTGACTTTATGCAACATAAAATAAAAGCGAATCTCGTATATCATCGTATATCTTCACGAGAGACTTGTTTGTCATGGGTATGAAAAATACACAAATTAATTTTACTTTGTACGTGGCATATAAAGAGCGTTTGAGTTTTTTCTATTCGACGCTGAAATTGTTGGAGATTTGTTAAAACATACAGTCATACAATCACGCTCGTATTCCCTGAAGGGTTAGGTAGAGGAGTATTACACAATTCGCCGGTACAATGTAATAGAGGGCGAGCCTATATCCATTCACCGGTCACAAATCCAAACTCCAAGCTGCTACAGTCAATTTTATAGAAAAACTAATAAGGCAGTTTGGTTACAAATACAAAATTTTAGTTAATTTTAGTTTAATATTTTCAATAGGCTCTCCCCATATTACATGGGACCTCAACATTCCGGCTAAGTGTAGTTAAACATTAATATCTACATCTCTGTCTTACTTTTCAGGGAATACAGGTGTGTTAGTATATTCCGTATTAATTATATGAACAAAGATTACTTTCCCCGAACGGGGAAATCTCATGAATTTTTGATGAGTACACAACAAACTAGCAACAACTATTGGAGGAACGACTCGTCAAATGCAAATCGAATTCAGGAATCAATTTGTCTACTGCCGCACAGAACAAATATTCAGGTAAAATGCTGAAAGGATTACAAAGAATAACATTGTAAAGGTTTTATGCCAAGTTTGAAGTCTTTTTTATAATAGGTACTTTTTATTATGTTGGTATTAGTTTTATTGTGTGGTTTTAATTTTGTTGGTGGGATGAATAAGGGATGAATAAACAATTTTTTGTAAGTAGGTAAACTACAAAAAATATTAAAAACACAGTATGCCTGTATTTATAGCCATGGGTTAGGTTACCTTTTATATTGCAGAAATCCAAACATCGAACTTCAGTCAATTGCGTCTGATAAAAAAATTCTTCTTCTCTGCTCATTAATTCTTGTTGTTAGGTTTCCTGAATAAATCAAAAGTAACATCATAATCCTTTAAGCGAAATTAAAATATTTCTTGGTCTTTCTAAAATGATTTGGCTATAACATATTTTAGGTACCATAGCAGTAGAAATTGAGACATTAACAATAACTTATTGACAATTGAGTTCAAACTTTTGCATAAAGAGGGTAGGAAAGGCAAAAACATCGCGAGGAAACCTACAGGCTTGAGAGATTTTCTCGATGGCTTGTGAAGTCTGCTAACCTGCAGTAAGCTAGTGTGGTGCCTAACTTCTCTCACTCTAAGAGGAGACCCGTGCCCAGCAGTACATGACCAGATAAAGGTCTTTTACATATTCAACACTAAGAAAACTTATCTTCACAATATCAAGTCTGCAGAGTACTAGTCTTTGGCATTCAGTTCTGTCTGGGCCCAACGTGGAATCAGTTCAAGCCCAGATTTAGTAAATTTACTAGATTTAAAGTCTGCCGGTTTCTTGGGGCGCGCTATGCAAATTTCACTTGTATACGCACTAGTTGCAAAAACTGCCGTGATTTTCAACATTTTGAACTTGGAATCTTCAATTTTTAGCATCTATTTTACTGACTGGAATATTGTACGGTAGCCAGACATCAAGTAACCACAAAATGACAAATTTTCTAAGTTGATTTTGAACTAATCATTGGCGACTGTACTAATTAGAATGATTGAATGACTTCATGGTCACTAAGGATATTATTATCGGGTTCTGTGGCGTTTACTTAAAGAGCCCTACGTCCAGCAGTGGGCGAATACGGGCTAATGATGATGATAAGGGATATTATTATTAACCCGGTTGGAACGGTCGCCAGCACATCAAGTAACCACAAAATGTCAAATTTTCTCAGTTGATTTTGAACTCGATGATCAACTGTTTAAGGATTAAAATCATTTGGAGAAATTTGACAGTTCTTTATAACTTGATGTGCTGGCGACTGTTTACTACTGCAAAGCTTAGACCTTCATGTAATAAATGAATTGAGTATTGACTACACTCCGTCTTTACTTACCGACTGCCCCATTAATCTAGTGGTCCTAGGTGCGAGAAAATCGAGAAAAGTGTTAAAGGGTTTTTCTATGCAAATCTCAGTGGCAGTTCGGAGTCTAGATTTGTGTCTGGTATTAACCAGACACAAATTTGTTTAGGTCCCCTGTAATATGGGACCTAAACAAATTTGTGTTCATGGTCAACAAACATCCTATTACATGGGACCTAAACATACCCGGCGTCCTCTTCTCACGATTTAGTTTTTTCAGCCGTATCTCTCTTAATGTACCTATTTGAGAATGCTTCTCACAGCCATGATCTAGGAAAAAGCCTAGTGTAGGACAATTTTTTTAAACTAGTTCTTGCTTGCGTCTGCATACTATCTCATCTTATAGCCAGGATATCAACATGATACTTGCATTACATTTTAAGTCAGCTGCATCCAATTTCGTGTGGTCTATTTTGCGTGATGCGCTTACAAACATACAGACAGCTAATACTTACAATATTTTTTATAAGATTATTCTAGTCTTCTATTGCTCTTATAAAGACCTATACTTAAACTATGTACAGTCATCCGCCAATTACAATTTTAATAGTATGATAACCGCAGCGTTTTCTCTCCCTAGTGCGTATTCCTTGTGCGAGTACCAACTGAATGTTCAATGAGGATGTCACAGCCTTTCACCCGGTGACATTTGCTCGTGCCGCCGACTTGTTTGGACAAAAGGGGTTTTTGCCTCGTCGAGGGAAAATTCAACAGATTTCTTCCTTCGAAATTCACGATTTTCTGATTAGATTACCTACTTGAATTTGAATTTTAAGGGGTTTGGCAAATTAATAAGGTTTAAGATAAACGGGTTATGGAATGAAATATTTAAGTTGTTTTATAAACAACGAAGAGTTGGGCGTTTTAATATTTTGTTAATTGAAGTTGCAAAAATAAATCTTTAAAAAATATTACGTATTGCGTACTAAGCTAAATAACGAATGGTTCTAAGCAACGATTTAAAAGCGTAGTAATACTAAAAAAATGGACCGGATACTATCTGTAGCTCATACAAAAATTTTCCGTGCGGGGTTCGAACCCGCGACCCATCGCACAGCGGCCAATTCCTTTAACCATTGCGCAAATTGACCCGAGAAATATGTTATTATATTATGTATCTACATTTGAATGAATGAATAATACATTTCTAACTGTGACATTTCTTCAATTCAAATCACTGACAACATTTTGGCTACATCAAAAATAATAGATACATTTAACGATGTGCAGCACACGGCTCTAATTGACCCGTTCCAATAAACACATTCAAAACCACCGAAGCTCAAAAATATAAAAAGTAAAATTCAAATTCGACCACATTCGTAATTCGGAGCCATCGGCGTACGTAATCTGAATCCATTATATTGGCTCCACAACAATACATTCCGGGGTACCTATTCTGGAAAATTAAAAACGAAATTCGAATAGAAATCGTCGCGGATTCCGCACGAGTTGTCAGTGAAAATGGAAACTTAACAAGTGTGGTAAATAACCACAAATCACTGCTTCCTAACACCCGGGGAGAGATTTAAATTCACGCGCGATTGTAGCCATTGGGTTGGGGACTGTTTTCGTTATGTGACGATGTGTGTGGTAAGGATTAGGTATATTTTTAGCTTAGAACAAATTTTATTTTGATTTATTGGTGAAATGATGTACACGTAATGTACAGACTGTATCGGGTCTCGATACAGAATAAACAGTTTTTGTAATCGACTCTGTAATATCAGTTTGGGTTGGACATTTTTGTAGTAAACGTATTTTTGTACCGCTTGTTTTATTTGTTATCATTTTATTTACAATAATAATTCTAACAGCATTAATATAATAACATAACTTATATAAGTATACCAAATAAATTCCGTTTTCATACTTTTCATATTTCAATAGTGCAGTTTTAGTACTTTTTAGGAATTTAAACAATAAAATTATCTAATCTAATCTGGAAGTAAATAAAAGATCTTCTTCTTCCGTGAATCCGAATTCATTTTCGTAAGCTTATAAAAGCTTGAAACAAAACTCTTTTGAAATTAGAGATTGTGGTTGGCACCTTGAACTTGTTCAGAAAAACGCTCCATCCTGAATTTAAATCCCGTGTCGTGAACAACAGTGGCAACCCTAACAGCTACCTACCCATCAAAATCAACATACGACCGTAACATGGCTTACGCGTTGCAGACTGAAAAGACAGAGGGACGACCGATGACGTATTATTATTTTTAAATTCATACACACTCCAAAATCCACCACTTTATGTGTCAATTCAATTATCAACCTTATTCCTATATTGTTAAGAATCTTCGGGATGTTTTTTCTAATGACATCATTGTTGCACTTGTCGTGGGTGCGAATACAGTCGGTGCGTGACCAATTCGCGGTTTTTACAATTTCGTATTATGTATCGAATTTAACCGAACCGTGACGAAACAAGACATCGTATTGTTAAATTGTTGAATAGTTACGCTTGAAATGAATAGAATGTGCTTAATTTTTAGATAACTATGTGAAGATGTCTGTAAATCAATTTCGTTAATGACTCTTCAATATGACAGGCGCTGGCGGTGAATAGCAAAACACAATGAGGTTGATTGTATAGTTATCCAAAATTGAAAATTGAATATTGTTTAGTACTTTTCTAAATAATTTAAAACTACATACTAGTTGTTGCCTGCGAATTCATTTAGAACATATAGGACTTTCTGAGACAAAAGCTAGACCACACCCGCCTCCAAGGTCTAATGTATCGCTATTACTACAGTTCATGAAAATTAGTCTAGCGGTTTAGGTGTGAAAACGTAACAAACAGAGAGACAGACTTTGGATTTGGATACCTTTGTTAATGTAGTTTATTTAGTTAATGTAGTTTAATGTAGTTTATTTAGCTATCGCGATCAGCGCATATCGATCGCATATCGGCGATTCCTATACAATCACAACGTCTGAAGAGAAGCTCTAGCTTTTTTTAAAACTTGTTATTTTAATTGCAGCGAAAACAGACTTCTTTTGATAAGTTGCATTGTGAATTGGTCATTTAAATATAGACTACATTTAAATACAGAATTTTCACCAAAACGTTAACTCAGTTAGTCACAGTATATTACAATCAACTTAGGACTTATGCAGGCGACCTCATGCATTCCCAGCCGGAAGTGACGTCAGATCACAATAGATGGGCCCCGGCATCCGGCGCGCGCGCACCGCTTCCTGCCAACCTAATGTCGCGGACATATCCGAGCGTCTCGCGGATATATCCGAATGCAATTTAGCGGCTTTACCGAAAATATGGCGGTTAATGGCTGCGGTGCGAATGTTTAGTGTTACGTCAGTTCTGCACGATTCTTCGCCCCAGGAAATAGGATAATAAACAATGGCAATAATAGGCTACTTATAGTTGGTTTAGTTGCGTAATTGTCATACTTTAATGATCATTATGTATTGATGTTTGGGTTCTTTTTAGAGTGGCACATTTATGGTCTGAATAAAAGTAATAAATAATAACAACGAAATTGTAAAGTTTATTAGACCATAAAGAATTCCTCATTCATTTGCTGTCCCACACGTCTTCTCTCAGAGGGAGAGAGATGAGATTAAATAGTCCACTACGCATTAAGTGTAGTGATAGCCTTGTAATAAGAGTTCGAATCCAAGGCACGACCCTCTGGACTTTTCGAAGGTTTTGCGTATTAATATCTAATTAATTATCACGCGCTTAAACGGTGAAGGAAAAACATCGTGAGGAAACCTTCATGCCTAATAGATTTTCTTGACGGCGTGTCTTCACACGCCAAC
Organism: Subacronicta megacephala; assembly: GCA_958496365.1. Taxonomy (NCBI): domain Eukaryota; kingdom Metazoa; phylum Arthropoda; class Insecta; order Lepidoptera; family Noctuidae; genus Subacronicta; species Subacronicta megacephala. The sequence goes on from OY292528.1 coordinate 7,936,472, forward strand.
TCCAACCCGCAGAAGGCTAGCGTGGTGGACTATATAGCCTATTCCCTCTCGTTCTGAGAGACCTGTGCCCAGCAGTGGGACAATGTAATGGGTTGATGATGATGTTATGCTGGATTCTCTACAATGTTTTTCTTCACTAAATTGTGAATGTAGTAGTAGTGTCTCTCTGGCATGTCTACATGTCAGCATGAATGGGTCGTCACGACCGGGGAAGTACAACTCTATCACATTATACCGACGTGAAGTAACAGTATGCATACTGTTGCGTTTCGTGCAGTAAGTGTGGAGCGCTGGTAGCCCAATTCCTTACTCAGTCGCCTACCTTCTGTTTTTCTCCTTCCCCTCATTTTTACTTTAATAGGCTCGGCAACGCATCTGAAACTCCTTTGGTATTGCAGATGTCCATGGGCGGCGATGACTACTAACTATCAGACGGCTTGCCTGCTCGTTTGCCGAGTTAACCCATAAAAAATATGGCATCCCATTTTTGTACAGATAGAACATCATGTTCTTTTAAATCCATTACCGTTTTGACAAATATTTACACAATACAAACCCAGTGTTGTACAGTTGTAGGTACACATGAGGCATGTTGCACAACAAGCTTAAACGGGAGTTCATTAAGCAACAGTTTAAGATGTTAAATAAACATACGAAATATTATTGGATAACTGGACGATGTTATGTGATACAGCACTATTCATTTTAAAGTAAACTTAGCTGTTTATTTTCATGCGTGTAGGATTAAAATTTTATATGTATTTTAGTTAAATTTTATATTTTTAGTAAAATTTGTAGTGTGTGTTAAGGAAAAGTACATTAAGATAACTATTTATATACATTATAATAACTACCCAGTATTTTATAGATTGATCGATGCGAAATTACTTTGTGGAAGCAAATATTACTATTAAAAATAATTTAGGAAATACTTTTGTTGAGATTTTACGTTGTAACTAGTTTAAGTAGTTGAATAATTTATTTTATATGAGTTGATGAAATTATTATTATTGATTAATGAACATATAAGTTTAATTTTTAAATATTTGCTTTTCCTTTATTAGAAAATTAAAATATAACATAATTATTTTAATGTATCACTTTTGGATGACAACATTAAAATCCCCCATAGATTAAGGACGCTAATCAACGGGGGTGCAAACTACCCCAAAGTTACACCCCACTGTAGCGAGGGCGAAGTGTTAAAAACACAATAAGATATAATACACATCAAACATAAAACTATTACCGACAAAAAACAATATTTTATTCAAAATTCGACTCTATTTATTTTATGATAAGTAATAGCGTATTACTTTAAAGTGAAATTTAAGTTTGTAGGAATAAACTAAAGTAATTCGCAACGCCTTCAATGTGTCATATCAGTCATAGTGATACAAAATACATATTTTGAATTGCGCCCTTAAGCGTCACGTGAAGGGGTGCTTTTTGTTCGTTTTGTTATAGTATTTTAAAGTGTCATAAATATTAATAACCTCATAAAATCTTTTGAATACAGTATCGCTTACGATTATGTGTAGAGTGGGATTAAATAAGTGGCTTTAAAATAATTGTTTTTCTGAAATACAATAATTACTTGATTTCTAAATTAGCACTGATATCCCTATAAAAATATTGACGTACCTAAGAAATATTTATTATTAAGTTCTAGTGTTGTGCATATAATACTTAACATAAAAGCATCATTATTTATAGCAACACAATAAAATTATTTTAGTGACTACAATGTTTTTTTCATTTATTATGTTATTAATATAGACGTTAGATAATTCTAAATTAACAAAAATTAGGGATTGAGGTTTGATTTGTAATGAATGTTGAAATGATATTTTTTGCCTTTGCGGTATTGAGATTTGTAATTAATGTTAAAATTATGTTATTTTTTACCTTTGCTGTCCCAATATTTTTTACCTTTTACTAATTTTTGGTGAGCAAAATTAGTGATATGACCATTGGACTGCCAAGTCAAAGGTCTCGAGTTCGAATCCAAGGCACGCACCTCTGACTTTTCGAAGTCATGTGCGTATTAATAATTAATTATCACGCGCTTAAACGGTGAAGGAAAAAATCGTGAGGAAACCTGCACGCCTGAGAGATTTTCTTGACGGCGTGTGAAGTCTGCCAACCCGCAGTAGGCTAGCGTGGTGGACTATAGCCTAATCCCTCTCGTTCTGAGAGGAGACCCGTGCCCAGCAGTGGGACAATGTAATGGGTTGATGATGATGATGAAAATTGTCGTCAAATCTTCCAATTTCCATTTCATCCTAATCGATGACTTCTCTTACGAATCTATTAGAAAACTGTGAGATATGGAAAAGCTTATCAGAATTCTTATAATATACATATTTCTTAACACTCAAAAAATCATTTACTTATGTTATATATGGAGGTTATAAAAGAAAACACCATAAACCTGCAATAACACATAATATTCACCGTGATTATTATTTAAATTTTCCATGGCGAAGTGTCGGGATGTGCGGCCCGCATTTAAATGACAATGCCACAGCCCATTCGAAAGTGGACGAGGGGGCCAAACTACCCTACTTCGTCGATTTATTTTCAACTTTAAATTTTTTATGTGCACAACTTTGGAAAAGAATTGGTGATCGAATTTTCAAAAGTTTTTTTTTTAATTGTTAATTTGTGCATAATACTGTTTTAATTATTGTGATGACATTTTGAGCTTGGAATATTAACTTATGATCAACATAAAACTATATTAATGATAAATTTATGAGAATAAGCAGTTAGGTGACAGAAAACGATATTAGCAGTCTCCTTTATATAATAAGAAATACATATAGCAAATAACGTAGGTAACTTTTATGTTTAAGTTTGCTATTGCTTGCCTGAATACATTAGATGTAACACTATTGGTGTATTTTGCAGCCATCCTAACCGTTTACCAGTTAGGTATGCTTCGAATGTAACAAGATACCATACATACCATTCTTCGAAGGGTAAGGCAGATGACAACACACCAGTTCGCCGGTTTGTTTAAGTCCCATAGTGCCTATTGGTGGGCTTGCCTATTGCCATTAACCGAGCACAAATCCAAACACCGAAATGCTACTGAGAATTTCAAAGTTAAAAAAATACTTTACTAGATCCGGCAATCGTACCCAAGACCTCAAAGCAGTCGCGCTTATGACCACTAGAGAGGACCACGAAAGAGAGACCAAAAAAGGCAGTTCTACATTTTTTTTTAACATATTAATAACTTATACCTCTGTGCAATGTTTGTACAAAGCCGGTTGCCGGTTCGAACCCCACCCATTGCACTACCGATGTGAACCTTCTCGTAACACAAGCATTTAGCTTAGCACGAGGGGTTAACAAGAATACTAGTAATACTAGTGCGACCCACATTGCTAGTAAGTTTTTTTTTTTAATAAAAAAGCGACTACTATCAGAACTTTAATCCAATTCCTGGGCATTTCAATATCCTAAGGATAAATGAGGTACATTTTACCGTCTCTATCACGCAGTTCAAAATCATCATTACCATCCCCTCAAACTTTAGATTGTAAAATCCGATACGTGCGTGTAATAGATGACGTCCGACCGTGTGTTAGTGCGGGCCAGTTTCCGACGTCGCACGTGTCGGCTCTAAAATATTTTACATCGTTATTTTTTGCATAATATTGTACTTTAAATACATTAACACACTGCTTCATTGGTCGAGAGGACAGCTAAAGTTTTGTTGTTCCATTCCCAGGTTAAGCTAGGTTTGTTGCATAGGAAAAGGAATTTTTCAGGCAAACCTCGGAGTATGAATTTGCAGTAAACTCGCATGAAATTATATTTGATAATTATTATAATATTATAATTATGCGATATTATATTTATGTTTTTATAATATTCAAGTCATATAGATTACGAAGATGATGATAAATGATATTTATTAGTCGATGTTTAATACATCCGGCATTTCCTATCTGACGACCTCTAAGAAGAAACGCCGAAACAAACTCAGAAAATCAGGGTCTCTTTTAAAATCAGATAATAGTTTTATCAAATATGCCAGTTAGACCTTTTGAAGAAAGAGTCGTAGCAGTTTGGAAGTGAACTGTCCTAATGGCACGCATGACATCAGTCATCGTGTTGCTCAACCATTACATGGGGAGCTCCACGATCCGTCGCACGACGATACCAGCAAGACGTGGTATGGATATTGAAGGTAAGATTAATGGAAAACATCCACCATTGAGTTGATGATGTTATTCATATAGGTATAAATTTCTAAAATATTTGTTTGTTTGACGCCATTATAAGATGAACGAAATGAACACTCGTCTCGCTTCACTTGTCTTTGTCATAGACAAATAAAGTGGAGGCGTGAATGAGTTGCTGCGCGTGCGGCACAGACTAAATCATTTCATATGTATTAATGAGTAATTTTATCTGTATACAATTTATCTATTTTCTTAATGCACCTGTATTTTTGCATCTTCGGTACCCTGTTTCTTACGAGTATATTATAGTATATTATTTTTTATTTATCAATTTCTTATTTTTGGTTTTATTTCTTTTCTTATCATTATTTATACAGACTGTCCCTGGCGTCATCAGCGGGCCCTATCAGAATATCAGCGCTGCAGCTTGATGTGCTTGCTGCAGCATAGTGCTGAGATAGGGACCCATTCTGACATCGCACAATTTTTGATTTGACAAGTTAAAACGATTGTTTTGTATTCTGTGTTGTGTATGATTGTCAGAATAAACTTTCTTCTTTCTTCTTCTTTCTTATTGTCAAAAATAATAATTAGACACTACTGTTTCTATTGTTCATCTGTCAGTAAATACATAGTTAATGAGATATTATTTTAGTGTGATAATAATAATTTAACTCTAGAGAGATTTTTATGCCACTAGCACCACTTTCTAACAAAATAATTTATAAATTTTCTGAAAAAGAGAAACCGAAGCTTTACCTTGAAAGGTTTTCTCTTATAAAAGTGAAAGCAGTGCGTGTTAATTAAAAACTGCAAGCTGTCAGTAAGTACTAAAAGTAATTTCAAAAGCCGAGACCTAACTTAACCTATTTCTGAATTCAAATTGAAATAAAATGTAAAAAAAGATCATTAATAAGCACAAAAAACCCTCGACTCCGAAGACCGCGGAACTAATCTTTAGGCAGGGAAAAAGAAAGAAATCTTTTCATTTCCTAGAGTACGTCGGCTGGAAAGTGAATAGAATAGGGGTAGAAACGTGCTGCGCGGGATTGAAACCCATCGAGGCGGACGACGCCGGGCGGCGAGCATTGTGTTATAGATCAGTATTGTTATTAAAATTGTGGTATTGTAGGACATATGCGATTTTGATTCGTGTGATTAGGTTGGAAATGCTGGGTTCTTTGTTGTTGGTATAAAAAAGAATTTATACCAACCAAAAGGACTCATTATTATTTATTTATCTTAGTACATAAAAAGACTACTCAGTTAAATATGTTTTTGATTTTTTAGCTATTCACTGTGGCAAAAGATAAAGAGTTGATAAAGGTCTTAATTCTGATTTCTTCATAGAAAAGTTAATGAACTGAATGGTTATAAACGTATTCGATTTGCAAGATTGTAATATAGATTAGTAACCCCAAATATAAAGTCGCACAAATTTATTGATTAAATGAGTATAATGTATGACTTCATAGAGGATTCCTGAATGAAAACCTTGAAACCAATTCGAAGAAGGATAAACAGTATAAACATAGGTATCGCTTTACCCTACTTAGCATTATCCAGAATAAAGTATTGTCCACATCGCTTTGATTTTTTTTGTACAAAATACAATAGCATCCAGGTTTAAGCCATAAGGCTTTCCTCTCATTGGCTCCTCAAAATTAGCATATCTTGAATTGTGACAACATTATCATTATCTCCTAGCCTTCCTACATACATCTACAGCACAGTTAAGTTCATAAGCCGCTGAACAGATGTGCAACCGCACAGCGTTGGACTGATGCGATTTGCGTGCACACTTCGTTACACACGCCAGTAAGCCCCTTATTGTTATAGCGTTATGTTCTATAGGTACCCATTGTTTTCATTAATAATTTCATGGTGAATCAAAGTATTGCACATTTTTGATGATTCGCAGAAAAAATATTTTGGTCCTTTGATACGCATCCATCTGAACTTATAGACACTGCATAAAAATTATGATTGGAACGACATTATGTACACTGAAATATATACCTAATACATTAATATCTCATGATACTCATCAAGTTATAATCCATGTGTGTGATATAGTGCGAAACATAGGCCACACATTAGTGGGAATGAAGTGATTGAATGGAGGAAATTAGTGGTAAACTGTAGTATAGACAGTTTTAACTAGGAAAAATTTAGACCTACATCGAATTGCCTACTTTAAATAACAAATACAAAACAATTGCTTTTAACATGATTATTTATTTATTTATTTATTTAATTTATGGAAAACCAACAGCTATACAAAGAAAAGACTATTACATATAAGAAGAGACATTGAGCCAATTATAGGTTTTCACGTATAGTAAATACAGAACAGACAAAACGAAAGAAAACACACTTATAGCTATGCAGGCGATCTTATAAAATAAAACTTAGCAAGTATATATATATAATCCCAATAAAATACTAAAACATTTTTAGGTACATATAATATAAATATTAGAGTTAAAATTATAGTTGGTCAGGTCCTCGTAGAAATTTAGGGGAGAGTCCTTCGTTCAGTAATGGATGTCCTTTGGCTGATATCATGATGATTAAGATATCTGTTGTACTATTAGCTAACAATAAAGTTTAAATATAACTAAATACTATTTATGTTCTTTATTTTAACAAAAAATATAGCCATCGTCATTTGTTAAAATAAAAGAAGATTTATTGTACAACGTATTAATAAGGACCAATATTTACCGAGAATATAATTATGTATCTTATTTTAAAGGTCTCATAGTTAACACTCCAATTCAATACGTAATAGCTCCGACTGTATTGTCTTTAATTAGATTGACCGGCCCGAATCAGTCCGGTCAAGAAAGGGTTCGTAAAACGGTCAAGGTTAGGAGGCTTTTTCGAGAATTGCGGTTGAGTGGGTAATTGGGAATCCTTGCTCCTCATTTTCTGCCACCAAGTAACCGAAATACCGACACTGCTTAAAAAAAGCTGTCTTGCACAATTCAAGACTATTTTGGAAAAGATAAACTTTGTTGGTTAGTTAAATATGCTACACGATGATTGATGTATGCGTGCCGTCAGTTCGGACAGGTTAACATAAAGCTGATTTTTTTCAAAGGGCCTGTTCAGATATGCCTCGTAAAAGATGTATAATACCCTGTCCAAATATAGAATATTTTATCGCATTTATATTCAACCATAAAGCAACTAAAATGACCTTTCTACGATGCACCGTACCAAAAAAACCAGGTCTTTAGACCCGCTATCTGTAGTACTACTATTGCCATTAGCCTAAAAACTACTATGTTGGGAATTCGAAACCAAACGGGAGACTTTCCACATCTATCATTCTTGCAAAATACCTTCTGCATAGCAATCTTGGAAATGCATTTTCCATGTAGGCGTGGCTTGAATCAGCCAATGTGCAGTCAGGCGATATATAGTACATCCAGTTTAACTTGACCTGCCTCACCTCCCAGCGGCCACGTAAAACTGAAGCTAGAGGCGAAACATTGTATATTTCAATAGCTCTTTTTGTAATGGCTGCGTTCGAGACTCCGCCCATCGGCGCGCTCCGCTGATTTTCCCTATATGATAGAAGAGTTAAGGTATATAAATTAGAGAGGGACGGCTGCAACTTTTCTTAAAGATAGTTGGCTTATATAAGATGACATTGTCGTACATAGAGTCAGGTCTAACAAAGTGTTCTTATGTAAATGAGAACGTTATTTATGATTGGATGTAGCCTTACAAATTGATGTCACCCTGTGAATGTATGTGGAAACTTAATACAGTTTCTATTCTATATTCAAAATAAGTTTTGAATTAAGCTCACGTGTGCAATACGCGTAAAAGGCGATATTGATTTACATACTGTATTTGTATCAACAAATAATAATATTGGGATGATATATTATACCTTCGCAACTGGTGCGATACCAAATAAGGTCTTGATGATAAGTAAGTCTTGATAATAAGATGCTTGGCATACCAAATAAGGTCACGATAAAAGGTTTCTGTTATGTCTCTAAATCTCTAAAATACTATCACGCCTGTATTCCTGAAACGATTAGGCATGGAGAGTTCGCTGGTACGCTAAGATCTCATGGAATATGGGTCAGTCTATTGCAATCACCTCGAAATCTTATCGTATGCAGGTAAGTATAATACCTATCACTCAATGAAACAAACCATCATGCCTGTATTCCCCGAAAAGGGTAAGCAAAAGTGTGTTATTTACAATTCTACACCAGCAGTTACCCGGTACTTTTAGGTTCCATGTAATAGGGGGCCGATTGCCATTAACCGAGAAAAAATCTGAACTCTGAGCTGCAACTGAGAATTTCTCAGAAAACCCCAATAACACTTTGCTCGATCTGGGAAGTCGTCCCAGGACCTCTCGCGTAGCAGTCGCGCTTGAGACCAACAACAAACAAAACACGTTTTTCTTTCAAGGAATAAGCCGTATTAATTAATTTCTCACGTAAATAATTACCTTCTTCATTAAGGGTAAACCTACCGTTTACCCAATAAACATTTTGAAATTTATGTTTATTGTCAAAGAACTGCTTTATCAGTAGCTACAGTAGCCACAAGCTGGCTGCTAAGTCAGAGGTTCTGACTTCGGTTGAGTATGAGCATTTGAAAGCTTGAACTTTTGAGCAGAATACACTCATGGAGAGTGTAATAAAATCAGGATGAGTTAAGCATAAGTATGTATGCACGGCTACACACCAAGCTATTCATTTCTAGTATAAGCCTAAACGTAAAGCCTAACTATAGGTATAATGCAATGAGTGGTTGTACCTGCACTGATTTTTACTGTATTGATAAATATTGGAAGAATTATTTCTTTAACTTACTCTTAACTTTATGAAAATGAGACATTATTAAAGACCCTCTTTTTAGGTCAATTTGGTCTATAACCACTAAACAGAGGCACATAGGTAAGGTTAAATGAATAGAAAAAACCAATAAGACTGCTCGATCCGGAAATCGAACGCTTGTCAACGAACATACCAATGAGACAGTAAAACATTGGAAGAATAATACAAAACATAGTAAGCGAGCTACCTAAATTCCGATACATAATATTTTAAAACCACGCAAGTCTTCGGAGTATAAAAAGCACATAATTCATGAAATATACTCCGTAGGAATTCGTCTTACATTCTTTATAACGATCGTAAAAGGAGGCGACTGGGGCGATTTGCATGTATGGGGGTTAGGGAGGCGGGGATTAAGTGAAAATTCTCAACTATTTGGCCAAGACGGCTTTGAAGCGAACGGAACAACGATACAAATTGAATTCTGTTCTTAGTCAGTTTCGAATAAGATTGAAGAGCTTCCAGTGATAGACTTATTTTTATTATTTTGATGTCTAGCCTAATATTTTAACAATAGGTAAATATTAAAATAATACAATTAATTTGTTTTATCTAACTTTAGTCTGAGATATTTGAGGATAATAAACATCCAATCCGATGGGGTCTAATTCAACATGAAGTCTGGGTCTCAAGTTTGCTTTTTCACTGTGTTGAAACAATAATTTCTTTTTAGATTTTTAACAGTTTGGTCTATAAAATCTGTCAACCGTTGTGAAATTTAGTGTCATTGGACAGCAATTGTAATAAAATTCAAAAAGAAAACATGTACCTTTCATTCATTATAAATAGATTGGTGATTAATTAATTTCCTAATTAATATAGACTCTGCGGTGAGTTCAAGACTTAAAATTCAAAACTCTTCCACCATAAGTTAAAAATATTGTTAATAAAAAAAAAGCTTTATAAATCATATTCAACTGAAGGTAGGTAGTAGGTACATCACAGAATCTTATTATAATACTTTTGCGGTAAAATGTTTCTTAGTTTTTATGACACGAGTGAAATACGGTTATGGGTTAAGTTGCCCAACTCTCCCCCTCCGACTCCAGGAGGGTTCAACCCGTATGGAGATTTCGACCCTCTTAAATCCTATTGTTTTGCAAAGTATGAAGTCGGTATACTACAAGAGTAGATAAGTTTATTTTTTACGGTAATTTTCAGGGGCATCAAGTTAGACCAGTATTTTCTTCAACTGAAATCACGATTATGCTGAAAATTAATGTTGTAGAATATTCCAATCATATTATTGGCGCTGTTTTTACTAATATTTACTTTATACACCGTCTTGCTTTGATTTTGTTATGTCTACTACTTGATGTTTTTTTTATCTTCTTCATTGGTTTGTTTAACTTCGATTTTTCATGCTTTAAATTTTTTCACATATTTCTTAATTTTAAACAAATCTATTATATATTATTTACTTGAAGTAAATTCAATAACAGAAACTATCAACAATTATATATGTAGCGAAATTAGCGAACATTTCAATAAAAATCCTTTTAATGTTAGATTTACAGCTGCATTGATTTTCAACCTTTTAGTTACCTACTTAACCAAAAGGTTAAAAATCAATGCACCAATCCAACCAGTGGTAAATAGAATACCAATACTAAATTCACGAAAATTAAGGAATCGATATTCAATCACTGAATTCCTTACACAAATTCAATATTTCTTTATTCGCAAGATATCCATGGCAATATTACATGTTTCTGAGCCCAGGTTTGCATATATGAAATCAATTTCAGTAATTGTCCACACTCCTGCCACATTGTGCGTCGCTCAATACAACCTCATTACCGGTAATGGGCACTATAGGCCGCTGCAATTTTCGGCTTGTGTCGATATATAATATATTATAATACGAACTACAAATATATATAATTGGAGATGTGTGTTGAGTGAATATTGTGTTTGTTGATTGTTGATAGTGGTAAGTGATTGGGTTTCAAGATTGTTTAATTCGGGAGTATGATTTCATGCATATATAATTACATATATTAAATACATTACATATTTATAAAATCAATATCTGAATAAATATGACTAATTTCACAACTTGATTGTCATGTTATATAAGGACTCCAACATCCTATTTTTTAGGTACCTATTATATTTTCAATAGTCCATATAGTGATATAGATCAAATTGAGAGAATTTAATTAGGTATTAGGTAATTTGAAATAATGTCAAAGGATAAAACAAATTTCAAAAGTCTTTAATTCATTAAGAACATTTTCATTTAAAAAAAAATAACTCATAATAAAAGACTATCGAAGCAAATTTTAAATAAATTTGTCGAGAGCAAGCACCTTTTAAGTAGGTACAATTAAATATTTATTTTTTGAATTACCCTCTTCAGTCTACATTCAGACTACAATACGTTAAAAATTACTAAATTTCTAATAGGCACCTAATGGAAAGTGTGACAATGGTTGCTCAATTGAAAAAAGCATCATCATTCATCTTCATGGTTCGTGGTCATCTCTTTGTCCCATCCCTATCTCCCAAGTAACCAATTACCTTCTCCTGTAGACGCCAATCACTCCAGCTCGCTTCGCTACACGGCGGTCTTACAATGCTATGTATCACGCGGATATGTAGTGGAGTACATACCAATAACCGCACTAAACCTGCCGGCACTGGATCAGCCATTACTGCTAATGACTTCGCCACGCTGCCTGCCTCGCGCTCTAGGGTTGAGCAATATTACCTTGTACTATATTTTGCATGGCGGTATTGAATTTATGGAAATATTTTTATGTATGTTCAGTTACTTACACTTGAGGTCGTACCACAACATCTTAATGCGATCATTTTTAAGTTGTCAAAAAGATCAATTAGACGTTGCGGTATATGCTCTGGTTTTTCTACAGGCTCTGTGGCTTACGTGGCTCTTTTCTGAGAAGGCCTGTTCAGATTTTACCCTACATTATAAAACTCGCAAATCTAATAACATTACTACTGTCTCGTCTGGACAGAGTAATCTGGACTTTAAAGGCGACCATGATTCTCTGAGTTTCTTCTCAGTAGTCGTCAGATAGCAAATGCCGGCGCCATCTAGTTTCACAATCACAATTGAAGTGCAAAAATATTCCTATAATGTCCGTCAATCGAAACTAATAAAATTAAAGAGTATAGATACAGTTTATTTGTAACTTTATGAAAAAAATAGGACACTTTTCTTCACGTGTGGTCTAAAACTCGCCGTACATATTTTATATTACAAAATATTTACGCACAGATAATAAGCACAAGCTATACATTTTTAATATAGGATGGTGGTGATGGTCTAATGGTGGTACGGACAACATATACAGCGAGAGGTCGCTTTATATTGGAAATGTAAGTATAGCTTGATGTATACCCAATACCCATGTGTATAGCTTCCACATTCAAAAACTTTACCGTTAACCTGCCAAACGCCAATACCTTCCAAACTTGCACATAAATTTAGCTTTCCGCGTTTCAACCCTAAAATGTCACGCACTGCACCGCTGCACCCGGCACGCTCACAAACACACGCTACGGCATAAACATCGCCGAGCCGGTCTCTTCGACCCGCTGATTGGATTTATGTATGCGCGCTGACGGGTTGATACTTGCCATGTTGGATTGTTGGTACATGTTGAATATTCAGTATTGAAAACGTGATATCTCCGCGTTGATTCTGTTATGGTAAAGATTTTGATGTAGGCGCGTGCTCTAGTTTACTTTGATGTAGTTTTGGCAAGTAGCATTATTGGTTGATATGATCAATCACTCATTTGTTCACAACGTTTGGTGAGTGGTTATTCATTCGTCATCATTATCAACAATTGGATAAATGAGGAGGAGGAATCTCAAGAGGAACCTTTTTCATTTTATTCAGTACATTTATAATTTGTATTTTAATATTCTGTATGCAAATTTTCATTCAAACTGAAGTATAAACTGAAACACAGTTTGAATAGGCATACTAAGGCACGTTGAATTTCGATGAAAAAAAACCAAGAGACAATCTGTTTAGATTGTCCCTTGATGATTGCTTTTGATTGCATTTAATGTTGGCTGAAAATTTGGTAAAAGATCGTATTCAAGGAATTTTCTATAGCAAACCCATATTTTACCTGACACAAAAATCGAACTCTTCAATCAACCTACTAGCGACATAACCTCCACGCCGACGCCATCTTCGCTAATTTTAAACATTGTACCGGCAAAATCTAAAAAAAGCTCAACAAATTCAACGGCCGTACAAAGCCCGTGTAATAGGCCTAATAGGCGTAAACGCAAATCGTCTAGCTCACTGGTCACGCCTTATCGCCTAGGCAGGGGAAGGTGAGTGTGTGATGGCCAGCCGATGAGAAAATAATCACCAGGAAACTGGCAGTGTTTGGTTTTAAAATTAGACTCAATTAAGAGAAGTACCTACTTCTATCTAGTAAAACAAGTATTTGAACACAAGCGGATGGAACATTGACTGGTTTTTGTTATTAGGTGTTTGTACCTACCATGGAGGTTGCATGGCGTTGAAGGGGTTAACCTTTTCTACCAAGCAACACGGCTATGTTTTTGGTACCCACCAAATTGCATTTTTACTGTAAGCAGCTATGGATCAGGTCATCCCAACCCATTGTCTTTTATCCATGAAAACCCATATTTTTTTCTATACAAATACAGAGGCAATTATGATGTTATTGAAGGCTATTTAAAATATATAACTTTTTTGTTATCTTTTGCTTGTTTTGAGCTGACTTGGATATGGGGATTTTATGCAAAAAGAACTCTCAGTCACGCTTCAAATTGTTTCTAAAACATAATCAATAAATAAAAAATATGTTATCCTAGAAGAACAGAAGTCACTCATTTTGTCTAAAAGCGCAGTGTCAATCAGACAGCAATTAGTTACTTTAAATAAATTCATATTTAGAACCCGCCGGAATCCCTAAGAAAATTTGTATAAGATTAACAAAAAGGATCTCACATTTCCAAGGATGCTCTCATATATTATTTACTATTTTTGTATCATCATGGAATGTTTCATGATGCTGTTTCATGTGACTATTTTTTCAAAGTCATCCTGAAGTGTCATAGATTTTCCGATACCACTACAGGAATGATAGCGACCGATCCACACAACCGGAAAACGTGCTGATATTAATAAAGCCAACTACGGTTGCTTCCAATCTTTGTCATAGCGCCTCTAACCATCGGCGCGTGTACAACTTGCCAGCTCGATGCATGTGCAAAAGCGACCAGTGTGGAAACACTATAAATGTCAAAGGTAAACCAGTCTATTTTGTACTTTGGCGAGGGTTGTTTAGAGTTGAATTTTATAGAGTTAGCTACTCGGTTGCTTCTGTGCTTGACAATAATGCATGGCTGGGCTAATGTTTGCTTTGTATCAAGCTACACTAGTTATGTCCACCGCAGTCCGCTTGGGGCGTGAATGTATAATTTGACTCGTGCAGGACTGGAGAATAGCCAATTAAAGAGGTTCATGCATTTTGTATGCGACCTCATTGGTAATTTTGAGGTTATGATGTTGAAACACAACGTTTTGCAGACATAGATTAGACTACGTTATGTTGTTGCTCTTTGATGTCATTTCCCGAACTGTCAAATCAAAACTGAGCAAGTAGGTTACTATACAAGCAAACATTCATAAAGAGAAGTCCTTATCTGACAGTGTAGACCAATATTTTTGACAGTGTAAGTGATGAATGTGGCTGGATGGAAGATGTGGAAATATTAGGGAGACTTTTGTCTAGCAATGGGGCTATCTAGTTAGAATGTTTCTTTTACAGTCAGATCATCAAGGTTTTCGACCTTATACCTTCTCATAGGTTGCTAAATAATCGACCTATGAGAAGGTATGTACTACCTGCTTACATTTTATGCTAGACAAAGACCGCACCGTATCGGCTTGTGATGTCACAATTCGATATGCCATACAATTTCTATACAAACACTCTTTTGTAGGAAAGTAACAAAGCATTCCCTCTAAATCCCCACCAAGAACTTTAAACGCTTATATCTTAGAACTTTATTAATCGGTTTAGATATTTTTTTCAGTATACGTCTTATATTTAGCTATATTTTAAAATAGACATGTTATTTTCCATAAATTCATCAACAGTACCTACCTAATGGCAATAGGCTCGCCCCCTATTACATGAGACCTAAACATACCGGCGAAGTGTGTACATTAGTACACCCTGCATAACCCTTCGAGGAAAATACGGGCGTGATGGTATGCTATGTTATGTCAAAAGTCAACTACCCTATCTATCAGAGACAAGAGCATCTAACGTTCATGAAGCTCCTGATCAATAAATAGTTGTTATTTGTAAAGTTCCTTCAAAACAGTGGACTGACGATTCAAATCATTTCTCCTATACGATAGTGACAAGCTATGTCTGTTTGGAGCCGTGCACAAAAGCCTAGCCGGTCCACAATGGAGGCCTCTTGTGAACGCACGTCACAAAACACATGCCCTGCGGTCAAAATTGCTTTTCAACCGTTGCATCTCGTAGAATTGGCTAATAAACAGCAATGGTTTTGTTACATAGCTTATATCTGCGTTTTGTGTGCAGCGTGCAAGGAATTTTATGCTCTTTCCAAGACTTTATTTGTGAGGCTATTTCTATCACGCCTGTATTCTAATATACACATATACTTCGCCGGTATGTTTAGGTCTCATTTAATGGGGCCGAGCCTATTGCCATTAATCTCTCAGGCGTGTAGATTTCCTCACAGTGTTTTAACATTAAGTGCACATATTTTAAAAAGTCTGTGAAGGCATGGATTTGAACTTTAGATCTCTGACTTGGCAACCCGTAGTCACTATGACAAGGCTATCACTGCTTAAGTCTTTAGTAAAACATATTTAATTAGGTAATAAACAAAGCAAAGTTAGATTCCTATTGTTATTTAAAGGCGTTATTATTTACCCATACAAAAAGCTAAACGTTTCATCATCATCATCAACCCCTTACATTGTCCCACTGCTGGGCACGGGTCTCCTCTCAGAACGAGAGGGATTAGGCTATAGTCCACCACGCTAGCCTACTGCGGGTTGGCAGACTTCACATGCCGTCAATAAAATCTCTCAGGCATGAAGGTTTTCTCACAATGTTTTTCCTTCACCGTTTAAGTGCGTGATAATTAATTATTAATACGCACATGACTTCGAAAAGACGGAGGTGAGTGCCTTGGATTCGAACTTGAGACCTTTGACTTGGCAGTCCAAGGGTCATATCACAAGGCTATCACTGCACTTTGCTATCACTCACTGCTAAACATTTATTAAATCGATAATCCTTAACACCTTTCCAATACTTAAATAAAACCTAGTAAACAAACAATATAATTAAAACCTATTTATAGACCTAATCTATTTAGTCCCCCTTTTGTAAAAGCCAGGCGGCTAGTGCACAAGGGCAGGCCTCTTGTGAACGCAGGACACCACGAAACACGTGTCGTGGTCAACGGATTGCTTGTAGTCTTATGCGATGCTTAGAATTGGCATTTTTCTAAACTTTAAAACTAGGTGTTGCCCACGTTATAAATTACCCCAGAATTGAGGCAAACAAAACACAAACAAATTAATTATAGAGACTGGTCTAAGTCTTCAAAAGACAATTTACACATGGCCCTGCATTATGACACTCACATTGACATATTACTATTTTTTTTGTTTTTTTTTTTGTGGACATATTACCTACTTGTCTCGACTTTAAAAGAGACTATGATTCTCCGCGTTGTTTTGGCTTTTTTATTTTTCAGAGTTAGGTACTAAATTATTATTTATTTAGAAAACACATAAACAACGTCAATTCAAGGAATTATATCCATCGAATCACTGACGAAGATTGTATGACTGTGTAAGAGAGGACCTGTTCCTCGCGTTGGTGGAGTGAACCCGGATCAGGCCTAAACGCTAGGCGCTAGAAGCAGACGTGGGGTTAGATTCAGTGATTTTTATTACGCTTTTGTCTGATCCTACTAAAAACAAGTGAAGGTTAACCCTTCTCTCGCCGTTCCTATGTCTACGTCACAGATGCAGGCAGCGATTCATTCGGCAGCCGATGCATGTCCACTAGCTACACAATGCGCCCGACAGCCGCTTCGTATGGAAATGCCGAGAAATACTCTACTTATATGGGAATTGGTTGTAATAGATTTTGCGGGGACTGTTGAAGATGGGTTGTGTAGATTTGAAGACTACTATACATTAATCGCTTTTCGTAGAAGATTTAATTGACTTAAGTTTGATGAAAACTGGAAGCCGGAGTAGACTTTTGATAGCCTATGAAGTTTAACAAACCCTAGCATGATGAACTATAACATAACGTAAAGAAGTAATAACGTAGGGGAGGTGTTTTAACAAAGGGACAATAAATTATAAAGATGAAGTTGTTCAGTCGCCAGCACATCAGGTTATACAAAACTTTCAAATTTCTCCAAAGGATTTTAAACCTTAAAATGCTCGTGATTAAGTTCAAAATCAACTGAAAAAATTTGTCATTTTGTGGTAACTTGATGTGCCAGCCGCTAAACCTACTCGTACGTCACTTAAGATTTTAGCTTCAAAATTACACAAAAGATCAGTACAATTATAATGATTATTATAACAAGCTACTAAGTTATATCACAAAACTTAATAAATAGCCAAAATATTTTCATTTCCATCAAAACCATTCAAACAAATACACTGCCTCACATTGCCCTCTGAAACCCTTTAAAAATAACTCCATATTACCTCTACTAGTGGGGTAGAAACGTAGGTACAACATACCCGTCCGGGCATGATTTTTACGCTTACGTGATCGCACTGGCTCCGGATTTCATATTTGAAAAAGATTTTTTCTAACATGAAAATGTTTTTAAAACAATTTGAATTATTGCAATGTTCTGGAGTTTTGCATTTTAGTTTACGTCGTTATGTTTTTGTAGAAGGAATTTAAATTCAAATCTTTATTGCTTTTGCTCATTAAATTGCGTTCTGTATACGCTGTACACAAAATACGCTGCGAAATATACTTTTTGAGAGAAAACTTTGCGGATGTCCTTTTTCAACTATCTCTATCTTGCTATTAAGCAGTATTGATACAAAACAAATGATTTTGAAGTTTGTCTGGAAGATAAGTACTTCAGATTCGTTATTTTTGCGATAAGAACCATTTCTTGCCAACGTATAACGTCTTCCTCGGGTGGTTTATAATGACTTTGCCATCTGAGAGAAAACCTTAAGGTACCAAACAGAGGGACTTTAAAAAGAGTTGTGTGGATTGTGTTCCCGGTACGAAATAATTATTTACTTTTTAAGAGAATAGAGAAGGGAAGATTCAGAACACCCTATGTTAAAAAACTTTGTCCGGAATGTATAATATAGCGACAACATTATAGTGATGGCGATTTATAGTATGGCTGTGATATAGCTGGTAATCGGTAATCGTACTGTGACATGACAGCCAAAATATGTATTATGTTAGAGTCAAAACTAATAACCAGTCAAAAATAATTTTGCCTACTTACTAAAATCAGCCAAAATTACTCTTGGCAACAACCTCAGTAAAAAATTGTTTTGACTTTGTGTGAAATGTCGGGGTGAAAGAAATATACAGTACATACAGGTATCGAACCAACGACACCTTGCGTAGCAGTGGATTATTCCACCATGCGCCAATCGAGCCTCATAGGTAGGTATATTATATATAGTGAAGTTATCAGAAATGGTGTGAACAGTGAAGCATGGAACGACCCGTGATTGGAAACGTTTGGGCTCGTGCCAACTAGCATACGTGCGGTACGTGCGCGGACGTAAGTAATAATGCTCGAATGAAATGGGTATGGTATTCGATGAAAATATTGTAAATAGAGAGGTGGATGCGGTCCCGGTTAACCCGCGGGATAATAAATAGCCTATTTTAATCGTGAATAATGTACCTTACTAATAGTGAAGAGTTATTAAAATCGGTTCAGTAGTTTCAGACGTTATCGATTTCAATCATTGACTTGGTGGTTTTTTCTTCGCATTGTTTAGACAAGAAAATGCTACTGAGAGAAATGCTACTGAAAATTTTATAAAAAAAAAACTCAATAAAAGTTTGCCCTATTTGGGTCTGGAATTCAAAACCTGCAGCGTAGCAGTTGCGCTTACGAACACTAACTAGACTAATGAAGCAGTCAGACATAAAATGTAATACTAAGTAATAATAATAGACTTCAAGTTCAAAACTAATCAAATTAAAAAGGGATTAATATTAAAAAAAATACCATAATATCTTTCTAAGCTCAGCTGACGTAATTAATATTTTAACATCAAACGTGATCCCAGCAGTATGCGGTGCTTACTCGTGCCTCAGTGAGTTACCTATATTAAAGTGTAAGTTCGTATTAATATCTATATAGTTTCACCACATTACGTGCCGGGAAGACTTGTCGACGGGTTGCACCGACGCTGATTAAAAGATAGATTAGATTAAATTATAAATAAATCGCTAGTTTAGTTAATCTTCGATTAACTAAACAGACTTTTAGATACACATCTTGTTAGCCAAAACCTTAATTAATTCTTACGTTTCGTTAAACGTTAATTAACGTAACTAAAGAGTTGAAAAGTTATCTTAACTGAAATATTTACAACAAATGATGTTTTTTTAATTCCATATATTGGCATTCAAATTGCCTTATGTACCCGTAAGTGGAAAAATTATCCAAGTAACTAGGCGATGCGTTGAAAGAATCATAATTCTAGTAAATACTAGACTAGACTAATGATATTTTATGGTCTGTTAAAATTAACAGACAATAAAATATCATTTTGTATTAGGAGTTTTGATAAGTATACTTACATGCGAGAACTCTTGCAAAAAGTACTTTGTGGGAAAAGTACTTTCCGCGAGAGTTGCTTTGAAGAGTACTTGTTTTTTTTTCTTACGTTTACCTATCAATATTGTAAGATAATCGTAGGTTACCTATACCCCAAACTAACAATTGTTAGTTAAGCTGATACTTAAACTATGGCGGTGTAATCGGCCCTATCCTCCATCAAATATCATCAGGCTTAGAGCAAATTGTGACACGACGCCATCTTTGACCACGCTCGCGAGTCAAATTGGCGGTTTGCGGCTCTGACGTCACTTCACACTTGGATGGAGTAGAAGACGTGCTGAAACTATATTATAATATCTATACGTACTAACACATATGAACTAAAATTATGTATAAGTAAGTTGAAGACTATATTGGAGTAGAGGTCATGTTGTTATACCTAGATACTGTTTCACAACTTTTTTGTTCTTTGACTATAATACCTATATGATTTATTTATATATTTATCTATGTCTTATAAGGACACTTACAAATCGATGTTTTTTTATTAAAACCAAAAATAAACCACACTTCAAATTTTTGGTGCTACCATCTACAGATTCAATTTTTTTTAAATAACTGTGATTACAATGCAGCTTTAAATAATGCATTCATTTACATGATTGCTAGACTACATTTAGATTTTGAAATTAATAGTTCATTTTTATTTGTGTCTTTGCATGCGTTAACTTATTAAGCCCAATATCAGGTTTAGACTACACAATGTAAAATCTATTTATTTGGGTTATCAGCGACCGGTATAGGCGACAGTGAATTACCTAATAGCTAACAACATTATTTCTTACTAAATGTGCTTTAAAATAAATTTACCCCCACCTCTAAACTAGAAAGCTATAAGTTCCCCTGCACACGTGGTCGCCCGGCGTACGACGCAACCGTTGCGTTTGACGCGGATGCGCGCGTGCAAGCGACGCGTTTCCGCGTCAACGGCGCCGCATTCCGGCTAAATGAAATTTTAGTTAAAATTTAGATGAGTTCTGTTTCGATTTTGTTGAATTTGCGTGGGAGTTATGGAGGCAGAAGGTTTAAATTTATGTTGTTACAAATCCATGTTTGATATTGTACCTGCTTAATAACCCGGTCTTTACTATATAATATTTTAATACCCACTTTAGTTCTTAGTAAATTTCCTGTCAAAAAAAATACCCACCTTTTCTTGATAACAAAATTTATTTCCATAGAGAAAGCAAAGAGATTTAAATCAATAATAATTTATACCTTTTGCATTGTTTACTGGTAAAATAAATAAAACAATAATGAACTAAAAACGTAATTCCCTTAACTAACTCACCCAGTTTCCAAAATTCACAAATTTACTACTCTTGTATCCGTCAGTTCCAATCAATATGCGATTAATCAGTCGCAGCGTACAGCGTATGCGCATTCACGCGGAAAATCTTACAAAAAATCGCGGGCGGTGATCGTGGAATGGGGGCTTTACGCACTAACGGACATTGCGATTCAGCTGCGGGAAACTAATGCTGTGGAGTCGATACTAAAATATTTGGATGAGAGAATTATATGGAAACATCTCAATACCTACTACAAATTGTTTGAGAGTTTTTTTAACGTATTTATGAATTATTTTAGTCACCGGTAGCGGTCAGGGACTCAGTTGCAATTTTTTTCCTAAAATGTTTTTATTTAGAAATATTTCTGTGTAAATAAAACGTTTAGCTTATAATATTCTATTCATATAAACATACTATGTGCCTACAAAAGCGAAAGACCATTCACTCATAATCACGGAAAAGAAACTATACTGAGCATATATACCTACTTGAAATTTAGAAAGGTTGGTTACCTATAGAGTGTAGACATTTGTTTAGTAAGGATTTACATAATTAAGTAAATTATTACTGAATTGGGAAAAAAAACGGGAAAAGCTTGCAGTACCTACAGCCAATCTTTTTATAATCAAGTCAAGGGTGAAGTCACCGGAGACCATAGAAAACGTTCTTGTTTTCTATGGTCTCGGGTGACTTCAGGTAGTTTTGAGTAATATCTTTTTTATCTATATAGGTATGCGTGTATATCACTGAACTCCTAAACGACTGGACCTGGCTGTGTGTTTCAGTGGGTCCCTGAATGTTTTAAATTAACAATTGGACCCGGTAGGTGGTGCTGCGTTTACGAAATCAAAGCTGCGCACAGTCTCTAGTTGAGTATAACATTCGGAACTCTTATTTTAATAAAATAAAACTCATACTCTTTTAATCAACCGAATACCGTAAAACTGACAACATTTTGATAAATTTTCCGCCTCCACAAACTCACCGCAAGTTATTTTCCACATGACACTATTCCATCGAGTTCGTTTCAAGAGAAGGGTAGGCTGCTACGTGTCGATAACAGGCGACTATAAATCATTGCCTACAAATGTCTTGTCGTTGGGTGCAGCCGACGATTTGCCTGCCCCGCCTTCATGTGTCGGCAACATTGGAAAACGGTCTATATTACACGAAGTTATTGTTGTAATATGTTAGAAATTGGGCTAGTGATTGATTGAGGGATATGTTATAGATGTGTGCTTTGACTATCTGTGGTATAAGTTGTAAATAAGGTTTTAATCCTTTGTTTAAACAAAAATGTAGTGTGCGTCCTGTCTAAGTATGTGAATAAATTTATTTTCTTTCTTCTTTCTTTCTTAAATGAAGGTTATCGGGCATTGAAGTGTTCAACCGGATAAGCAGTATTTAGAAATTAATAATGAACGCTATTGAAAAGGTAACAACGCTTTGTGAAGTAGGGAACGATGGTGGCCCAATGACAACGTAGGTTCGAACCCAGACAGGCGCTTTACGTTGTTTAAATTATTTCATCAACACTGCTCCCAAAAACAGTGAAGGAAAACATTGTGAGGAAACCGGCATGTCCTAGAACCAAAAATTCAAAAACATGTGACCTCTACCAAACTGCACTGGGCCACTTTTTTTCACCAAGAGGAGGTCTGTACCCCAGCAGTGGGAACTTTACAGGCCGATTATGCTTCGAAAAGTCCCACCTACTTATAGTAACGGAACATGAAAACCTGAAGAGAAATTAGATACCGAAACGTCTTCGCAATCTGTATCGTGTATCGTCGAAATAATGTAATATGTTAGGATATGTGACGTCACGCGTGCAGGTATGTCTGACTCCGGCCCATGAATCAGCACGCCCTGTTACACGGTTTAATTAATTTTCAAATAACTGACTCGCAATGTTTTGTGAGCTGTGACGCAAATAATTATTATTTTGCGACAAAATGAACGTCTAATTTGCGTATTATTTATTGTGTTATTATTAGATTATTGGGCAATAGTTGACCAAATGTGTGTACTTTGATTGGGTTTTCGCAGTAATATTCATTTATTTTAATTGAAATAGTAATACTCGTATTTAGTTCTAAAATATTGTTTGGAAATAATAGTAACATATCGCACATCCTCTAAAAAACCGTCATAACATAAAAAAAGTGATTTTGAGAAAATTGAGTTATAAGTTTTTTATACCTTCTGCATTTTAATTGTGAGAGTTTATAAATAAGGGATGTTGTTTTTAGTTTTCACACTACTGTGAAATATACTTAACGACAATTTCAACTAAAAAAAATAATGTATGATCATACAAATATTTTTCAAATTTTTCTAATAACTGAAAAAAGTCATATGTTATGACGGTTTTTCATGTTCTGATAGGGAGATTTATTCAAAATAATACCAATAAATAATTTGTAATTATTAATATTTATTATCACAATAATCAACACTTGTGTTGTAAATCTAATACAAAATTATTTTCTTAAATCCTTTTGGAGTAAAAACAGTAAAGTAAAACACAAATAAATCGTTGACAAAATTGTCGTAATCCATCTTACGACTGTTTTGTACTAATAAAGTATATGATAAAGTTTGTGTACTTACCTGCAATAAAGTCGTATATCAGCTTAAGACGGTTTTCACCCGCACCGGCACGCATGTGCTCGTCGCAAACACTGTTAGGGCACTGTTGAGGATTGACGCTGTGTCAATGTCGCTCCGTAAAAAACCGTCACAAGTGCCCTCTGACCACGAATTTTTGAGTTAAGAATATGGCGTTTTTGTAGATTATAAAGAAAAAAAACGTGAACATTTTTGTATTATTAGGCAAAAATGTGGATTTTTTGTGTTACGACAGTTTTTTAGAGGAGGTGCGATATGTACTAATTAAAATTAATTAATAGACTATTTAAGTGTGAATTATATTGTCACAAAATTATGAATTAGGTAATGTTAATTGAGTTTTGTGAACACTAACGTTTTGAATTTAACAGATTACCAGAATATAAATAATTATTAGGTAGGTAGGTACTTATATTTTTACTCATTATAAAAAAAACAGTCAGTAAGAGTAATTAAATAAATAAATTACATCAAGTTATGTTCGAATCACAGCTGTATGCATACAGCTGTGATTCGAACATAGTGTGGAGCGCCGGAGGCCCAATTCCTCCCTCAGTCCCCTTCCTCCTCCTCCTCCTTTTCTTCTTTCCCCTTCCTTTTCCTTAAATAGGCTCGGTAACGCATCTGCAACCCCTTTCGTATTGCAGATGTCCTTGGGCGGCGACGACTACTTACCATGAGGTAGCTTGACTGCTTGCTTACCGAGTTATCCCACAAAAAAAAACACTCTGACATGGTAGAAAGGGACCTACTGAAATCAAATCTAATTCATTAATTTGCATAACACAAATATATACTTACATATAACTATTTCACTTACACATATTGGTAACTATTTTAAACTTATTTGGCAATGAGAGTTCGATACATCAAACTTCTATTTTCTAAATAAATTGATCTTCCAGATATCTTAAGCTTAAACTATAGTTTCCTCCTCCTCCTCCTTAGAGTACCTACTCTGAAGTCTCATTATTTAATTATTATAAATAAAATACTGCCTCATTAGTCTAGTAGTCCTAAGCGCGACTGCAACGCTAGACGCTCACTTCCCAGGAAGAGCAGTGTTATTGGGTTTTTCTATAAAATTCTCAGTACCAGTTCGGAGTCTGGATTTGTGCCCGGTTAATGGCAATAGAACCGCCCCCTATTAAATGGGACAGAAAATATGGGTTTACATGAGAACACCTCTGCCTAAACCTTCGGGGAATACAGGCGTGATGGTATGATATGATAAGCTATGTATAAATAGAAATTGCATGATATAATTGTAATTACATACTTATATATACAAAACATATTCACCAAGAAATGGAATGTTAAAATCGATTTATTTTACCGGTACCTACCGTATCTACGTTTATTTCAAATTAAGGGCTGTTTTCCACTGCTCTCCAATTTACAAGATATTCAGTTAAACGGAGCCCCAATTTACGGAGAGGACGGATCCCAATTGTCTTTATATTGACGGGTTTAGCTTCCTTTCAATTACGTGTGTTTGTTGCTCAATAAACGTTCGATTTTGTATTGTTTTGCTCGTTTTAAGTAAATATTGTAACGAAATTTTATAGGTCCCATTACATCGTGAAGAACCTGTATCGGTACTTACATTGAATATATAAAAAAAATTACATGTGGGTCAGAGTATAAGTATAATATAAACGATCACAAAAAAGAGGTTAATGGAATTATTGTCTGTTTCTCTGTTTGTTTGGAGTTATCGCAAGAAGTACTGAATCGATTTTAATTTGGTTTTAACTGTTACAAAGTAAATGCACCAACTTCCTGACATGAAGCTTGATCTCTCTCAGAGTCATAGAGACAACAGATCACCACTATTACAAGCTGCAGCTTAGTTTGCGGCATAAGTAGATCAGTAACAATGATACGATAACACTATACACTTTGGAGGTATACCTATGTATTATTATGTGTCAATAAAGATATGGTTATTGATAAAAAAAACATTGTTGTTTCTTCGGGATTTATTTCTAATCCTAATATTGCTTCGACATCAACGTGAGCATAGCCGCTTGTAAAAGCTAGTGTTGAAATAAAATGACAATAAAATGCCAAGTACAAAAGTAACGTAAAATGCAATAAAATTATACTACAAATATAAGCCTGATAGTTATATAATAAAAAGGAACATCATTTACTTCAAATAAAGAACAACACAATCATATAAAACACATTTTACTGTCCTACTACCAAGTATAAAAGCATAAATCCTCTATTTGTAGGCCAGAAGGAATATAAAGGAATATAATACCAAAACAGGGAGGAATATCTTTCGTTTAGTTTTTTTACACTCATTACTAGAGCGGTTTCCTGCTTTTTTGCCCTTTTTCCGGTGAAAGAGATAAAAAATGAAGATGAACTGGCGAGGTGCAGAGTAAATACGGGGCGCTAGGGATGTGATGGAAATATTGATAAAATATCGATAAGATATAGTTATTATAATAATTTATATCATCATCAACTCATCACAGTGCCCCACTGCTGGGCAACGGTCTCCTCTCAGAGAGCGAGGGTTTAGGTTATAATCTCAAGCCGTCGAGAAAATGACTCAGGCGTGCAGTTTTTCTCACCATGTTTTCCTTAGTCCGTTAAATCAGCCTAATAATTAATTTTAATACGCACTTTTTTATTATTCGTCCCTAGAATTTGAACTCGAGACCTACGACTTGGCAGTCTAACGTTCATATCATTGCTTCATAGAAATTAATATACGAATTATGAAAATAGAAAATAATAATTAAGCTATTTAGACCTGTAATATTTAGAAAAACTTAAAAAATATTGAAATTAATCTATAGCGTCTTGGTATACAATCTATCGTTAGCATATAAGAGCATCGTCCATGTTCCTCTATATAAACCAAAAATTAAAAAAACCGATTTCTTTTTTAATTTTCACTCTGTCCTTTTGTGTAAAACAAATATATATATATATATTCTACTCTATCTACATCTCTAGCTATTTACTCATGAGCGAAAGCCATCCATACCAAAAACATATTTTAATGGAGACACTTGGGACATGAAAATTTATTTGCATGCAATATATCGACATCATCCCATCTCTTCACGGACCGCAGACCGCACGGGCCGGTAGGCACGAAAAGTCGTTCCAAGCTCAAATATATTAGAATATACATTACCCTACGTGACTCCCGCAATGAATGGACTGTCTGTCTCCGTCCCGCGCAAGCCAGGGCTCGATGTAGGTACCACACTATAGGTAGGTAGGTTGAAATGAAATGAGTTTTATGATTACGTAATGGAGGGGCTTATGGACTATTGATTAAGGGTGAATCACAATTTTGACATTGGGTATATTGTGAAATTATCATTATATCAATTTAGATTGTATGTAATTAAGTGTTTTAATACATAAATATCGATATTAGTAAACAAAACCATTAGAAATGTGAAACATATACGACTCTAATTATATTTACACCGACTCTTTCTATTAAAATTTACCACTTCTAAACCACTTGCAGAGAACTTCCGATCGGCTTACTTATTTCGAACAAACTGTAGGTACTTTTTTCATGCCATGAGAAAGTTGATTAATTTGTGCACCTCACGGTTTTACCACATTCCAGTAACATTTACCTGAAACCTACAATAGTAATGGTTTTCTATTTATCCCATCATATCCTCACACCTGTATTCACCTAAGAGTTAGGCAGCGGTGTACTGATCGCCGTTCCCTTCCCTATGTAATTGATAGCGAGTCTATTGCCATGAACCAGGAACAATTACACCCACCCTGGCTCATTAGTCACAAGCAACCTGTTATTGGGTTTTTCTGTGAAATTCTCAGTACCGGCTTTTGGGTGTTTTGATTCTTGTCCGGGTAATGGCAACAGGCTTGCATGTTACATGGGACCTAAACATACCGGCGAAACGGCGTAGGTACATTAATACACCTCTGCCTAACCTTTTGGGGAATACAGGCGTGATGGTATGTTATGTTAAATACACCCACCTGAAGAAAAAGTATAGGTAGTCTGTTTTGGCAGAACCCACTTAATTCCTTCCATCAACCCACTTCTTTCCTCAATTTCTCAATAAATCTCCCATAACACTTTTCCACAATTGTTTCAGCAATTCAAACACCAATCTTCACAGTCACATCCATACTGATTTCAGTTCCTTTCAGCCCTCCTTTATATACGAACCTTATATTCGCTGAAGCTGAAACTTGCAGTGGAGCTGAAAACCTTGCGTTACTATTATATGCGCATGAGTTGAACGCTAATATCTTAAGGAACATAGAGTTATCTGTTTAAGATTTTTTATGATTGTTATCTGTATTATTTATTTATTCATAATTATCATCATCATCTTCCCGCAATTTCAGTCGCGACCACGTGAATTCAAGATGAAACATACGTACACCACATTTTAAGTAAACCTAGAGCAATACTTGCAACTTTAAAAACCACACCCAATTTGGTACAGTCATTTTGTGTGACTGCCTCATTAGTCTAGTGGTCCTAAGCGCGACTGCTACGCTTGAGGTCCTGGGTTAGATCCCCAGGTCGAGCAAAGTGTTATTGGGGTTTTCAATGAAATTCCCAGTAGCAGCTTGGAGTCTTTATTTGTGCCCGGTTAATGGCAACAGGCTCGCCCCCTATTACATGGGACCTAAACATACCTACCAGCGAAATGTGGGTGTACATTAGTACACCTCTGCCTAACACTTCGGGGAATACAGGCGTGATGGTATATTATGTTATTTTGTGTGATTCGCGTATAAAAACACACATAGGCAGACAAACAAAAATCCTAAAAATAATATAATGTTGCTTCTTTCAGCTCTTATGAAGAGCATTATTATTTCTTAAATACCCCTATATACAGACATCGGCCCGTAAGAATTTTATTATATTAGTATGATGTACTAAACTTATAAGGCAGTGAGCACAAGTTGTGCACCCAACAAGTCATTAAAGAGCAGTTAGCAAATACTTGAGCAGTTAGGGCGCATGGCACAGCGCCGAGCCGGCAAGACAAGTTTGCTTCTTGTGATTCGGAGGCTTATTCTCAAACTATTTATATCTAATGGTTTATCCACTAAAAAGTGAAATGAAATTGTATATATTTTAATTTGTCGCCAGCATTTATATAGTTTTATATAGTTGCCAATTTTTTATCGTCGAGAAAACTCCCTATGACTCTTGGACTGCCATGTTTTAGGTCTTGAGTTTGAATCAAACTCACGACTCAAACTTATGCGTAATAATAATTAATTATCACTCGCTTAAACGATCGAGGAAAACATCGTGAGGAAACCTTCATGCTTGAGAGATTTTCATTTTTTTGCCGTGTGATGTCTGCCAACCCGCAGTAGAATAGCGTGGTGGACTATAGCGTAACCGCTCTTACTTCGATCGAAGACTGCTCAGCAGTGGTATATATAGTATATGGCTTTCTGACGATCCGGTGCAGGAGAAGATGATGATAATGATGTAATCGTATGTCATCGTAATATTATCGAATGATTTTGATAATCAGGTTGCTAGCCGCAGCCTGGGGCTTTGCTTGACAATGGCGTATGCTCTCAAATAATACACAAATTGAACTATAACTTAGTTTCTTCATCCTGTCGCCTGTAACTTGAACCTTATACTAAGTAACTGAACTGTTCATACTAGTTTTCTATACCTACTGATAGATAATATCTACAAATTTTATAAAACTTCTGTAGTTTTTTTTTTGTTGCTAGCTGTGCGCTGCAAATCAACTTCCTCGGCTCCTAAGGCTCATAGCGTGATTTTAAAAAGCCTAAAACTTTCCTAAAGATTTTTTATTCCTTTTCGTAGCTCCAGATATTTGACCGTAAAAACAAAAGCAAACTCTTCAACATTATTATAGTAGTATGGATATTAGAAATTCCTAAATATTGTGTACAAAAAAGGTGTTTCTTTGGTCGTGTATTATGTAAGTCAAATATCATTATTATATATACGAGCTGTTTGGAATGCGCTGCTGTGGCTCTTATTTATTTAGTCGAAAACCGTCATCGGCGCGCGTAACATACAAAAATATCCCTCCGAAACCAAATTTCTGGGTAATTGCAATAGACCATGAATAAAACTGGTTTTCAGGGGTTTTCAGGCTGCAGACAACTATGTTTGTGATAGGAGTAGATATTGTTTATAATAAAAAAAAACGGAATAAAAAGATTATCGTATCACAAAATTTTGTACGAAATCCGCAAAGAGTTCGCGTGAAATCTTTTTTCGGTCGTCACTTATCATCATAGATTAAATTTTCACCTTCAGCTAACTGAAAAAATCCATTACTTCCGCCAGATGTCACCAAAATCAAATGTCGCTGGCACATGGGTGGGGTGGAGTCGGACAACCAATGTTAGGAAAAATTTTTTTTAAACAGTTACATATAGAAATCAAATTAACTTAAAATATAAGTTATAACACCCTAACTGTTGCCCGCGGATACACTTGCATCCGAAGGATGTCGACTGCAGCGCCACTGACAAAGTTAAGAACCATACAAGTGACCTCATGAGTATATAATTTTTTTTAAATCATCAATTTCACTCTAACATTTACGAGGAGAAAAATTCACGCATTTAGGAGGGGAACACACACAAACACCTGAATTTTATTTATAAAGATTAAAATTATAATATTCTAAATTCATATTACAATCAATCATAAATTGCATTTTTTTATTAATAAATTAATATTTATTAAACTTATATTAAAAATATTAGATTCTACTATATATCTATAGGCCGACCGTTTAACTCGCGTATCGGGGGCGGGTAACGCTACACACGGAGTCAATAATCCAAAGATTTATCTCGAGATAGACATTGTTGGTAAAGAATAAAATAGTAAGTAACATCATCATCATCCGCTAACATCTCCCCCCGCTCCCTTCTTACCGCGCAGGCGATACGCGAGTTAAACGGTCGGCCTATAGAGACCATTCTCTCAAAATCTGTTTTTATATTATTATTTTTTTCGAGAGTACGAGTATAACAAGCTACATTCACGAAAACATACCCATTTTAACCATGACCTCTCCATTCCTTCCTCTGTCCAGGCTGTACCACTGAAACACAAAGTTTTTTTAATCGACAGACAGACAGACAGACATTAATCAACGTCGATCACTCGCAGGCACAACTCCACCAAACAAATTGGGATGCCGATGGAGTTTTTATGGTGTATCGGAGCTTTTGTCTTCGTTCTTCGAGAAGTGGAGTTATTGAATAATAATTCTGATTAGAATTTGAGTGGGCAAAATATTTTCTCTTCGTAAATTGGATTTACGCCTACCCGCCTACCTACGATAAGAATTTCGTTAGGAATTGCCCTATATTCTAACTCAGGTCCGGCAAAATTTCATGCTTAAATCTTACTTTGTCTGTCAGTCCATCATTAGTAGAATTTCAGAAGTTTTTTTTGGTGCCTATCTATATGTTGTTCAAAGATATTAAAACATTTATTGACTCTAAATACGATTTTTAGAGTGTGGCGGTGAGCGGCGTGCATAATCAAAAAATATATAGCATAATAATTTTGCGTCATAAATAGATTATTTAATAACATTTAGGTTTTAACGCCATAATTATTGTTTTAAATATGGACGCACATGATTTCGAAATATACGAGGTGCGTGTCTTAGATTTGAACTCAAGACCTTTGACTTAGCAGTCTGATGATCATATCACTAAGCTATAACTACTGAATTGTTACATATTGCGCGCACGGAGGAATGTAAGATTTGTCATAATTAAACTTCATATGCACTACTTAGTGCAGGTAAATATTGAGGTCGAATTTCGACCACTGGGTGACCAGTAGCATATTTTAATCAATTAAGACTTGAGAAATAGCAAATTACGCTCGAATGAATAAAAGCAGAGAATATTATTCAATTTCGAAAACGTCATAAAATATACATTTATTTATCTTAACAAAATTCGAAATTTCATTAACACGACGAATATGGAAAATTTCCATCTGACTTTATAATTGTACTGGATCGAGTTGAATTCCTGCTCCCGAGACAACTAACTTTGCATATTTCGCTATTAATAATTAGGAAGTCTGTATAGCGCACAAAATGCGATTTATTCCGATTTCCAGATTTTACTATTGTAATGCTCTGTGGTTAGCAAGATCCCACGGTTGAGGTTCGATTCTGTGCTAGCTTTTGAGATCTTCAAACAAATTATATTTTTTTAATGATTGGCAATTTTGGTGTCTCTTATTTGCAACAGATTTTATTTTTTATTGTTTACCTACACTACCCAACTCCTGGGCAAAGCTTTCCGCCATAACCTTTCACGTCTTTCTGTTTGTAATTTTCTAACAATTCTTATTACAAAAAAATAATTACAGTCAAATTTTAAAAACGAACACATATTTCGAATAGAAATAATGCGAATAATATGAATATCAAATGATATTTATATCATGATGATGATAATACTAAGATAAATCATAGCTAATCATTATTATTACATTGTTCTAAACTTATCTAATTCAAAACGATTAGACTAAAATAATCTTTCGTAACAAAACCATGATTAATTATATTATTCACGAGTGAAGCTACGTGCTACGCGGCTACGCCACGCTACGAGCTACGCCCCCCGACTTACGTATTCGGTATTTCTCGGTCGACGTCACCGTCTTCGCGAGTCGTCGGCTCTTCACGCTCCACTGCGCCCGCGCACCGCCGGGATAGATCGTATTATGAGATTTGTTAAAGGATTGTGTGGATTTTCTTCAAAATAAGATCTTTTGGCCGTCTGTCATAATTTGCGTTGAGTTATTAAACAATTGAGTTAGGATTGGTGATTCTTATGATTAATTTCGCTTTTGTAACTGATTTTATTGAACTCCAATTTAAATTTCCCCTAAGAAAAGCAATAAAAATAAATAAAATATCTTCATGAGGACAGGGAATGGATTATAGTCCTTCTCAGTAAGACACCCGCATTCTACAATGGGACAGTATAGGTATATATATACGCCAGCCGTATGCGGCTTCATGCATGCTTCATAAGCCGCCGACTAGATGATCTTTATTATTAAAACCTTTCCGAAATTGATCACAGAACAAGAATTACATTAACAATAGGTGCTCCTATAATCTATATATAATCCTATAAAAACAATATACGCAAAAATTACTTGACAAGAACATATTAAACGAGTGAGGTAGGCATTTCCTATGGAAAATCAAAGCAAGTAGTTTTGTATCTATTTACCTATCACAGCTAGGTGCCATGTTAAATTTTTCAATTCATCCGGAGTGACATCTAACTGGGACCAACACTAGAACTAAGTTTTATAAAAATATATAGAGCTGATTATACCAATCGATGTATCGATATATGCTACGTAAAACATTGATATTGTTACGAATGATGCAAAGACTGAGCTCACGCGTGTTTGTGTGGATGTTTGGAAACGCACCCACGTGACAGAAAAAAAATCTATTCTTTTCTTATAGAACGGTAACGCACTTGCAACCCCTCCGGAGTTGTGGGTGTCAATTTGTGGCGGTGATCACTTGCCATCTGTGACCCGGTTACTTGTTTGTCTTGGTCTTGGTAGTTGCTTTACGTCGGGTCAGAGAATAAACTTAGTAGGTACCTACCTTTTTCTGAATTAATGTGTCTTGGTCATTCCAAATGTTATAGCTACTTAATTTGTTTAACTGTTTAACTATTCTATTTTATATTATTCTATTCTTTACATAAATATGAGAAGCTCTTTCTTATATCCTTCGGATGCAAAATTGCTGAATTTTTCCTTCTTCAAAATATTTCCAGCGGTTAAGACGTGAAAAAAAAAAACAGACAGAGCTACTTGCTCATATATTAATTAGTATTAATATGGATTATCAGCTCTATATATATGAACATCAAATCGCGAGTGTGCGGCGTGGCGTGTAAGACGTTGACTTCACCGCGACGGGGAGACACCCCGATATCGCACGCTTGCCATTTCATTTACCTTTATATTTACTCACAACCTTTGTAAACTTTATAAACTAGAAGCGTTATTTACGTAGCTGTAGCTTGTTTGCAGCTAAAATCGATTTTATTACAGGTAACTAGCTTATTGACGCGAATTTAAATAACGAGGTACGTGACTAAAAGGTATCCGGAAGTGTGGCCGTGTTTAGCAACCAACAGGCTAACGCAACAAAGCAAATGGAAGGTATAGGAATGCTGAAATGATTTGGAAATTAACTACATTTTTAGAAGTAATCCCCTCGCCAACCCTTAACCGACATAAAAGTTAAATATCGATAGTATATGGAATCACGACCGATAAAGGATATAGCTACCTACCTAACAAGAGTGCACTGAGCGTAGAAATTTTGTACGTGACGATTTTCGTACACAATGGGAAATGTGGGGAAAGCAGCTTGATCCATTTTATATTTTATCCGGGACATGCGGTAACAAAAGAATGGTTATATAACAAACTAACAATGTCTGTTTTATCCTTATACTTACCATATAAAATTTTTGGTAACAGATAAAAACAGATAGTAGCGCTAGTTCTTAAGGTAAAGGTTTTTGGGAGTCGATAAATGCAGGCGGCATATAACCGGTCCTTATGGAAATCTATGTGGGAAGCCTTCGGTCAGTGGACCTCATTAGGGTAATATTATAATGATAATGATGATGATTTTTATTACTAGGAAAGACTCAACTATTACTTGAATCCCTAACCGTAAAATACTCAATGTTAAATTGTGCCAGAAAACATTCAATATTTTTTTTATAATAATATCAAGTAGCTACCTGGGGGTCTAGACAATGTCACATCTTCATTTCCGATAAGGAAGTTAAATATCCGAAATGTTATAATTTTAACATAATTGCAATGGCAATAGGCTCGCCCCCTATTACATGGGACCTGAACATACCGGCGAAATGCGGGTGTACATTAGTACACCTCTGCCTAACCCTTCGGGGAATACAGGCGTGATGGTATGTTATGTTATAATTTTAATATTTTTTTTAACATTTAATATATTTTTTAAGTTTATTAATTTTTTGTTATAATTTGACATAATTCCATCACGTGACATATCGAAAGATTATGCCAATTCCATACATTTCAGATTTATCTAACTTCGTTATCGATATGGAAATGTAACATTGCCTAGGCCCCCAGTACCTACATATGTATTCGCTTATTAAATTAACTATTCGTGTCCTTTAGTGTGTAGTGTACTTTAGTCAAATTGGTCTGAGCGCCGATAGGTCATGTATCGCTAATGAAAGCTATGTTTGCCCTCACATTTTATTTATAAAATACATAATATACGTTTATCTATTTAGGAACACGTTGAAGGAATACAGTTCGCTGTACCGTGAAGCGATTGTGAACAAATCAAGCGTCCGCGTAATCAGAACCTCATTTCGCCTTTAAACAGCCCTTCCTATTCCTACACGTATACTACGGACTTGGACAAAGAAAACAATATACCTACCTATGTTAAAAAATATCGAAAATCCTCTACGAATTCACATGGCTCTTGTCTGTTTGGGAAGGTGCATTTAATAATAATCTCTATCCCGACTATTTCGGTCTCAAAATTATAAATAATCCAGTGAGTCAATAAAAATTAGGTTTATAAGAATTTATGACAATTATTTATTTAAGAATGAAGGAAAACATCGTGAGGAAACCTGAATGCATGTTAGATTTCTTGATGCGAGTCAAGTTTGAAGTCTGTAAATCCGCTGAAAGCTAGCGTGGCGAACTATGATCGAACTCCTCTTTTTCTGAGAGGAGACCCGTGCCCAACAGTGGGACAGTAAATGAGTTGATGAAAAAAAATATTTACCTAAAGTAATTTACCTAATTCATCATCGTTTTTCCTTTCAACAGTATTGTATACGAAGCGACTACCTTCAGACCTCTACAACCCATTTTTTTGGGAAATTCCGCTATGCTAAGGATAATCTGGTTGTCAAGCATTTTGGGCTTGTAACCATTGACGATTGCCATATGTGTAATTATATTAACAGAACAATGATAATGAATAATGACGGTAATATTGACTAATTTTTATGTGAGGATATCAAGATTAAAGAACCCTTAATTCTTTTTATTACAAATAACACTTACAAAATTGGCCCAAGTTTAATGTTCTCGTGGCCTCGTAAACAATTTCCTCGAGGACAATATCTGGGTATATTCGTTTAGAAATATAATTTAATCCGAGCACAATGGCCACATTGTGGGGATGA
Source organism: Subacronicta megacephala (assembly GCA_958496365.1). Taxonomy (NCBI): domain Eukaryota; kingdom Metazoa; phylum Arthropoda; class Insecta; order Lepidoptera; family Noctuidae; genus Subacronicta; species Subacronicta megacephala. The sequence continues at coordinate 7,972,625 of OY292528.1, forward strand.
GGCTAGGATCCTGGCTTTTTTACTTATATAAAGGGGAATATGAAGGTACGGTTTAGTCCTAGTTGTCTTTAAAAAACGACCCAATAAAGAGTATGAGTATGTATTAAGAAAATCCGCAATCCGTTTTCACTATCTTTATTGTTTTCATTAATTTCAAAAACACAAAGAAGTATTATAGTTTATGTACGTAAGCGAATTAGGGTATAATAAATAATAACATACTACTTAACTATCAACAAACAAAATGTATTATAGTATATGTACTTAGCATGGAAGCAAGATTAGGGTAAAATAAATATAAAGCATACTTAACTATCAACAAACGTTGTGAGGCATTCATAATTTCATTGGCGGATAAATCTGAATGACTTAAAGAAAATTCTGATAAAATGGCATCTGTTGAATCCCGTGTTTTTAAAACACTTCGGTAATTATTTGTATTTAAATAATTAACAGTGGAGTATTTTTAAAAACTTTAAAAAAGTTTTTATTTCTGTTAAACTCTTTATTTTTATGTGTTCTTGATAACGCACTCAGCTCGTTTCTATGTCTATTTTGACTGCGCAAACCTCCTAAATTTCGTACCGACTAAAACCGTCTATGGTAGAAGGCAACGGATTCGTGAGCACTTGGGAATATAAAATATATTTAATTTAACTTCCAAATGATTGACTAAGAGTTTAGTTGCAACAGGTAATGTTACACAGACCGTGTGACCGAAAAATTTTCGAAAATTTCAAAAATAAAAATTACATTAGAAAAAATACATATTCTCGCGATTCAGGAACATACCGAAAGCCGTAAAAATTCAGTTGGCGACGCGGAGCGATCTCCACAATAAGATTTGAGATCACCACAGTTTGTATTCAGCAGGGTTGGCAGACCTCGCTGACTATTTGGATAAAGCAATCAAGGATAAGTAATAAGATTTCAATAGTCGTTAAGATCATATCATCAACATAGCCTGTAGTCTTCCTTGGCGCCGTGCAATCTAGAAAGAAAATTCATTGATCTATACGGATTTTAAGTGCGGTAGTCTGTGATTTTAGTCGTATTTATAAAATAAGCTATAGGGATATTTTTAAGGGTCTAAATTAAACAAGCATACCACTGCAAGCCTGCTATATAAAGACAAAATAAATTTATGTACTTAGGTGAGAAATATCATCACACAATTATGATATCTGCGATAGGCTAGGTACATTCAAAATCCAAAAACCCAACAAAGAAAATACAAAGGCACATCAATTTGTAGAATGTTATTTAAAGGATAGCTGGATAAAACTTATAATATAATTCCGCTAATGAAAAAAAAAAGTATTCTTATCCAAATATACAAAATCTTAGTGAAAAACTAAAGAAAATCGGGACGTGCGAGTGTCACGCAGTATTGGTCACGAATCACGAAGTCTCACGCTCTTGCCGTAGGTATTATGTACTGTGTATTTATGTAGTAACTGTGTATTTATGTACTAACTGTGTATTTATGTACACTGTGTATTGTATGCCTCCGCCTATTATTGGCGTTATGAGTTTCGATCTATTGTACACTAACAATGCGGTTTAGGCTTATTTACCTTAGTATATGTAGGGTAAATTGTAACTGATTTGGCTGCATGTGTACCTATGAATTAAGATGACGTATATTGTATGACGCATAGTGACGTTATCTCTAACAAAAATCGGTTCGATTCCCAGCGCGAGTAGTGTTATTGACATTTTCTATTAAATTTGTGGTACCAAAAGTGGGTTAGGCAAAATACGCGCGAAATCCATCGCGCCTGTTTTCCCTGAAGGATTACGCAGAACTGTACTAATGAACACCCGGTCTACAGTTCTCCGGTTTGTTTAGGTCGCACGTAATAGGGGTGAGCCTATTGCCATAAACCGGGCACAAACTCAAACCTCCGAGTATCGAACCGAGGACCTGTAGCACAGCAGTCGCGCTTGGGACCACTAGACTAATAAGGCTGTCCTAAGAGTAATAGGAATAATAATAAACATATATATATAATATAAGTGGTGGTAGCATAATGGCTAGAGCGTCGACTTGCGATCACGTGGTTGCCGGTTCGAAATCCACCTATTGCACTACCGACGTGAACCCACTCGTAACATAAGCATTTACCTTAGTACGAGGGGTTAACAAGAATACTAGTAATATTCGACCCACATAGCTAGTAAGCTAGTTAGCTTCGTAAAACCGCGAAGTACTCATATTTTCAGGACATAAACCGAAAATTAGAATAAAACATCAAATATTATTATAATCACAAAAGCGAAATACACACCGCCGCACATTAAAAACCTCATCAAAAAACAGTATCATTAAAAATAACCTACACACAAATATAATTTGTAATACCCTAAGTAGGTAATACAATTTCCAAGATATAAAGTCAAAGAGCTTTCGCCCCCTGCTTCGCCCCGCTTCGTCCCCGCTCAACCCCTACGGTGTCGCAATAAACTTAATTACGTTAATACGACCTCAATACGTGACGCTTATATGTAGGGTGTACATAATTTTGTGATATAATTATTATGATGAAATTATGAATGATGAACCTGTACTGGGACAGCCTTATGAAAACAACTTGGATTCTGAATGTCATATAACTTACTTAAGAGGATAGTATCCGCTTCGCGCCCCATACAAACGCAGTTTGGCCCTTGCTTGAATTTTAAACAATGAAAGTCATTGAAATTTTGCAGTAACAATCTTATCATTAATACACGTGTTTCTGTAATATACAATTTCATTTCAATATACGGTTAAAAAGTTACACGAGCTCAAAGATTGGCAATTTTCGTTGAAAAACGGCCCAACTTTATGCTAGTATTTCTCGACAATGTATCAATACAGAAACATTCTGATTCGAAGGAAACCCAGATAATATAGTGAATATTTTTTTACAAGATTTTTTTTTTACATATTAGCAATATTATAGGAGTAATCTCCAAAATTCGGAACATACGAAATACGCGTGAAAATGTTGTTGTTTCTCCTCTCGGGCACGCGTTCGCATCGCGAGGGATAGAGACAGCGACAACTGTGCAACATTGTTGCGTTCGCGAGGGACACTCCTCTTAATTGGACCAATAATGAAGTAAATGCACGAGGATAATGCGGTAGAGCCTTTCATTTTGTGAGAAGTTGTGTGCTGTATTGCAGCACTATAAATGTATTGATGATGATGAATAACTTATCATGATGATAATAACATAATATTTAGGTAGCATTCCCAAGGAAAATGTTCTATGGGCACTAATATTATAAATATTTATTTGTTTCTTTGTAATCTTTATAATATATCTGAAACTACTGCATTAGAAAGCTCAATGATTACCGATTAACATAGGCTATCCCGCGTATGAACAAGGATTATCTATTCGGGCGTAGACGCGGGCAAGTTTATAAAGATTCCATTCACAAATGAAAATTTGTAATAACATCAAGGTGTTTGAGATATTCTATACATGAGCGGATCAAAATTTAAAACGCACGATACACTTGTCAATCCTCTAAGCAGCGACAATATGTCGACAGTAGCGTCGTAGAGAGTAATTACGTGCTAATTACGTGAGGCAGCGAGCGTGCGCAATTAACGAGAGCGCGACTCCACGCGACGTGCGACGTGCGACTCGCGACATACAGACGTAGGTACCAGAGAGAGAAATCACATCTTTGTTAGAAAAAAAAAACATTCATGATTATTTTTATTCAGCAAGTAAGAACAATAAACATTCGGCATTGTATCTGTTATATAGACTTTGAAGGGATAGTCCCACTGTTGGTTATGGGTCTTTTTTTTAAATCGGTGACCAAATAGACACCATAGAGTAATATGTGGAATGTTTCTAGAATGTCAAAGTTAGGTAACCACTTTTACGCCTAAATGCTTACTAAAAAGCAAGAGTCGTAGCAAGTGGCGGTCTATAGTTTCTGCCTACCCCTGTGGGAAAAAGGCGTGAGTGTATGTACGTAGTTATGTATGTATATACTTAGTAAAAAATACATAACGAACCCATTAATACTATATTAAAGAAAAATAAAGACATGGCAAATGTACAAATCATATTCATATTTTATTTTAAAAAAAAAAGCTTACTAGCAATGTGGATCACACATTACTAGTATTCTTGTTAACCCCTCGTGCTAAGCTAAATGCTTGTGTTACGAGTGGGTTCACGTCGGTAGTGCAATGGGTGGGGTTCGAACCGGCAACCACATGATCGCAAGTCCGACGCCCTAGCCATTAGGCTACCGCCGCTTTTTAAATCCATATCCAGAATTTATAAATTTAAAATCAGAAAAAGCGTACATTATAATCTTTTATACAGCTGTTCCTAATAATGGAACTATAAAAATCTATCAGAATTTATAAAATACGAATAATCAAAATGACTAGCTACACCAACACACCCTCCGAAATCAAACACTAAAATGTTCAAAGGAAAATATTACATAACATGCGAGGTGTGCCGTTAACCCTTGCACCGCTGCCTCTGCAACCGTGCCACAATTACGTTGCACCGTAATATCGAGCTCACGGGTGATCAGCTGATCGAGCCGAACGAGCTGCTGATCACGGCGCAAACTGATGAGAAATTTGCCGCCCGACCAACGTAACGTTAGCTGGTTTAAAATTGATGTTGAATTTACAAGATTGAGGTCGGATTTAGTTGGAGGAAGATTTTTCAATTCTATTCGGCAAGAATTTTAAATTGGTGTAAACTTGGCGATGGTATCTTCAATAAAATTGTAGTCACGGGCTCAGATCAAATAAAAAGTTAAGATGGAACTTTGCGTACAAAGAAGTGAGGCCGGCTAAAACTATGCCATGCCGTGTACAACACACAATTACACGCACACATGTCGCACACAGCTATCTCGATAGCTCGACTGACAAGATAAGGCGTAGTTAAACTTAGTTATACATGTGTGCGTGTAATTGTGTGTTGTACACGGCATGGCGTAGTTTTAGCCGGCCTCACTTCTTTGTTCGCAAAGTTCCATCTTAACTTTTTATTTGATCTGAGGTCACGGGTTAGTTTGTGGTTAAAGACTTTATTCTCATAAAGAAATCTACATTTCACTTAAACTGAGAACTCTTTATATCTATACGTAAGACTTCGACAATCAGACTTAAAATTCTAAATGTACAGTTTGTTCGAAATAAGTAAGCCGATCGGAAGTTGTATGCAAGTGGTTTAGAAGTGGTAAATTTTAATAGGAAGAGTCGGTGTAAAGATAATTAGAGTCGTATATGTTTCATACTTCTATTGATTTTGTTTAGTAATTTCGATATTTATGTATGAAACATTTAATTAAACGATTTTATCACCGCGGTAGTTCGGAACGGCTAACTTCCGATCGGCTTACTTATTTCGAACAAACTGTATTGTTGTGGGTACTCTAACAAGTTATAGTCACAATTGGCGAATCTGCGCAAAAGAACCCTAGTCGGAGTTATAGGTAAGTATAGGGCCTCACGATCACAATACAAGTAATGGTTTGATTGGTAATACATAAATTAACAAGTCCCATTGCTTAAAATGTTTTTAGAAAACTGGAATCACTAAAATAAAAAAAAATGTCTTCAAACGCAAAAAAACAAACAATAGGTATACATTGGTTCATAAAGAAGCTGATGTTCTCAATAAAACTATAACATTTGTGTACTTAGCAGTCAAGTATTCTGTAACAAATGTTCCACTTGACACGAGGGCGTCTCCATTACATTCCACTTGAAGCAGGGTTGTAACTATTGTACTCACAATTATGATGTTGAGTGTTTATTGCATTTATATTAGTTATTATACGGTCGAATATAACTGAAATTATATTAGAATCGTTATGAACTGAATAGTTTGCGTGTAGTTTGCAATACAAAGAGATTTAAAAGAGTTATAAAGCGGACATTGGCAACGTTTTCATATAAGCATTTTGATCCCGATTTGATTCGTTTTCTCTCTTTGTCAACGTGACGTATGACAGAGACAGCGAATTAGACAGCGTCTTATTGCTAACTAACAATAAAGTAATAGATAACGATTTTTTCAATGATTCAATATTCTTTGTTGCAAGACAGAGAAAAGAGCACATTAGTAACTTATGCAGGTATTACATTATTTTGTATTTTTTCAATAATTGATTCGGAGTATCGAAGATCCAAGAAGGTGAAGAAGAAATAGGTTACTATATAACAATATAAACCTATAACAAAGTAGCCAATAACAGTTTATACGATTCTGATGTTTATAGGTACCAATGATTTGGGCCTAGGAATTAATTTTCAAGGTAGGTAAATTACCCATTATTCGCATGTGTTCAAAAAACTTATATTAATCTATTTTACAGGGACTGGTATTAGCAATTTTATTTATATCTTATTGTTGAACTATCCTTACTCGTTCTCAATGTTCTCATCTACAGATTATAAAACTGCGGGCAGGATTTATATCATATTTTTGCTTCACTAAAATAACTTTATAATATTTGCATGGAAAAAGCCCTAAAATTCAAAAAGATACTACAGATTATACGTTATAAGTATACATACAGTTTGTAAAGGAAACATTAACTTAATCTTGCATCTTGAGTAAAAAATGTGCAACAAACAAGCAAGAATCCTTAAATAATCCCCAAATTAACTTGCTGGGGGTGAGATTGTGAACACCGATGTTCCGCCTCATTAGCTCATGTACTAATCATTGTAAAGGCTTGTGCTTAATGTTGGCAATTGGCTAGCGTCCGATATTCGGGAATTCCAATATTGGAACATTATGTCAATGGTAAAGTTTAGAGGCTGTTATTATTATTTATTTACTGTTTTTACTGCTCGTTTTAAGGCATTGATAATTATCCTATCAATGAACTATTTAAGTCGTTATTGCATTTCGTCTGACTAACAGGACAAAAACGGAATGATTTTGAATTTCGGAAAAATATGACATTTACAAACGTGCATCAAACGATTATTATACATTTTGTTATATTACCTAGTTATACGTTCCTTTTGTATATCATAATTTAGTGTATCAGGAATTGAACCTAGAGTTTATTTTGAACTCTGCCGCTGAGTTCGTCTATGGTAGTACATCGAATTGCCAATTATTCTGCCCCTAAACAATACTGTTCTTTTATTTTATGTACTGTAGGTTTGAAATGTCTGGGCAAATGAGACTTTTATATCTAGGTGACAACGCGAGAATGATACTAATTGCAACGGTTTTACTGGCTTCTAAGGGTTGTGGTTGCCGCTTATCATCAAGGAGTATATATATGCTCGTTTGTCACCAAAAAAATGTAGATCATAGATTTTTTAAATTCTGCATCCATGTAAAAATGCAAGCAGTCCTGTTTTTTTCAACCGAAAAGTTTATAACTATTTCACCCGTTCTCTTAGCAAAGCCTTTACATGATGACGAAGCACTATCCTATACAACCTGGCTATTTATCTGCTATCTAAAGTGTCCGGCTACGTACCGGGTTCGGGCCGGCCCGATCCATCCCTCACGACTAATCGACCGTGCCGAACCGTGCCAAACCAAGATTAATAAATGATGCTTAAAATTCAACCTTTTTTCGGCTAAGCTAATGGCGCAAAAATAATTAGCCGTTTTTTATAGCCAATTCTAACGGGAGAAAATTTATTATTGGATTTTCTCGTTGTTTTTTACTTTTACTGTGCGAATGAGTTATGATTTTGTTTTTGTTTTGGATTTTAATGTTGCTGGGGTTTATTTTGGGCTGGATATTTTTTGAAGGTGCATTTGAAATGTTTTTATGTTTGTCTACCTTCTGTTGTTCCTCGCACAGTTATTTCTTTACAATAATCTATATATATAAAAATCAATGCCACTTTTCGTTGTAATTTTATAACTCAAGGACGGACTCACCTATCCAAACCAAATGTTTAGGCTTTGTTCGGACTATTTAGTACGTGGTTTATGTGAAGTTTGCACAAAATCGGTCGAACGGTTCTTCATTTATCACATTTTTTGTAACAAATGAATTCAATAAATGGAGGATCATTTGGTTAATGGGGATTTTGCTGTCAAATTGAAACGAACACGCGGGCAACGCCGTGGGCGGAAAGCTAGTAGACTTATAAAACGATTTTATTTTATTTTATTTTTTATGGTATAATTCGGCAAACGAGCAGGCGAGCTACCTGATGGTAAGTAGTCATCGCCGCCCATGGACATCTGCAAAACCAGAGAAGTTGCAGATGTGAGTGCATCGTAGCCATTTATGTCTAAGTAGTTTAAAGTTATCCTAGTTGATATTTTTGATGATGTGTATTCTTACACATAGTGTATCTGTTTTAGTTTGACATTGCGTTCTCATTTGCTGAGAACCTTCTTGTAATTTTAGTCCCGACTTCAGGCTAATTATGACATAAACCTCCAATGCACTCACATCCTGTTATCGGCATAATGTACCAGCAAATTATGTTAAAACAATATATTTTAAAAGAGTGTCTATGGAGTTTCTTGCCGGATTCTTCTCCATGAGATCAACTTTTTGGAACCGTGCAACTAGAGTCAATAACGTTTCATAAACGCTAAATAATCTAGAAAATAATCGATCTTACTTCCCTTCACTTCACGTTAGAATTTAGAAAACTGATACTCAACTATTTAGATTGTAACTTGTAATATATTTATCTGATAATAAACCCACCGAAATGTTTGAACAAAATTGATTGATCAGTGCCAGGATAGATTCCCAATTGTGTCCAATATCTCGGAGTGCCGTTTGGTAAGCGAATAGAGTTGCGCCAATATTTATATTAGGTATCTACTGCTTCCTAGGTAACCTGCTTTGACGAGCATCTGCTCCTTAAAGCTAGGCCAGCAACAGCTATATTCTACCTCTCTTTAAGATCTCCAATTTGTGGTCGGAGTTTTAAGGCTAATGCTGGATATGCTAGTCACATTAGGAGAGCATTTTAAAGGGCAATAGGTAGAATGAATCTCTCAACTGTTACCGTAACACATAGAAAACAGCTAGATGGCATCATTATATTAAGATGCATAGTGGTTTAGCTAATCTTTATTATGCAAGCAAGCATTGCATACTATATATAAGTTTGGTAAAGCGAATAAATAACAAGCCAAATATATATATTTCACTGTTTATTGAATTTTGAATATAATGTCATTATATAGATAGGTATTTACAATAGTATTCGAATATTCTGAACTACAATATAATTTCGTAATTTTACGTTTAAATGAAGGATACACAACCAATCATGTTCTACCGTACATAGGTATAGTTAGGTATAGGAAGCGTTTGAGTTAATTTAAAAAAGCTCTCAGATTAAATGAACTGTGGTGATTTTAAATGAAATTGGTTCTAAATTTAAACACATTGAAGAACATATAAATTTATAAAAGTAGAAGCTCTACGTTCGTTTCAGCGGCAGTGATTATTCCAATACCTAATATATTCTCAATTGTTTAACGTTACAGATACTTTTAATAATATAATACTTATTACTGGTTTGTGATCTACTTTACTAATAATATAATATTTCATATATCTCTTTGGTAAACATCATTGATATAATAAAGTATTGGCGATTACTGAATCGGAATTTGAGAATATTTAAATTTTAAGTGAATAAGTATATTTTGTCATTTTTTTAATGTCAAAAAACATCACCTAAAATTCCACTCGACATTCATATGTTATTACTTTCATAGAATCTAGCTAAAACCTTGTGGAGTTTATTGATGTAAACCAATATTATGATATATTTTAGTTAATTTGTTTTTATTCAGCATTCCCACATTGCATTTAGCCCACTTTTAATAAAACATGTAGAAAAAAATATTAAGACTCTTATCTACTGATTATTATTGATAAACGACAAACTAATAATTATGATTTTTGAACAATAAAAACATATAAATTCAAGGATGCAATTTCCTTTTGAACCCAAAACGATGTTTATTACTTAATGTATTGTGTAATGTCGCTACATGGATTATTTTTCGTATAAAACTTTAAAAAAAGGGACGGTTATGCGAATAAATATAATAAAAAATGTAAATCAAGAAAATCCAATACAAAAATTGGTGTCAATAATGAGCAATTTCGATTTCATGGGAAAATATCATGGGGTTTGTATATTGGCGCTATTACCTGTAATATTGCATTTTTGGCACAATTTATATCGCTATTATATACTTACTATATTCATAAATATTAATATAATCTACAATATTAAAACGAACATCGATAGATATATCTAGCTATGTAATAGGTATAACTTCAACTTGTAACATTTATAAAAGCGTGTCACATATACTTACATACAAATATTTTAAAAGCAGAAGGTAATAAATGAAAGAAACAAAAATAATTTGTAATATTTTTTTACTTCTTATCACATGGTTTACACAAATCTCAAATTAATCAGACTTCAAAATGTCAAAAAAATAACGTCAAATTGAAGTATAAAATTGTGACGTTATTGTTATATGACAAATTGTAAAACGTATAACGTCACAATGTGATACGTCAATGTCAATTTTCAATATTATTAATGTCGTATAAGAACAAAATACTGTCATATTTCTGCAACTATCCCAATGTATTTGGTATCGGCGCGGCATGATATCAATAATAATTTCGCAAAATTTTAAATAAGCGATAAATTTTTCAAACAACTGCGAAACGCCACTGGCTTGAGCAAAAACTTGCCATGATTGGAGAAAACATTAAAACATTTTATTTTTTCGTCGTTTTGAGACACGAATATTATATGTACTTCAACTCTTTAAAACTACTTGCAAAATTAACATCGGAAGCTCAATTTTCAAATTACAAACTGCCGACCATTTTAAATAGGCCTCTACAATCAAGCGAATCACAAAACTTTGCTTCGTAAATCATATAAGTAGAGATCTAGCTAAACTGGCTTTTAAATAACATGTAACATCAGTTTGATATGTTTTATGTACTATATGTTATTTTAGGCATTTTTATTGTTGTCATAAGATTGTGTTAATATCAACAACCCATCTTCATAATATATGGAAACCCTTACAATATAGCTATTTACATTTACAATATATACGACACCGAATATGGTAACGTAAAACTATGCTAAACGAGATTATATAGTTAGGCCTACCCAAATATCCAAATATGATTATCCAAAACGCGTGAAATAAGACAAAGCTACCGACAAATTCATTAAAAAAACTTATGAATATAAATGTTTTCCAAAACATTTAACGCATTATTGGACAAAACATATACACAATTTCACTAATTTAACATTGGCGTAATACTAACAGAAACAAAAATATACAATCAATAAACACCTACTATGTATAAATATAACAGCCCTATAATTTTACTATTCAATAGTAAAATTGTTTATTCAACTATTTTATACAATAGTTCATATAAATAAGGTTATGGTACGTAAAAGCAGTGTCGAAATTGAAATACAAATTTTAATTAAAATTAATAGACCAGCTATGTATAGCAATTTTGAAGCTGGCCTAATGAAGGTTGCCACACATTATTTTTCAGGAGCTAACCAATGTTACAAGACATCCATCCATTTTTGAATACGTCCATTTATCATAATGACTGTCACGTAAATAGTGTTTTAATTATGACGTAACATATAAAAATCATACGATAATAGTTGAAGATTTTTGCATTGTTAAGTTTGATAATGAAATAACTTTATAAATTCCTAATTATTTATTTGTACAATTGCAAGACCCTAAGAATAATGGGTGACAACCTTAAATTAACACTAATATCCGAAAGTATTTCTAATATCGATTCAAAATTCGAGTAATATCATAAAAACATTGCAAAATTTCACTTCCATCTGCTATTTTATTTAGCTTCTCTCCACTTAATTATCAATTTCTTCTTTCCGAATAAAATGTTAGTATAAAAACATGCTAAAGATTAACAGATACTTACAATACTTTTTGGTTTTTACACAAATCCATAATGTCTGACTTGATCTACAAAAATCAGTTACAGACAAGACATTTAGACTATGTTTTCGTTTATTATATTAAATATTTCCATTATTATAGGAAGCTTATCTCCCGGGAAGACAATTCCATGAACATTTTTGCCAAATCAATAAACATAAAAAACATCAAAATTTACTTCGGTTATTACAATAACATCAATTACATTGTTCCGACCAATATTTGGAAATTTATTGTGACGATCTTAAACCGTAGTTAACAATACCTTTGCTTTCACAATTCTTCGGTTGACGCTATAGGTGCCTTGAGAAGTGGTGTTCTAGGACTTTTTGAACCATCAGTATTTTTAGATGCTGCTTGGAAGTCTTCGTTGGACAGAGACGCAGGTAACGGTGCTATTTTCAATTGATGTCCATTCAACTTGATCTCGGTAATGGAATGTGATCTCCCGTGGTTAACATTGGGTTTCTCCTTATTGGTTGTGGTCATGGGGTCATGAGTCGGGGTCTTAGCTAGAGATTGAGTCACTCTAGTACGGTTCGATTGTTCTCTTAGTGCCATTTGGTAGGCTACTTCAAAAGCTTCGCCTAGTGTTAGAATTACTTCCGTTGCTTGATCCTGGAAAAAGTAATAATTATAAGATGAGAACTAGAAAAAAAAACATTCAAATATGTCAACACAACTTATTTTAATCAGGTCAAAAATATTTTTCCTGTAAAAATTGTCACGTAGAATCAACAGACAGAACTAGATATGCTTTAAATAGTTATACTATCTATAGCTTACCATAGTAGCGACTCTAAAGACATGGCAGTAGTGGCTCCTACTGGCGTGGTCCTTGGTGATGTATGCAAAATGTGTGAGGTCATCAGCATCCTGGCACGCGCAATGAATGTTGCGGATCTCGTGCTCACATACCAGCTCCTGTCAAAGACGAGTGGATTTAATATTATGTTTTATTAGACAAACATCCCGATATAGATTTTCGTTAACCATCTTTTCTAGAATCTCTAAAAAGAGACAATAATATTTACTTATCATGTAGGATAGACAAAAATACATTTAAAAAATGTATAGATTCATTTAATATTGCTGCAAAAGCAATGACCTTTATGGCATGACATAATTAATAAAATACACCAAGATACAAGGCTTAGTAGTGTTGTTTCAAATTGAAATAATAAGAACTGCTTAAAATGAAATATTCATTGAAAAAAAACAAGTGAACGACTGGCTCTAATTAACAGCATTTACAAGTTGCAACCTTTCGCCCTTAAAAATGTACATGCAACTATCATTTACTGGCTGGCAATATTTTATACCCGTCAGAATTTTAAAAAGTCTGAACATTTTAACGAATGCTGTCCCAAACAATATTTTACTCATTTTTTACATAAAAAACAAGTTCAAATTAAATTTCAGTTGTGCTTCGCAAGCATAACATTGAAAAAACACTAATTATCCCACTTAACTAACCGTGAAGGGTTCTAACATAAAAATCATTGTACAAAAAGGGGAGGAAAGAAAAAACAATCCTTTTTTTTAAGAAACACAAAGAAGAGATTGGTCATCGGTTCGATCAAGTGTGAGGGATGGGCCGTAATTAAAAATCAGCCAGGAGTCAGGGTCTCCTTTGTTAGGAACCCCGGGATGTTTGCCATCTTACACTCGAATGATCTTCAAAGACTAAAATGTCTCAAAAGTTTTTCCGTAAAGGATTTAAACTACAAACTTGGTAGCAAAAAGAAAGATACAAAAAATGGTCCTTTTATATTTTTCTCCAAGCGAACGTCAAAAGAAAATATAGGAACAAGTATAAAAAATAAGAAAATTGATATGAGGTACCTACGTTTCTTCCTCTGTCGAAGATTCAAAAATAGACTACCACTTCTAATTAATATCAAAGAAGATACAATTACAACGTGACTAAAAGATAAATAATAAACTGCGATTTTAAGTGAAAAATCCTATTTTCAGTTCAAAAGTGTAAAAATATTTCTGCACAGGATCAATATTAAAATTTCGACAAGCAAACCGATGCATCTAAAACTATTAATACGTACCCTTGTAATGGTGTTTAGGAACTTGACACCTCTATAGCTGATGGAGAGAATGATATCAGGTGAGTCTCTCGGTTCTTTGGTAGATTTCTTCAACTTCTGTATAGATTTCTTCGTGGATTCCGTACCCCGGAGCTCTTTCACCACTGTTGAACCTAGGTACTGTATACAAAAGAAGATTTTGAAAAATGTAATTATTGGCAAATAAGTCATATAGCATAAAACCTGCTTTAAAGATATAAATTTTAGCGAAAGAAAGTATTCGGCTTCAGGCACCTTTACCAACTTGTTAAACATATTTAGCATTCGTTAATGCCAAAAATTTGTACAAATAATAAATAAAACCGAATTGTTGAACAATATATTGATATAAGTACCTACTCCTTGTTTGAGGAACACAGAATTATAACGATGCGTAAACAGAATCACATATTGTTAATATGATCTTCAAAGCTTAATATGATCCAGAGACTAAAATTCTTTGTCATGTGAGAGATGAGAGTGAAATTTAAAACCAGTACAAATATTGGGATAAAGTTGGATTAACATACATTAGCTACGTAAGTCACAGCTCCCGTCACCAGCACAAAAGGTTGATGTTTCCACTGTGTTTTCAGCGCCCCTGGTACTCCAACCAGCAGTTCTGAAGGCGCCCTTATCTCCAAATCTGAAGGTCTTGGCGGTTGAGGAGCAGGCCTATTCTTTTTGCTTCGCTTAAGGGTCTCACCACCAGGTGGTGCCAGGGTAGGAACAACGGGAGGCGGAACAGGTTTCAGGTTTTCTGAAGGCGGTAACTTCTCTTTGATTTCTTCTTTTAGCTGCTGTATGTTGCTCTTCTAAAAACAATAAAAAAATATTTACCAATAATATCTACAAGAGAGAAGACATGAAGAGATAATTCCTATACCTCTTTTCAAAAGGCTTTTTCAATGAGCTCGCTGATAAAAAAAAACTCCTTATAAGCCACCACAGACAAAAGTACGACAACTCAATAACACTAATTAAATAAAAAAAAGACAACAAAGAACAATACGCAACAGAACGTAAAGTGACACTTGTGCACAGATTCACACTTCAGAGGTGCAAAACAAAACGCAACGGGGAAAATTAAAAACAACGCCAGTAGGCGTAAAATTTTAATTAAGGCACTAAATGAAAGGCACACAAGTAAATAATTGAATCATCTAATTTGATGGTGTCATTGGTAAAAAACTACGTGCGCGTATGAAAGGACCAGTGTTCCGTCAGAGTGAACTCGAATAGAAAGGCATAATATGGCACTGAGGTCTAACTTTACTATTAGTTTTCGAACTTAATAAAACTGGTTTCAGTTGAGAAGAAACTTGATAAAGTTTATGTTAATACTGCTCCTGTTTGTAAGGTAGTAAAATACTGTAACTACTTTATTAGCAACGTTTCTGGTTTACCGCACGCATTAATTAATAGTTTCTGTGAAACATCTTAGGCGCGATAGCAGTGAAGTGTAACAATTATACAGACTTCATATAAATTTATGGTAAGTAATCACCGTTGCTATGGACATCTGCAGCATCAGAGATATCCTTAATAGCTCAATTGACTTTTATTGTGCTGTCCCCAGATTACGAAGGGCAGCCTGACCCTAAGCACCCAGGAAAGGAATCTTCTGTACCGGTGGAACAGGATCTTCCAGGGGTAGTACGCTTTGCTTACTTCTTAATTAATACGTCATATGCATCAATGCTGCTATTTACTTTGATTTGCAATAGAATTAAGAACTGAACTTCTTGTTTATCAAACAGAAGAACATTTTCAAATAATACATATTTTACATTAATTCATACGATTTTATTGCGTATAATTTAATTCATATGATTCACATTCAACGGTCATTTTATTAGCGATCCTTTCAGATTATTATCATAATCAATCATAGCAATGAGCGGCCCGTATCGAACCATAAGTAAATAGACATAAAAACAAGATAAGATAATAATATGACTATTAATATTTTATTGTTTTTCAGCTAGCTACTGTTTTTATTTTGTTATTGGATCGATAGATTTTGTCCGAGATAATTCATCGAAAAAAAAATAAGTGGATTGCACTACATTGATATAATTTTTCAAGATGAATTAAAGGACAAGAGTCATGTAGTTTACGTTCAATTGTTTGTGTATAAAGGGGACATAGCGTAGTCCCATTTTCAGCTCTAAAACAGTTTCTAAACTAAAAAACAATTGAAACTCGTTTCTCTTCACATTTTTGTTGAGAAGACACGATGACACAGAATGAAATTTTTAGCTTATATATATTATGATCCGTTTTATTCAGCTGGGAATAAATAATATAGATATATAGTTATATAAAATTCATCATCATCAACCGATTACATTGTCACACTGCTGGGATTAGGCTATAGCCTAATCCTAGCAGCAGCCTACTCTGGGTTGGCGGACTTCACACGCCGTCAAGAAAATCTCTCAGGCATGCAGGTTTCCTAACGATGTCTTCCTTCACCGTTTAAGCGCGTGATAAATAATTAATTATTAATACGCACATGACTTCGAAAAGTCCGAGGTGCGTGCCTAGGATTCGAACTCGAGACCTTTGACTTGGCAGTCCAATGGTCATATCACTAGGCTATCTTAGTATGTACTTCCTTTTAGTGTTTAAATTATATTATTGTAATATAAAATTAAGTTTAAAAAATACACAGATATATTATTCGTTACTACGTTATTCAAGTACAAAATACAGCAAAAAAAGAATTGTTATAATAAGATATGCATAAAATAAAATCCATCCTAAAACTATTCTACGAAACCGTAGTTAGAGCAGCGTGTGTTTTGCGCGTATTTCCCGTCGCGACTCGCCGAGTAGGGCACTCGCATTCAATGCGAGCAGTTGAATAGACGTCGAATTGAGCACTAATTACCTATACAGGGTTAGCGACGTGTGAAATTAAAAAAGGCGCTGCAAATAGATGAATGTGTAGATATATGTCTGTACATGTGCTTCGGAATTAGCGTCGCTTGTGGTTTGCATGAAATGTGAGGTTATGTTTGGTCAATGTGTGAACGAAAATTGCAGTCATATTTTTTGGAAAGCGTTGTACGCACAGTTACAGGTCCACCTATATTAGTCCAGTTTTAGATCTCGCATTGTATAGGCTTTCCAAACAACAAGAGGTCGGCGTAAGCTAGATTTGTATAGCTCAACGTGTATTTGATAGAGAAACAAGATGGTTTTACGTCATAAATATTAATACTGGTTGTCGAAATTTGATCGCAATATTTTTCTGCACTCCTTCTCTATATGAACTTTAATTAAGTATCCAAATCTCACACGCTTTTTAAGAGGTACAAGACTTTTTCTTCATGTAAGATTTATATATATATCGAACTACTTATTAACAATTTCGGATACACAAAGACAATTGTGGGCGCTACTTGAAATTAACAAAATTATAATTTTAGGAGACTACATTAAAAAACGACGAGCTATATCCATTAATGCTCTAAATAACCAAATTGACATTTAAATTTGCCTCGCTTGAAATTATTAGATTATTGGATTAGCCATGAAGCCAATATTATGCGATTTATATCCATGTGCCAAATACTTATGTTAAATAGCCTGGCGCTAGGCTGTATGCTTAAGTAATAAGGTGTCGGGCTGGTCCATCAGTTTAAATAGTAGTAAAATATCTTACGATTAAGAGTTAGAGGGATTATGAGATTACATAAAGATAATAATTAGTTGCCAATTATTAGTCGAGACAATTCTATCAATTCCTGACACTGGTCCCTTAGACGATGGCTAAAATTATATAAAAAAAAAACATTTATTGTGTTTTAGCTATGCTGGTGAACTGTGGGTGTACATTAAGTACAGCTCAGCCTAACCCTTCGGAGACTACAGGCGAAATGGTATGTTACTACGACCATGTCACCGCTGGATCCCATCAAACAGAGATTCTCGGTTCCTCTTTAAAGTTGCCCGTCCTGACGTAGTTTTCTATTTATATCAAGTTCGATTAACAAATGGAATTTATAAATTACAAATGACAACGGCAGCGTCGGGCGAGGTCGCTCTAAAGGACGTACACCAATCTTATCGGTGAGATCCTCCAAAGAGGTCAGGTGCGTAGTACTCGCAATCGGCACGTGTGTATGAAAAGATGTATGAATGTGGAAGAAGCGAAAGAGACATGCAAGAATCGTAGCAAATTGCAGTCTATAGTTTCTGCCGACCCCTGTGGGGAAAAGACGTGAGTGTTTGTATGTATCAAGTTCGAGACAACTTAAACGAGTTAACGATATATTTAAAACTCATCTCGCCACCTCATCAACGCGTCTTACTTACATGTGACGAGATTAAGCCGGCTAATCTCAGTTAAATTGCTCATCTTGCTGCTAATTATAATCACGCACGTGACAAGGGGGGTCGCCAGGCAACACCCTTACAGGTGTTACGGAAAATATCGGGAGGAATGTTATAAATCTTTGGCGTTTTATTTACAAGTGCTCATAAGTATTTGTAACATTCACTAAAATTCAAAATCAATTGTCTTTTAGAATATCGATTCAAATGTCGAAATATGAAAGAATAGTGACAACCCATTATTATGATCATTGGAAACCTGCATGTCTGAGATATTTTCGCGACGGCATGTGAAGTCAATCCGTAGAACCAAAACTAGCGTGGAGATCCGTGCCCAGCAGTGGGTTAATAAATAGGTTGATGATGAGTAAACGAAATCAAGAATTTAAATTAAAAATCTAATGGTATTTTGATAATGTGGATAAGCGCAAAGCTTTTTTAAGTTTGTAATAGTCCACAGAACTTTTTTTAGAAAAATGGATAACCTGTTAATAAAATGCCTGGCAAATTGGATAGTTCGGGAAAATTCTTTTTGCACCAACCTGCTTACGTTTAGCTATAATGCCCATTACGTTTATTTACAGCCCAATGAATTATCAACATGTATATCGCCTCATACCCTTTCGATCACCATCAATCGCTTGAGCGGTCCTATTCAATCTGATATCTTAGCAACGCCCTACGTCGGTAACAATTGTCACTTTACTGCTAGGATATCCTTTTTACAAGCTTTTTGATTGAGCGAATTGCTCACTTTATTGCTCAGATTGAACCATCCTGGGGTAGTTGATGTGTGATTTATTGTTCAGTATGAGATTCTTAGGGACTGCATAAGAAAGATATTGACAAAATGATTTTGGATAAGATGTTTCAGATACATGAAAACAATTTATTAAAAAAATTGACTTGTTAGTTTGTAAGAGGTATACCTACTGTGACTTAGAGTCAAGTTTTTAATCCCAGAGACTGAAGTGGTATAAGAAAGAAAGAAAAACAATTTGTAATTGTTTGTATAACAATTAAAGAAGAACAATTTGTTATTGTTTATGACGATTTGAATATAAAACCGTTAGATTAGAGGTCTATGTATGTATATACAAATTGTCACCAGTGGCAATAGATTTTGTTACAAAATTGACGGGACGTACTACCCTGTGGCAGGGTCAGTCAAGTATTACACGATCACCTAGCCACTTGATACTAAATCAAACTGAAGAAGCTATTGAGTTTCTTTGCACAATTTTAAATAAGTGTCTCAATTAAGAGAAATTTGTAGAGATAGTTCTGATAATACATTTTTTCGTAAAAAAGTCAATACTATTAGAATACAATGCACTGTTACCTTTATATCCAAGCCATTGATCAATTTTAGCTCACTTTCTCACTGCACCTAATTAAAATATATCACGCCCAAATTATTGCCCCCATTTCGTGCTCCAAGCCAATTAATCTACTTAAAATTCTACATCGACAACGGCCCGTCTCCAAAAATCGTTACGTGATATTTTTATAACATCCACAGCAGCCTTCACTATGGCAGTGTGGTAATCGCTTTCTCTTGCGTTTGATCAACCATGGTGTATGGGAAACCTTGCATTAGTATGCATAGTGTTGACATCACCTACGTGAGCATACACGACAACATTTATTAACAATGCCATTATTATTACATTTGGTACCATTTAGTTATATTTTGATGCGACGGATCACAGTCCTACAAAAAGCATTCTAGGACGGATTTTGTATTAATTACTCCGTATTCGGATTAATAGATTATTTTTTAATCTGTATGCAGTAGGTGTATTCAATGACGATGGATATCCGCACGATAATAGATATTCGTCACAACGTGAGTCTACTGTAAATACAAATACTAAGAATGATATAGATATGAAATGATATCAATATCTATTTTAAATTAGCATCAGTGAAGTATAAAAAGATTTATTCAAAGCCATAGACATATTAGCATCAAATGAATCAAAAATCACATGTGAAGTAGTGATTATGATAATACTACTTCTACGTTCATTGTGACTGTCAATGAGGGGTGATATTTTACCAAGAAATCACAAGATCAAGGTGTACCTGTTCTTAGTTTTACTTTGTATGCAACTATAAAATTTGCAAGCCTTTAAAAAAATATTTAGTATCAAGTTGGGAGTGTTCATGTAATCACTTACCAAAGTATTGAGATCAGCATTAATATCTTCCATATGATTGGCAGGCCCATTGTGCTGTCCAGATACCGACGCCAGGATCCTTTTCCTATGTCCAGCCTTCTGAATCTCCAAAACAGCAGTCAATTCGACTTCCCAAATTCTTTTTACTCTATCCATATCTACATACAAATGTTTCCTAAAAGTATCACTATATTGCTCTAAGTTTATATTTCTTAGCCATTCTTCTACAGATTCGTTTTGGCTTTTACTTATATTGTTATTGTTATGATTATTGCTTATTTCAGTTATTTTAAGAGGTAATTGTTTAGCTGATTCTAGTATTTTTTGTCTATCGTTTTCTTCAATGCCCATCTCACGGAGATCGTTTTCGTCTAGTATACCGTTCTGGAACAAATGTTATTGTTATTCGTTTGTAAAAAAATAATTGCATTCGGCTTCTTATATTTGCATCACAGTCGCTTAGAGTTTAAATTATTTTAAGTGGAATGTTTTTTACTCCACTAAAATATTGTTTTAAACATAGTTGGCTTATTTTGCTATACTTAAAAAGATGCATTAATGCTGGATAAAATATAGCTGGATGAAAATTTTCTATCATATTTATTCATCATTCAAGAGGCTTCCTAAAATTTTAAGAATTTGTTTATCAGTAAAATATACCGAATCTAGAGATAAAGAATACTCACAACAAAATCGATATCATCGTAGCCGCTTTCCAAGAACAGGGTTTCATAATCATGCAGCCCCATGCCGGATAGCCAGAGGCCTAGGTTGGAGGCCACAGATGGACTGAGGCTGGACTCGGAGCAGCTCAACCCGAGTCTAGAAGTGAACTCCTGCTCAAGTTCAGACACAAACACCGACTCCCTGACGAGCTTGCTGCCAAACGACGCCATTATTTCTGAGATCTTTGCCCATTCCTCCTGTTGAAAAAATGGAGATTGTTAAACACATTCATAATTAACTATTATTATTTCCTGACTTCGTTCGCGCGGCTCAAATGAAAATGTTGTAAGTGAGCATGTTTTAGCTACGTCAATGCCAATGTGTTATCAGTTTTTTTTAGTTATCAAAAACATACAAATAAATAAATTATGTTTTGCATTTCATTGTACACACGGCTACACATCAAGCTATACAAATCGAGTTTAGACTGACCTTCCATTGTGAAGGCTCTCCGTACAATTCAAGGCCAGCCTATATCTACTAATTATGTATAGCTTGATGTGCTGCCGTGCGTTTAATTTAGGATGAAGGATTATACTAACTTGAATATACTAAATACAAATAAAACTCATGTTAAATATTATGAACATATGACAGTCTGTCATTTTACTGATATTCTATAAGTGATTTTTATCGTTTGCAAATAGAATAAAGCTTTAATTGATATTAATAACATTTTACCTGATCTAAACGGCCGGAAAGGATTGGATGCGGAAGGCACAAGACCGTTCGAGATGGCGTGCATACGAAGAGACCTACATCCAGCATTGGATGGCAACAGGTTGAAGAAGAAGAAGAAGAAGAGAAACGGCAGTTGATAAGAACGTAAAGAACCATTTTAATTCCTAGGTCTGTACGGTAAGAAAAACACATTTTTGTTATGTCTTCCGTGAGAATCAACACACAATGGTGTGTTATCTACAATATACCTATATCTATGTCTAAGAATATTCTGATTTCCATTGTTGATAAGATTATTTCGTACGTTTATGCAAGTCGCATATAGGTTAAGCGTCACTTTGCACGGTCAGTCTATGGATGGGTGAACATTTTTATCTCATTTTTATTGCGTCGAGACCTTCCCGTGCCTTGAAGGTCCCGCTAAGCAATCAGACCTGTTTGTCATACGAACACTGACAGTCGTGAGAGGTAGTCAACAGTTCTAAAAAGCGGGATGGATGGTTTTTCTTTAAGATATCAGCATTGCCCAGTAATTTAGTTATTTAAATCTCTCTCGACTCGTCTACATATATACTCGATCATCAATGACGCAATTGGCACTAGAGTTAATCGATAAAAAAGACTAAATAAAAAATAAACCAACAAAACCACGACCATTTTATCAAACAGATCAAAGATGTAATCGCATGTTACATCATATGCTTATTATTTACTCGATACTCGTCATAACACGTTTAGATCGATTGGCGAAAATCAAGAAAATCAATCGATTCCCGTCTTTAATTGGGTAAGCACCTTCGCACTTTTGGAGGTGTAGCCCATCTAGTAGGTATTACTATATCAAGTGAGAATCATTGGTTCTAGAATATGCTGATTTCCTCGCGATGTTTTCCTTCACATTTTAGGAGCGATGGTGATGAAACAATTTAAAAAAAGTAAAGCGCCTCTCTGAGTTCGAACCTACGACCCACAGTTCTAAAGTCGCGGCCGTAACCACTGGGCTACTACCGCTCCATATCAAACGAGAGACTTTTAAACGCTACTAAAAAATAATCACCATATGAAACTGACTTTATACCTGAATTTTATTAAAAAATAAGCCTTATTTTCTTCGAGCGATTCTCCAACATCTGTCGTTCAAAACACCTGCCTATCCTGCATGGTAATTTATATTTCGTTATCGGAATAAGCACGTAATGCATGGTTGCGATATGCGCACGTCGCCCGTATTGAAGCGACAGTTTTTTGTCAAGATGTTTTGCTTTGACAGTTTTTTGTTTTTATGGGACGAAGATATTATTATTATACAATAGCTTTCCGCCCGCTGCTTCGCCTGAATGGACCATGTTGTTTATATTTTAATACTTGTAAGCCAACTAAATGCACTGCTCCAATGAGACAGCGAGTTCTCGAAGTTTTTTTTTAGATTTTTGTTGCTTTTTTTTAAACGGCTGAACCGACTTCCCCGATAAAATTACCACCTCTAAAGTATAACCCACCAAACGAAAAAAACAATCATCAAAATCGGTTCACCCAGTCGAGAGTTATGAGGTAACAAACATAAAAAAAGAAAAACATACAGTCGAATTGATAACCTCCTTTTTGAAGTTGGTTGAAAATTGGCAATGGTATAGGCTACCTTATGTCTCAAAGTCCTTTGGGATGCTAGTACTCTACGCAAACCCGCTATAGCTCTTTCTTCAAAAGGCTATCTCATGCATTGATGACACTCATATTACAGTTACAACTAGGTAGGTAGGTTTATCTGAACTTGAAGAGTCATGATTCTTCGAATTTGTTAGAAAATTCCGGCGCCATCTAGTTTAAGAAAATGTAAAACATTGACTTGTTGAAGTGAAATAAATACCATTTATGAGTAAAACCGCTAGTTGAGTTATAAGAACTGTATACCATATCCATCTCACACACTACTCAGTAACTTCCCTGAACGTTCCTCAAGAATATTTTAAATGTACTCAAAATCAGCTGTCCATAACATACTTGTAAGTCAGTCTGTAATTACCCATTTGCATTTAATCCCCTTTAACTCCGCCAAAGTATCACAGAACATCTGTACACCCGACACGGTTGTATTAACGTATCAAATGGTAAAGACGATCTCCTGAATAGGTGCCAACACGACCACCTGGCCACCTGCGGCCTATAGGCGATTAAAATGGCCTATTGTACTCAATTGATACTTATTTGTCACTAGCAACTCGCCCGGCTTCGCACGGTTGTATGCAGCTATAATTATATTTCAACAAATTTACTCGAAACCATATCAAAGTTGACAGTTGAGTGGTGTTGAATTTATTGACAATATAAACCATAAAACGTATACAAAAAAAAATTATGGATTATTATGTATGGAACTCATCTATACAAATAAAATTATATTCTAATAAATTTAAGTGTCTGATTGTAGCGTCAAAATAACAGCTTTTTACTAAATGTAGGTTCCAAACGTACCGAAAAAAGAAACAATTTAAAAATAAATAACCATCTTATTGTTCCGGCTAATCCTATTTTGACGGAACTTTCAGTGATAGATATTCGATGTAGGTACGACCGTAGCATAATGGCTAGGACGTTGGACTTGGACTTGCCATCATATTATGGTTGCCGGTTCGAAACTCACCAATTGTATTACCGACATACACCCACTCGTACAAGCATTTAGCTTACCATGGCCATGGCCTGTGTGTAAGAGATATAGGGCAGAAAAGTGATGGACTGCAATTATTGTCACTCATACATATACTTACCATCAGTATTCCCCAAAGGGATAGGCAGAAGTATAGGCACACTTCCCCGGTATGTTTAGGTCCCATGTAATAGGGGGCGAGCCTATTGTCAGTAACCGGGCGCAAATCCAACCTCCGAGCTATTACTGAGAATTTCATACAAAAACTGAATAACACTGCTCAACCTGGGAATCCTGGCGTTCACTTAAAGAGGCCTACGTGCAGCAGTGAACGAATACGGGCTTATGATGATGATAAGCCTGGGAATCTAACCCAGGACCTCGCGCTTATGACCACTAGACTAATGAGGCAGTTAAGTATCACTACTTAAGTATATTCGATTCATT
The DNA here is from genome assembly GCA_958496365.1 of Subacronicta megacephala. Taxonomy (NCBI): domain Eukaryota; kingdom Metazoa; phylum Arthropoda; class Insecta; order Lepidoptera; family Noctuidae; genus Subacronicta; species Subacronicta megacephala. Next base: position 7,997,719 of record OY292528.1, read on the forward strand.
TAATATTTGCAGAGATAGATTTGCAGATATGCTATTATTGATTCCAATTAAAATTACAAGTATACCTAATAATTATAAGATACCTCCTTGAATTTTCGAAGTGAAGTTGATTTCGATGTTATCGAAATTTTCAATTTCTTAGCAAAACGGCGTAGTTTTTAAATGTCTTATCTAACATAAGTTTCTTTGAATAAGTAACACGAGACTGTGAGCGGTACACTCGTAAATGGGTGTTTTAAATGCAAACTTTAAGTGTGTTTTAATTTTATGATAAAACTTTATCGCTGGAATTAGCATTTTAAATGCGTTTTACGAGTATGTCACGGTCAAGATATCATCTTCATTTAGTCAGCTAGATATTCTGATGCCAACCTTGGAGAGAAAGAAATAAGACTGCTTCGTTAGTTTAGTGGTCCCGCGACTGCTACGCTAGAGGTGCTGGGTTCGATCCCCAGGACGAGCAAAGTGTTATTGGGTTTTTCTATGAAATTCTCAGTAGCAGCTCGGAGCCTGGATTTGTGCCCGGTGAATAGCAGTAGGCTTGCCCCCTATTACATGGGACCTAAACATACCGGTGAAATGTGGTTTTACATAAGTACACCTCTGCCTTACCCTTCGGGGAATACAGGCGTAATGGTATGTTATGTTATCTATGTATTCATAGGCAGTAGGTTGAGCAACTATCTCATAAGTCTTGTGAAGTAGAGTCGAGTCTTATTGCCATTTACTCAGCATAGATCCTATTTACAGGTTGTAGCTACAAAACTACCCAATAGGAAAGCTGTATAAAACGGGGATTATCTCATTAACAGGTCTGACTCATCTCATCCATAGCTTGAACAAGCAATTTTTTAGAAAAAAATACTAGAAATAAAAAATAATAATATTGGGGTCGAACTAACAAAATTGAAATAATGGTTTCAATGACAAAAAAGTTAACGTGACCTGAAAGACGTAAATTAATAATATGAAGGCAAATTTCGACTAGGCGGGTGGGACTCGCGGTGGCTTAGCGATCATAGCGTCTGGAGTACTTAAGCAGAAGACGCAGGTTCGAATCCTGCCCGCGGTCGTATTTTTCCTTGACTAAAATAACTTGACTAAAATGACTGCCGCGTTGGTCTAGTGGTCCCAATCGCGACTGCTACGCTAGAGGTCTTGGGTTCGATCCCCAGGTCGAGCAAAGTGTTATTGAGTTTTTCTATGAAATTTTCAGTAGCAGTACGGAGTCCGGATTTGTGCCCGGTGAATGGCAATAGGCTCGCCCCCTATTACATGGGACCCAAAACTACCGGCGAACTGCGGGTATACATTAAGTACACCGCTGCCTAACCCTTCGGGGAATACAGGCGTGATGGTATGCTAAAATAACTTTAAAAAGTTAAACTTATCGCCTTATGTTTCTTATTAAGATAAAATTATAGACTGGAAATTAGAATTTTCCCGTAAAAGGTTAAATTAGTTCTCGACGAGAGGCTCACCCCCTATTACATGGGACGTAAATAGTATAAGTATGTACCGGTGAATTGTGGATGTACATTAGTAAACCAATGCCTAACCCTTCGGGGACTACAGGCGTGATGGTAAGTTTGTTTTCATTGAGTAATAATTTATTTATATTATTTATTTATTATTATTTATATATTATTATTTATTTTATTCATTGAGACTGCCTCGTTAGTCTAGTGGTCCCAAGCGCGACTGCTACGCTAGAGGTCCTGGGTTCGATTCCCAGGTCGAGCAAAGTGATATTGGGTTTTTCTATGAAATTCCCAGTAGCAGCTCGGAGTCTGGATTTGTGCCCGGTTAATGGCAATAGGCTCGCCCCCTAAAAAAGGCGAAATGTGGGTGTACATTAGTACACCTCTGCCTTACCCTTCGGGGAATACAGGCGTGATGGTATGAGTTATAATTTGAATTAAATTTATCATGACCCTTTGAGGATACGGGTGTTATAGTATGTTATTTTATTCGTAAAAATTTTCAAATCGAGTCCAATCGAGTGCAACCATCACTGGTTTAAAAGCTAGTACTCCTTTGTAGTATTCTTAAAATGAGTGGAACCACTGAACCATGACAGGCCGCCATACAATTTGGCATAACAATAGGATTTGTGAATCGTGGTGACGCACCAACAAAGGCAGGAAGTGAGGGAATTACCTTTGACGTTAACACCTGTGGGTCTACATACCCCATGATAATATAATGCAACATTTGGTGCATATTACATAGTGGATTAAAAATAATTTATTTTTTTAACAAAAAAAAAGAAGTTAACACATATTTATTTATTTATTCTTTATGCACCGTTGGTACAAAGGCGGTCTTAATGCCATTAGGCATTTTCTGCCAGACAACCTTAAACAAACAGACACTCGTAAAACAAAGAGAAAGTAATTGATTTAAACTAAATAATTCTATGATATAATAAAAATAGTTTCTTGGTTGACAGTGTTTTAGTTTTAGTACGAACGGGTTTGAACTTTCTGCTCAATTTTAGTCATGTTTCATCAAAAGCTAGGTAAACCGTTATTTTTGAGGTGGTAGCTGATATTCTGGTTATGAAAAACCATAAAACAAAATATTCTTAATTGTTAATTTTAAAGAGAAAAAAAAACAAAACCGATGTCAGGTGAAAATTATGAAAAAAATATTAAAATCAATCTCCTAAACTACTGAAAACCGCAGAACATACTTGGGGGTAAAAAATATTTTTATCTTATATATACAATTATGGTGTCACAGTCCCTGGCAGTGTGGAAATAAAAAAAATAAGCAATTTTGGAGGTAACCCTTCACAAATATGAACAAAGTACACGAAGTTATACTACCTCCTATAGATACCACGTCTTTACTTGCAGTATTAGTCTTATAAATCATGGATATTTGAATACGAAAATAGAATATATCGCTCATAATAATATAAATTATGGCTGCGCGTGCAATTTAAAACGGCTTTTCACATTCAAATGCTAATGTGCTCCGTGCTTTGAAAATGTTGCAATTTAGTTTGACCCGTGTAGACCCGACCTCAACACTAATTAATTCTATTTTTGTTATTGCAACGTTATAATTGAAAATGGCTGTTATTAATTAATAGCCGGTTAATATGCGCAATAACTTCAATGAGATACAATCATGGAATATATCGAAAATCATTTTTAAAAATTGCACAGTTTCAACGTATTATTTTTTAATTGAATTTTTTTTGGGACGGTCACCACCGGAACATTCTCTAGAAAATCAAAGACGTCAACCATATTATGTATGCAGGAATTATGACGTAACAGCTGTGTACGTCATATTTAGAATCGACATCATGATTTGATCATTTGCCTGTGCAAATGTATGAATAAATAGTGTTGCTTTTCTCATAAGTTTTTTTTGCTTTTCCAGCGTAACGTCACAGCATTATGCTGAGATGGGGACCTTTTCGGTATCTCGGAGGGTTTCTATTACTGTTTCTAATTGTGCCTGTGCCTTATAAACCTATGTACTCTATGTGCGTGTCCAAAATAAAAAAGTTTTCTTTCTATATGAGTATACGATGTAATCTTATTTTGCGACCGGTCACCCGGTAACCCTATGAAGTTAAACGACACTACAGCGAAGTGTTAAGCGATGAGGTATTTAAATTTGGAGTTGCATTTTTTTAGTGCATGACCTCCACTCGAGAACCGTTTTGCTCCAGTGGTCATCGGTTCTTTGAGCTGTGTAGTATTCTATGTTCTTAACACTAAGTTAGGTGGAACCCTTACCTGCTCATCAAACGGACTAAGTATAGACAGCGACTTCTCTCCACTCTGCGTTGAGCTGGTAGTGTTGCTCCGCCTCCTAACTTCGTCCTCCACTCCGTTGATATTTCGCTCTGTAGCCTGTCCATTGCTGCTCAAGTTCGAGGGCGGCGCGGGCGGCGGCTCAGTCGGGGACGCGTCGTACACTGACTTTAGCTTCCTCAACGTCTTTGGTCGTTCTGCTGGCATCGGCCGCAGACCGATCCCGTCTAGCGTTGTTGTAGAGCCTTTGAAGAGGCCTGCGGACAAAAGAGAGGACAGATTAGTATATTATTCAAATCAGTTCAGTAATTTTGAAAATACGCGTACAAGGTAACACAATCAATCAATTATTGCCAGTATAGTTTGTTCTTTTACATTACCGTATCCTAGCAATTATTTATATCAAAATTATTTAACCTAACCTAAGACTGCCTCACTTGTCTAGTGGTTCCAGGGGCGACTGCTGGAGGTCGTGGATTCAATCCCTAAGTCGAGCAGTATTATTGAGTTTTTCTATAAAATTCTCAGTAGGAGCTCGTAGTCTAGATTTGTGCCTAATACATGGCAATAGGCTCGCCCCCTATTACATGGGACCTCAACATACCTACCGGCGAAGTCTGGGTGTTCACTAGTACACCTCTGTCTAACCCTTCGGGGAATACAGGCGCGATGATAAGTATTTAACCTAGTGATCAGAAGGAAATACCTATATCAAACACATGCAATTAAATACACACAATTATCAATATTCTAGAAATCCATACATAACATAACATACCATCACGCCTGTATTCCCCGAAGGGTTAGGCAGAGGTGTACTTAATGTACACCCACAGTTCGCCGGTATGTTTTTGGGTCCCATGTAATAGGGGGCGAGCCTATTGCCATTCACCGGGCACAAATCCAGACTCCGAGCTGCTACTGAGAATTTCATAGAAAAACTCAATAACACTTTGCTCGACCTGGGGATCGAACCCAAGACCTCTAGCGTAGCAGTCGCGATTGGGACCACTAGACCAACGAGGCAGTCTCGAGGAAATCCATACATTTTATTATAATAATATTAGATACTAATTGCGCGAGTTCCTTCTGACCTAGAAGCCTAAGATTTATGAGATCGAAGAGCACACACATACAGACTACGTATGTTATGATGTACCTAATAGTTATCTGTGTCCCCGAGGTACGGGTAGCTAGTCATTAATAATGTATTGATAATAAACCTGTCATGAGACGAATGTTTGATTAAAATCATATTTCTAATACAGAATGAGTTACACAATCATTTTGACTCCACGTTTGGAGGGTTAAGTCAATACATTTAATACACATTTGCGCTATTTTGCAGTGCTGTTACACTACGTTTGCACAGCGTGTGGTGCGTTCGATTCCCATCCGAGACAAATATTTATTATTGTGTGAATCACAAAATATTTGTTTTGAGGCTTGGTATACCTTGTATATTTTACGTTTCAAAACTCCTCTGCGACACAGGGCCTGTGACAAGTCTGGGAGCTTTTTTATCATAAACTTAATTAATATTCCACTGCTGGACACGGGTCTCCTCTCTGAGTGAAAAGGGTTAGGTTGTAGCCCACCACAATAGCCTACTGCTGGTTGGCAGACTCTCAAACGTCTCAGGACCATGTCTGAGAGATTTTCTCACGAGACATCGTGAGAAAAATTTTCATGCCTCAATCGGTGAAGGAAAACATTCTTTCACCTTTTTAGGCGTGAAAAATTATGTATTTTGCACCTATATTTATATTCATTGGAGTAGAAACTATACATTTCTTGTTGTTCCTGGTACTCATAAAAAAATATAAGTACCACTTTCGCTTCATCTACGTTCATTAACCTCCTCATGCATGCATTGTCTGTTTAGGGATTTTTAACCTTATATTTTTGAGAACATCCACAATTTGGTAAAGGTGTGTTTGTCGAGGTTGGTCTCTTACCAACTCTACTCCACCTAGTCCATCTGTACATGCCTCCTATACTTCTTTCATCATCTCAGTTTACTTTACATGTAACATACCTTTGTCAATTCTTGTCACTACATCTTCGTTCACTCTACAACGCTCCCTTATCACCCTGTTCCCACTCTATCTTTCAAAGTTACACAACACATCTCAAAGCTCTCATCTCTAAAATGTTACTACTACATAGCATCATAGGTTAAAGAACTTTTTGTAAGTTCAATCATCATTTATAGCTCTATAGGTACAAGGTCTATAAGTCTACGAGTGTTGAATAGAGCTAGTCTATCAATTGGTTAGCCTTGCACGTTAGACCGGTTGTTTTGATAACTAGCCGAGCCTTGGCACCGATAGACAAACGACTGTGTTTTCACTTTTTATATATACCTTTTTTTCGTTTCGTTAAATTGTGTATGACAAAATGTATAGTATAATTATTACTATGTCTAACGGCCGAACCCAAAAACATATCTTCGATCTGAGATCGATCTCCCGGTCGATCTCCAAACTACATCCCAATAATAAAGATCTACAAACGCGATCAAAGTTTTCAAGCGATTAGATCAATCTCTTCCCTCCCGCAAGTTCCTTTTTAAGCAGACTTCATAGGAATGTGATAAGTTTTACATAATTTCTTGAGAGTATAATTTACTTTACGGCAATCTTTTAACGATACCTACTTGTCTACCTTTGCGTAGTAATTTACTTAGGTATACATATTTTAAGTACACACTATTAACAGTTTTTTTTTATATAACAATAACGATGCACAAGACTTTTAGTTGTTGGTAACGGAACGTAAACCCCATCTGTCATTTCTCAAGTCAATCATCTGTCAAATTTCTAACTTTGTTTTTTTATGCGATGCTGTGCTGATATTTGTTTTGTTGGAAATCCAAACATCGAAGTACTTATAAGAAGTTGCGGACGCGTACTCTATGCAGTAGTTACGATATGTATCATGTAAATTATTATTATCATTTAATACTAGCAAAATAATATTGTTTAATACTAGCATAGGTTTTCATGGAAGATAAAGCTACAAAATATTCGTCTTTTGTTTTATATTTTACAGTGTCTTCCTATTGTGTATCTAATACAGTTGTTAGTTATAACCATTTGCTTGCCAGTATTTTTAAGGATATTTGTTCTATTGTTTTGTAGGTATATTTTAACGTACCTACCCTTTTATTGTAGAGTTTGTTTAGCTCTAGCTATTTTGCTTGTAATTTCCTTTATGCAAAGGGATAGAGGGTGTAAACGTCCAGGATACATCTGTGTAGCAATAGAATGTTAAGAAATCGTTTGGCGCGCGGGTCGTGGTATTGTTTTACATTTTGCTTGTATTGTTAGAGTTTTTAATGTTTGTAACAAATGATCACGGAGGTTGGGCTTCCCGTGGGACCGAGCAACAGGGCGGGGATGGGTCCCCACCCTTAGTTGGCCACAATAAAACGAGAGGCCTTAGTTAGTATAGTTAGTCTCAAAAGTAAGCTTCGTTAATACGCAAGTAGTTAGTCATTCAATAAGTTACGACACTCAATACCTTCATAGATATAGTAAGTTTAAGTCGATGGTGAATAGGTATAAACAAGAAGAAAATACCCAGTGAAGATCAAGAATAAATCGTTTCATTTGAAGAAAAACCACGTAATGCAGTCCACCCCCGAAAGTATTACATCATATAAATCATCAATTATGAATAACAAAACGGTGAGAATTATTCTAAATACTTAGCTATTCTGTCATTTTACCTATTCGTACTGTTTATTGTTTGTTGTGGGTGCCCGACAAAGACGCCTTCTTTCGTGCCCTTTTTACGTGTATGCTAACGTTCTCGTTGTTTACAGATTACAGTCAAACCTCTGACTAAAGAAGAAACGAAGGCTCTGTTGTCGTTAATAGAACGGAGTAAAATAATTAATAACAAAACCACTAATGCTACTACTAATAAATTAAAAATAGAAGAATGGAAACGCATTTCCGAAGAATTTAATGCCGCCATCACCTCATGTCGTCGTACGCCTCAACAACTACGATTGAAGTGGGAAAATCTTAAAAAGGTCTCCCGTAAACGCAATAATGCTATTCGAATGAATAATATTAAGGTTAGTGACAGATACTGATGAATTTGACCATGATTTAACATAAATTTAAGAATGATTCCTTAACATTTAGTGAAGTGCAATTTACTTATACCTACTTATACCTGCATTTGTGATAACGAGAAATTGATGTTATAATGACATCGTCATAACAATGTAAGCATCTTATAAACTAAATACAGAGGAATGTAATCATTTTATCATAAAGAAACTTAATTTAAACTCGTTTTAAAACATATACAATAACCAAAATTATTTTCCTGTTATATTTCTAATGCTTCTAAGCTCTAAATTCTAGTAAATAGAATAATATAGTTCAATATATTCTATTTTTCTTTAGACTGGTGGTGGTGGTCCAGAGTACAAACCTCCGGATGACATCTTCGATCGTGTGGCTACTTTATTGGGTAGTAAAGCCAATGGATTTACTGTTCAATATGGGGGTGATGCTAAATGCACTGTATATAGTGGTGTTGGTGGTGATGAAAATTTGGGATTAGAGTTATTATCTACAAAACTAACCAATGAGGTGGAGGTGCAAGAAGCAGAGGTGCTGGGAAATGTTCTGTGTGATACAGTGACACCTAAACCAAAGCAACACTCACTAGACACTCCCAGGGCTAGCGGTAATTTGTTTTTTTTACTTAATTTTATGCCATGCGCTTAATAACAGGGTCAGATTAATCTCTCTTCTAACGGTCTGAGACTTACAAAGGAAATTGATAACATTGGTACTAAGCATAATATTTTAAATAAAGTATTAAATGTAAAATATATGATCACATTCCCTAAGATATACTACACCAAGTGTGATGGTTATGGCTGCTGTTGATGTTCACCTAATAATAAGTATCTATTAAGGTTGTAAAAATGTGAATAATATATTATCTTACAGGTTTCAAAAGAAAACTAATTACATCTGATGATAACCGAGCAACCAGAGATATAGCCATAGCAGAGTATTTTATTGCAAAGAGGAAAGTGCTCGAAGCAAAGTTGGAGAAGATGATGTTAGACAACGAAAAAAGAAGATTAGAGATTGAAAACTTAAAAAATCAAAAATAGTATTTTTCATAACATGAAGCAAGTAGGTATATTTTTTATCCCATAATCTCTAATATTGACTATTTAATCATTAATGTTTTTTTTTAATGATAAGCCTAATGGCTAGGGCGTTGGACTTGCGATCATGTGGTTGCCGGTTCAAAACGACGAGTTATTTCGAACAAACCTTTTTAAATTACTTATGTACCTAGTGCAGTGATAGCCTTGTGATATGACCATTGGACTGCCAAGTCAAAGGTCTTGAGTTCAAATACAGGGCACGCACCTCTGTCTTTTCGAAGTCATGTGCGTATTAATAATTAATTATCACGCGCTTTAACGGTGAAGGAAAAACATCGTGAGGAAACCTGCATCCCTGAGAGATTTTCTTGACGGCATGTGAAGTCTGCCAACCCGCAGTAGGCTAGCGTGGTAGACTATAGCCTAATCCCTCTGGTTCTGAGAGGAGACCCGTGCCCAGCAGTGGGACAATGTAATGGGTTGATGATGATGTACCTACTAAACAACGATCGCCTAGTATATGCATTAATAGAACAATGTAAAATAATCCAGACACACGATATACGAGTATTTACGTGCCGCTGCGCGCACGCATGCCATACAATTCAGGCCAATTTATTCTGAGTACGGACGCGTGAAAACGATTTTAAGCTCATTATTACAGAGCTTCGTTGCTATGATTTATTTTAACGATGTTTTATGTGGGCTCTAAAGTGATATTATTTACGCATAATGCTTATCATATAGGGGAGGCCTAAGTCCGAATAATGGAATGGAATAGTCCTAAGTAATGGACGAATATACACTCATAATCATCGTGATGGTTATCAACACTTGAATTTACGTTTTAAAAGAGTGTCCATGGAGTTTCTTGTCGGATTCTTCTCCATAGGATCAACCTTTTGGAACCGTGCAACTAGTCAATAACGTTTCATAAACGCTTGTAAAAGCTTATTTGAAATAAAAACATTTGATTTGATTTGACGTGGGCATAGAAGAATTTTAATAAAATGATAGCTTGTGTTAAAATACGTTATTAAAGCCTAACCTCATTGATAAAGTGGTTGCAAGCGTAATTCTGAATGTATTTGGGCTTCGATTCGAGATCAAGCAGAGTTATTGGTGTTTTCTATGGAATTATCCACCAAGGTTTGGCGTTTGTTGACTTTATTCCTCGAAGGGTCAGGCAGAGGTGTTTTACAATCCACAGTTCGTCTGTGCTCAGGTCCCAAGTAATAGGGGCCTCGGAGCCTATCCGAGAATTTCATAGAAATACTCATTTACGTTTTGCTCGTTGCGGGATCGAACTACGAATATCTAACTCAAAAATCGCGCTTACGACCACAAGAATTTAATATAATTTAACAAAAAACAGAGAAAATTAGCACTGATCATTAGCATTCATCCATGACTGTTTCGTTTAATTATTTCTTTCATAAATATGAAATTCATTTATTATTATTGAACTATGCTTTGTATAATTCAAGGATTTTAGTTATAAGCGGTCATTATTAAAAACGTTTGACATTTAAAATATCTAATACTTATTACTAAAAGAATAAAATTATATAAAAGAGTTAAGATTTGCATAAAATTGGCTTCAATCATATTTTTCTGCATTTAAATAAATTATTCACGGACCTAGGTATGTAATTTTTGCATTTTTTATTCGTTGCGTAAAGATCATCACAAACACGACTCTACCAAATAGGTTAGTATCGCAGTTAGGTACCTCTTTTTTAAGTTCACACAGAGCTTGTTCCCTAGTGCAGGTGATAAAAAAAGACACACAGATGACAGTGTCATTTGAAAATTTGTTAATATTATCGTCTGTACTCTGCCACATTAATCTAGTGGTCCTAAGCGCGACTGCGACGCTAGAGGTCTAGATTTCGATTCCCAGGCCGAGCAGTGTTATTGAGGTTTTCTATTAAATTCTTAGTAGCAGCTCGGAGTTTGGATTGAATGGCAATAGGCTGGCCCCCTATTACTGGGACCTAAACATATCGGCGAACTGCGGCTGTACATTAAGTACAACACTGTCTAACCCTTCGGTATACACAGGCCAGAGAGTATAAGTACGATAGTCTATTAATAAATAATAAGTGTGTGTAATAAATAAATATACCTAATAACGTTTAAGATAATTGATATTGTGTTCAACACTCGGACCACACAGTAAGGACCAATTATATCTCCCATTAGTTGAAGCTTTGCTTACATGAATGTCTACCCAACTAAAAGGTAGCAAATGAAAGTGACAAGACACAGACAATGGGTTTGAAAACAATGCCTATTGTGACCCTTTGAGCCATCAGTGTGAACCACGGAGTAAATAGAAATGGAGCACTAATGTGTGTTTAAGGCCCCCACACACACTCGGATCTGCTGCATCTTAATATACCTATTAACATACCATCACGCCTGTATTCCCCGAAGGATTAGGCAGAGGTGTACAAATATGCACCCACACTTCGCCGGTATGTTTAGGTTTCATGTAATAGGGGTCGAGCCTATTGCCATTAACCGGGCACAAATCCAGACTCCGAGTTGCTACTGAAAAATCCATAGAAATACCTAATAAGACTTTGTTCGACCTGGATCAAACCCAAGACTTCTAGAGTAGCAGTCGCGCTTGGGAACACTAGACTAATGAGGCAGTCATAAACAATATTACTTACTGACTAAGTATATTCGGCATGGACTTCTCTAACTCAAATTTTTTTCATCTTTTTTTTTGCCGGAAATATACGCGTGCATGCACTCTAGAACTGACCACAGTTCCATCGTAATCGTATGAATGGCATAGGTAATTAAATAAAAAGACGGTGGAATGTACCCAATCCAATTAAAATAACATTAACACTTGCTTCTTATCATAAATATTATCATATATAGAAAATGCTAGTCATCCTACGACTCCATTCCTATTTGTCGGAAACGCGTCCCATATGATTTTGTATGCGTCCTGTGACTCCATTGATTCATACTCCGTGGTCTGTACTATGCTTAGTGTGACGAGCAGGAAGATTACCTCGCGTTTGATTGTAATGTTTTTACGTTTCATGGAGGAATGTAAAACGAGTAAGTGTAAGCCGCTTAGTATCCCACGCATGTTTTTGTAATTTATTTGAACCGCAAACGACACTTCGTTTATATCATAAATATTGTTTGAATTTTAAAAAACAATTTTGTTTGCTTTTTATTTCTTTTAGTCACATAATTCTTCTTGTTCGTCGTTACTCTCTTGGCAGAATGGTCGTGGACTTCCATTGGTGGAACTATTCCTCACATAATGTAATAAACTTAATAGACTTACTTTTGATACAGTTTCTAGACCGATACTACTCGGGAAACTAAAGTCAATCGGGGTTAGGGGTCTGGCTCTGGAGTGGTTTCATTCTTATTTAGAAAACCGCAAACAACGCGTTCATGTTGGAGATTATAACAGCAACTATGCATATATTAATTATGGAGTGCCACAAGGCAGTATTCTTGGACCGACACTCTTTCTGATCTACATAAACGACCTTTGCTCCATGAAACTTCGCAATGCCAGCATGTTTACTTTCGCAGACGATACTGCCATTATTTTCCACTCGAAAACATGGAGCGATGTCGTTTGTGTGGCCCAGGAGGGGCTTAGCAAAACATCTTGTTGGTTCGATGATAATTTATTGACCATTAATGCCAGTAAAACCAAAATTGTCACCTTTAGTCCTTCTGACAGATCTGCGCCAGCTCAACCTCTCTTGATAAAACTCCATACTTGTTGCACCAAAAATAACAATAATTCCAGTTGTCAGTGTCCAGTTATTGAACAGGTTCCGTACATTAAGTACCTAGGAATTTTGATCGATGAACGACTTGCTTGGAAGGTCCAAATTGATGCACTTGTGAAGCGGGTAAAAAAACTTTCACATATATTTAAAAAACTGAAGTCTGTCGCTGAGCCCAAACTTATTCGAATCGTATATTTTACCCTGTGCCAATCTATACTAAATTACTGTGTGCCAGTCTGGGGTGCTGCAAATAAAACATGTCTTATTAAGTTAGAACGAACCCAAAGAGCGATCTTGAAAATAGCACACAGAAAATGTTGGCGCTATCCCACGAATACCCTTTACCGGGATTGTAACGTTCTTCGTGTAAGGCAACTGTTTATTGCATCAACCCTGCTGCGGTTCCACAAGCATGCAAAGAAATTTGCTCGTAAATCACATAGAACGTTGAAATGGGACCGACCAAGAATACGTTCTTCTTTCGCTCAAAGGTCAGGTACTTTTCTTGGACCATTTCTGTACTCAAAATTCTATAATTGCAACAAGAGTATACTTAACCTGACACACTCACGGTGTAAGATTTAATTATTCAACTGGCTCCATCCTAAAAACTATGAGGAAACCGAAAACCTTATACACACAGGCTTGTCATAGGCACAATATAAACACACACACAACAAAACACACACATACACACACACACACACACACAGACACACACACACACACACACGCACACACACACACACACGCACACACACACACACACACACACACACACACACACACACACACACGCACGCACGCACACACGCACACACACACACACACACACACACACACACACACACACACACACACACACACACACACACACACACACACACCACATACACATATACGCACGCTCACACATTATTACAGAGACGAGCTCTTTTATATTATAACTCTCCACAGATCTACTTACTTTTATTTTGTAAAATAAAAACTTAATTTTAAACCGGGAAGAGACTGTATTCCACGACACAGGGAATCCTAGTGTGGGATACAGGGGTACTGTAATAGGTTATAAGAAAAATAGAGTTAAGTGAAATGACTACTTATTATACTATTGTACTTGAAGTGTTCCAAAAAATAAATTATTATTATTATTAAATTATTATTATTAGGTATACATATATTTTAGTGATAGGAAAAAGCTGTCTAATTCGATATTCGAACTAACGTCGTTTAAAAACATCAGACGCTTTATCCAACTAAACGACTGAGACTGTATCCTGCCTGTTACATATTGATTTTTCTTTCTCCAACATTTTTATCATTATGCTTATGTCATCTAATATCATTGAACGACCATACTCATAAAATTTAAATAGAGGACTTGAGTTTAGCTTCAGGCCATATGTATCGTCGACGTAACATATTGAGTCGTATGCCGATGTATTAAACTGATGATATTACTTATAACATAAACACACCATCTCGTCTATATTTCCTGAAGGGTTACCAGAGGTATACAAATTTTCGTCAAATTTATCTCTCTAACAGAGATAAATTTGACAGAAAAAATATCTCAACCCAAACCAATATGTATATGGACGACTCAACATCTAAAGAATGTTCAAAACCGATGATGTCATCAGTAGGTAATTGTAATTATCACCGAGCTTAGAAAATATACCGGTGATCAATGCAATTCGATTTAAAAAAGCAAAGCCTGTTAATCACCTGTTTCACAAAACACTGTGTGACACATTTTGAATCCAGTTTGTTTTAATATCTTGAAGGAAAAATATAAAATGGAAGATAAACATACGAATGACATCACTAAGGTAAAACTTTTGTTTTAAAGTTATTCAAAAACATCTTTACTTCATTTGTTTGTGGTAAGCAGACACATGGAATATAAGTTTTATAATAAAGGTTATTTAACTAAACGATGACATAAACTATTACCCAGTAATAATCGTTAGGAAGGTTCGGTCCTTTGCCTTAAAATGCTACTGTCTTTGCCAATTATTAGAATATAATGTGTACTATTAGTAATTATTAGTATTTACCGTGGTCATCTGTTTTACTCTTTTCCATATAAAAACGAACTTCGAGGGCTATTCTCAAGAAATACTGAATACATTTTGGTACAATCAACACTACCCATTTCATAAGTTTTGCTATTTTTTACGAATGCATTTCCTTGTATGACCGTCGGCATATCATAGCTTAAAATACATCATCCGATATCGTTTTAGAAATCGCAGTGACTCAAAAAACACGCACTATACGATACAATATCGATACATCCTGCAGTGACTAATGCCCTTAAAGAAACGACAAAACTGACAAAAGTATTGAATATTTTAGAAAAATAGCAAAACTCACAGTTTCCCATTAGTGTGGCAATCATTTAACATTCCATACAACTGTACCGTCGTCATGTCGTCATCAGACTTATTTTAAGAATCACATTTAACTTCTAACTCACTAATGCAAACAACACTATCAATCACAAAAATCACTAAAACATCACTAATTCACGAACGTTAATTCACGGCTCGATAATAAAATCGAAAAGAAAAATTCGCGGTTTGTGGTTCTGCAGTGCGATGCGCGAACGCACCGATAGCCGGTAACCGAGCAACTGTCGAAGCGACCAAGTGAAACAATATTGATAACAACCGACGTCACTTATCGTCCACACTTTATTAATCTGAATCAATTTGTTCGTGGAGACAATTGGAGGACGATTTAGCAGAAGACAAGGGAGAGAGAAACATTCATTGAAGACGAGTATGTTATTGCTATCTCTATTATTCCATATACCGTGAATCTGTATGACACAGAAATCGTGAATGACGCTCAGCTTACGTTGATCCTCACACACAATACGTCTGTATGAATGAGATGCATCAAAGAAATAATTAATGATCAGGCACGCAAAAAAAAAATAGATTTTGCGCCGGCGGCGGACAAAATCACGCGCAGTGATTTAACAAGGCAATGACCAAGCATTGAAATAAAAAAATCTACTACTGTAGGTACAGCGCTAATGTTAAATGTAATTAGGTAGGTACTTCGTTTCCCATTAAAGTTTGTAAAACATTTCTGGTGATTAATTAATCACTAGCTTCAATACTTAATACTCCTCAATAGGTATTTATTAAATTGCTCAATGAAGTTCACATATAAAATTTACAATATATTTGTTAAATATGGACTTCGTTGGGCAAAGCAATGTAGGAGAGAGACAGCAATGTCTCTCTGCAACTTGAGTGTGTGTTGAGTCTCTCTCGAGACTGCGTGGACTATTGGGTATAACCTGGATAAATAAATATCCTGGATGAAAAATAATCTTCGTGTCAGTAACATAGCATAACATACCATCACGCCTAATGAGGCGTGTTGGTAATGGTATGTTATGTTATGTTTAACCTCTCGGGGAATGCCCCGAGAGGTTAAACAGAGGTCTAGGCAATCTACACTCACAGTTCGCCGGTATGTTTAGGTCACATGTAATAGGGGTTGAAAGACTCCGAACTGCTACTGAGAATTTCACCGCCCAATAACACTTTGCTCGACCTGGGATTCGAACCCAGGACATCTAGGATAGCAATCGCCCTTAGGACCACTAGACAAGATGAGGATAACGTTAAAAGCATTCCAGTCCCTTCGCTTACCGCAGAAGCTTAAATCGGTTATGTCCGGGAAAAAAGGTTATCTAAGGAATTCCGTTGCGAACTCCGGTTCATTTTCTCATGATAACGAAGGAGTACCTACGTAGATAAGAACGACATGGTTCCTGACTTTCGTTCCTATCCGATGACTGTATCGTATAGGAAGTATTTTTTTTTAATATACGCGGCTTCCATTTAGATTGTTGACGCTACATAGATCTAAATAAAAGAGCTAAATATCATCCAACCTTGCCGAAAATGAATAGTCAAAAACGCT
Organism: Subacronicta megacephala; assembly: GCA_958496365.1. Taxonomy (NCBI): domain Eukaryota; kingdom Metazoa; phylum Arthropoda; class Insecta; order Lepidoptera; family Noctuidae; genus Subacronicta; species Subacronicta megacephala. Next base: position 8,014,374 of record OY292528.1, read on the forward strand.
CCAATTGGAGTCTGGCTATACCAAAATTATATTATTATAAGACTCATATCGAAAATCCATCCTAAATTTAAAATATGTATTATTAAAAAAATATTGATGCATAATAATATCAAAGAAGGAAATTCATAATTGATATTATAGTAGGAATCAAGATATTATATAAATATTGCTGACTGCCTCATTGGTCCAGTGGGTATTCTATATCTGTGATAAGATACTTCATATTTTTAGCTAACGGCCGCGACTTACGGGTACCTAAGTTCGAAATGAGACAGGCGCTTTATTTCGTGTAAATTATTTCATCACGGTAAATAAAATCAACATGAGGAAACCGGCATGTCGTGGAAACAAAAATTCGAAGATAAATGTTGTTTAAATGGCCGACTTACCCTTAATTCTATTGACCACGTATGTGGTTGTCGTCAGGGTAATCAGAAAGAAGGCTTAAATATACTGCAACCTGTTTCTAAATCGGCTTTATTTTAATAGTAGGTACCTACAGTGTAACTAATACAAGATAGCACGCGCTCGTTCACTGTCAAGACACAGAAAGCGAAGAATCAGTATTGCCACTACTTAAAGTAATATTACAGTTTGTTGGTGTTGCCAACACATGTGACATCTTCTACCCCATGGGCCCGCGTGGTGGATAAGGGCTTACTCTCGCTCACCGAGGCCTGTCCCAGCAGTGGGAACATAATAAGCTAATTATGCTTATGCTAAGATGTGAAGTGTGCCAATGAATAATAATAATAGATCACACTGTATGAGAACTTCAACACGTTTAAACAGCTTGTTAGATCAAGAGATCTAAGTAGGTTTCGATTTGCTCTTACAACTAGATTAACACGAAAGATATGATATTTATCTTTAAAGCCTTATCTATCTGGATCTAACATAGAATAGACGTTGATATGAACTCTATCAATCATTTTTATGACCATCACATAACAGATAACATTAAGTTAGATTGTATCTTAATTGGACTAGAAAGTGGTCAAATAAGTATGGTCAATGACTTCAAGGCAATTCTTATCTTGCAATCTTTAAGAGCTATGAATGTTTTTTATGAAAAGAGTTTATAAATAAGCGAGTTTATTAAAAAACATTGTCTGATTAGTACTGTTGTCGTAAGTGCATCTGCTACGCGAGGAACTGGGTTGGATTGCCAAATCAAGCAGTATTATTGGGTTTTTATATGAAATTGTCAGTCGCAGCTCAGAGTTGAGAGTTGTGCCTCGTGCCATCGCAATAGGCTCTCCCTTTATTACATGTGACCTTAGTACTGGCGGGCTGTGGCCGTACATTAGAATACCTCTGCCTAAGCCTTCAGGGATAGCAGTCGTGATGGTATGGTAAGAGTTATGGTCAAAATGTAAAACGTATTCACTACGTACTAAATGTGTTTACTACACAATAAAAAATAATGAGTCATCGACGCCACTGTATATTATTATCTATCAATGTACATATGTATGTATTATTACATGTTTACATCCAATTTATTACTTATGACGAGCACAACAAGATTCATAATACATAGACATTTTTAACTAATCTGAGATATCTCTGTCATCAGAATTCGTTAACATTGCCCCTAAATAAAACACACAACCAAAATGTACACATGTTGTAGATTAAGTTCGAGTTACTGAAGCCCGCCATATGCCCAATGCCAAGGCTGAATGTATTTGGGAGGTAGGGCTGTGCCTGACAAGAAAACCTATTATTAAACAATAATTTATGATTTATGAGATCACAAACCACTATGGTACGTTTTCTGTCCAGCATAAAATTAAAATGCTTAAAATTTTTGTAATGGTACAATATAATATGGAGGAAATGACTACTACGTCATGAACTAATGATAAACTACACAAGATCTAGTTTTCCCTAATCTAGAATCCCCAAAACCCGTCTTATTGATTATTCATGATCCAGGCTCTCAAAGGATACATTGGACTAACTTCTTCAAACTATTGTACACGCTATTAATCTTATCAAAACAAGCCCTAATCCATCTTCAGTAAAAATTAAGGATTATATATAAGGATACGCACGATCTCCTATATTTTTTTTCCCATTATATCAAACAGCGCAGCGCGAGCAGGGTAGATTTTTACTGAAATGTCAAACTCCAATATTAATAAGCCCCGACGGAGACAACCCTATTATTAAGAGATAACACGTTCCAAGAAAGAACTGTGTAAGTAAAACGTTAATACGGCTCATCTTAACATAATTATAATATATGTATATAATGCTATTAAGATCAGTTTACATACATTTATTGTCATAGACTTCAATCAATAATAAATAAGATAATGGACCCTGTTCCCCATGCCGGTGGATTTCTATTTTTTTATATTCTTTTTTTTAATTAATATGTATTTCATATTAATTTAGGAAACTGGTTAGAAATATAAAAAATATGTATTTAAGTGATAGTTAATAGAGTTTCTAGTACCTACCTAGTAAAATGTTATAAGGACGATTATGGTCTCTACATGCCTAAATTTTTTTTAAGAAGTCATCGCCGCCCTTAGACACCTGATACACCAAAGGATTTGCGGACAAGTCTGTAATTGATCAGACGCGTCATCTGATGGTAAGAAGTAATCGCCGTCTATAGACACCTGAAACACCAAAGTATTTGCCAAGCTTAAAGACCCTACGGACTGCAGACTATCATTTGAATATCTGTTTTGCCCAGAAATTGGGTTACGGATGTCTGATGGCAGTCGCTTCGTAAGTATAAAATACTAATAGTCAGTCGCATCTAGTTAGACTGGAAGCCGGGTCCAACATTATTGGGAAAAGGAGGATAATGAAGGACTGCGGAAGATAGAACCGCAGAAACTGAGGTGGAACTGTCTCTTATGCGCAAAAGTTGAAGGTTTGACACACACCCAGGTGTTTTACATCAGACTCATTTCGAAGTGTGCATTGGAACTACACGACATATTTCCCCCATCCCCGTTCCACTATCGGACGAGCAGAGCTACGGCAAGGCGCCACCGTTTCGTGGTGGAAGTGCCTAAATCTCGCACTAAGCGTTTTGCCTCTACATTTATAGTGCGTACTGCGCTATTGTGGAACTCGCTGCCGGTATCTTTGTTCCCCGAGACTTTGGGTTTCTTCAAGACGAGAGTGAATCGGTTTCTTCTAGGCCCGCGCTCTCCATCGTAGACCACATCGTTTCTTAATATCATGCGATTTGTGGTCAAGCTCAAGCCTATCTATGATAAAAAAAAAATTTCAACGTAAGGATGGTTGCCAACCAATCAGAATTAAAGAAACCACCGAGAAGAAAGAAAATCAGATTTTTACTCAATTCTTACGATCTCTTACGCATCTAACCCGTCCCCAAAAGTACGATACAAAGAACTCACAAAACTTCGTGGCTATAGTTAGTACCTATATAAATCACATAAAAGAGATATCTGTGTTTAAAAAATGATGATAAGTATACGTGTAAATTGAAAGGAAACACCATATTTCAACAACAAAAAAGTTTTAAAGATATGGTTCCTAAAACAACGAGTAACTTTATCCTTTCGTCGTACAAAAACGTAACTTTTTTATAAGCCAAATATAATATTTTTCGTCTTATTTTTAGGATGGTAAAGTTCGAATTGCCGTGGCTAGTAGGACTTTAGGATATCATTTTTAAATAGTGAAACTCGATAGTTCACGTCATAACTTTTTTTCTTTCAAAAAGTCGACACGTGTTTTCATTTTGTGCTCTTATTTCGGTTTTTTTTTAATATTTCTCATTTATTTTTATTTTGTTTATTGGGTACAAAAAGGTAGGTTAGGTACGTGTTAGTAATTAAGATGATAAAGTAAGATTCTTCTAAACTATTTGTTACCCATAGTTTTACCCGAATCACAAAGGGCTTTGAGACAATAGGTAGCCTATGTTTTCTCCCAGAATTTTGGTATAGAGGTAAATTGATTATTATGAGATACCAAAATTTATTAAAATTAGTCCCGCAATTTAGGCGTGACAACGTTACAAAGAAACATAGATAGATAAACAGACAGAGAGAGTAACTTATTAATTTATAAAATTAGTATTAATTAATTACTCATGGCAAGAGATGAAAACAGATCGTTCTTAGGCGTACTTTGATATTCGTTTAAAAAAATATCCTTTTAAGATAGAAGTTTCGATTATATTACTCCCAAAATAAGCATTTGGGGGAAAACGCAATTCTCAGAGTATAAGTATGACTGATTCTCATTTTCCTAAAAATATTTTCTAAATTCCAACTAATATGACGCTACTGCAATGATGTCACATGATATGACGAAAAAGATAACATTTATTGCAAGCCGTTACCAACAGCTTCTGCGTTATAGTTTTATATCTATATTACCTACATATATATAAAAATGTAAGAACTTAAGATCCTTATTTTTTATTATTTTTTAGCATTAAATATTGCGAAATTTTCACAAAGAAATGAATTTTCTAATTAAAGAAAATTTCTAGTGAAAGAAAAATTCGATCTCAGGCAGGGTTTGAACCTGCGTCTCTCTGGTTAAGTACACCAGACGCTTTGCCAACTAAGCTACCGAGACCACTGCCTGTGATGTCGAATTTCTCTTCCACCTTCTACGTCTTGAGGCGACGTCGGCACCATCTATTGAAGACATTACTATGTCTTTCAACCAACACGACTGCCTTTACAGGTAGTTCAATGTCGAACGATGTTGCCTTACCGTATTATGCTTATTTTTTATTATTTTTTAGCATTAAATATTGCGAAATTTTCACAAAGAAATGAATTTTCTAATAAAAGAAAATTTCTAGTGAAAGAAAAATTCGATCTCAGGCAGGGTTTGAACCTGCGTCTCTCTGGTTAAGTACACCAGACGCTTTGCCAACTAAGCTACCGAGACCACTGCCTGTGATGTCGAATTTCTCTTCCACCTTCTACGTCTTGAGGCGACGTCGGCACCATCTATTGAAGACATTACTATGTCTTTCAACCAACACGACTGCCTTTACAGGTAGTTCAATGTCGAACGATGTTGCCTTACCGTATTATGCTTATTTTTTATTATTTTTTAGCATTAAATATTGCGAAATTTTCACAAAGAAATGAATTTTCTAATTAAAGAAAATTTCTAGTGAAAGAAAAATTCGATCTCAGGCAGGGTTTGAACCTGCGTCTCTCTGGTTAAGTACACCAGACGCTTTGCCAACTAAGCTACCGAGACCACTGCCTGTGATGTCGAATTTCTCTTCCACCTTCTACGTCTTGAGGCGACGTCGGCACCATCTATTGAAGACATTACTATGTCTTTCAACCAACACGACTGCCTTTACAGGTAGTTCAATGTCGAAC